>JZKD02S2349647.1:205832-259102 GCA_000966675.3 Picea glauca | reverse complement strand
TTTTATTTTTTTATTTTTTATTTTTTATATTATTATATCAGGGTTAAAATATTATATATATTTCAACTTAAAACAAATTAAAAAATAATATATATATATATATATATATATATATATAAAAGAAAATTTAATAAATAAATAAAATATAATATTTACAACTAAAATTAAAATTAAACCAATTTTAAAAATACTTTGTATTGGCAACGTGGGGATTGCATGTCGCCCACTTGCTCCAAGACTCTCAAGTCGGCAACGTGGGGCTTGCATGTATACCACGTGCCCTTCGCTCTTCTTTTGCATCGTTGTTCTCATGCAAAAGCAAGAATATTGTAGCTTTAACGTTCAATTCTAACTCTGACTCGAGAATAAGAAGGCACTTGTGTGGGGTTTCGAATTCGTGGTGGTCAAGGATGGACGTCGCCCCTCTGCAGATTGCGTAGGTGGATTTTCCGATTTCAGAAACATTTTTCAGGAATGCATTAGCATAGAAGTCGCAGTTACCAGGGCAGTTCCAAGGTAATTACAAGCAGCACCAGATGAAGTAGGAAGGAGTCTAACCGGAATCACGCCCCTAGCCCACTCACTCTCCCAATCTTCATCATTACAGACCTTGGGGAATTATTCTACATTTGGTCTTGCTGGTGAATGAGGTAAACAACGGGTCTTCGAATTGCAATTAGCTCTGCCCTATAATTCCCACCCACAACCGAATCTGGATTTCCGATAAATGGATATGGATCCGACTCACGAGCTACTAGTGGAGATAGTGCCTTTGGCTTTGTCCCAGCATATTTGCAACTAGTAGATCTGTTACCTAAAGCTACTGCATCCATATCTGGTGGAGATGCTAATGGTTGTGATGTTAGGCGAGATGTTGCCGATGAGACAAAGACTGAATATAATAATGGCAGCTGACATCACCTTTGTTGAGGGCCTTCAAATGGGGTCTGCAATAAGCTCCAGTTCAAGGTAAGCAATTGAGTCCACATAACCCCAATTTCTCTCTAAGGTAAAGTGAGTACTTAGAAATGGAGGAAAATACATATGCATATAAATTTATTTAAACGAATAATGATTCCATAACTGGATCTGAAAGAGAAGCAAAAGAATTAGTAACTGCTCTCTTTGCAAGAGAATCATCAGAAGATGAAGGTATAGAATTTAACTTCACTGCCATCTTAGCACTTTTAGATCTCTGGGCATGCCTTCTATTCTGAAACCAATTCCAAATATGCTTCCATTGTACAGTTACTTTTCCAACTTGTTCTCGTGCTACACTGAACTTCTCAGCAAGATAAATGACAGTATCATGTGGAGGATTTTCACCCTTGCTTTCTTCCAGGGTCTTTTACATATCTGCAATCTCCATGGCTAAGAAGTGAAAGGAGGGTGCTCCGCCCAGCAGAGGTCGTGCCATCTTGGTGATTTGGAGTTGAGCAAGCTTCGCCCACTCCTGTTTTTAGTTGGGTGAGAAGGGATTTTTCCTCAAACAAATCGTTATGTAAAACCCAAGTGGCCTTACAGGAGAAGCCTTAGATTTCTTTTGTTCTTTCTTCCTCCTTTTTGAAAATTTGTTCTAGTTGTTGTTAAGAAAGAGAGACACATACGCTCCCATAACATATTGCAGTCTCCGCCCATCCTCTGCCTATTATAAAAAGTCTACAATTATCCCATTACTGGATCCTAAACAAATTAAATGGGCCATACAACATAAATTCAAGTATGTCCATTTAGGAGGGGTGAGATTTGGGTTGAATTATTTAGTCAGACGCCATTTAAATATTTTTTTTTTCTGTGTGTGTAGTTGTAGATACTAGACGTAAGAAGTTTTCAGATGCAATAATTGGAGGCCTTATTGGATCCTTACATGATGGACCTATCTTCGACACAATTTTTCCAAATTTTACCTTAGACTTAGATGATCCTTGTATCTTCGAAGCTATCCAAGTCTATGTACTGCCAAATGGATTTAATATGATAGAAGGTACTAAAAAATTACAGTTAAAAAGTTATGTATGTGCTAGATTTGGGAACGATAAAGAGCCTACCCTTCAAAAATCTGTTTCTATTTTACGATCTAGTAGATTAATCAGCACTCTAGAATCTACAAATTCTAGAAATAGCCAGCCAAATTCATTTGACTAGAGAGGTATTGAATATCCATATCCCACCATTTGGGAAACTCACTACCAAATATTATAGGAAATCATAACGCAGAATCAAAACCAAAAAAAAATGTTCCAAGCAGATTCCCAAAGATAATCCAGGCCCAATGTTTAGATAAACGGGTTAATAAGTAACTGAAGAAACATCAATAGATGTTTAATTCAGTCTACCAGACTATATGTCATCTTCCAAATTTTGGATTTCACTCTCTATCTAAACATATCATTGCAAAAAGCCTTCATTCTAGCCTAAACCCAGGTTTTCTGTAACAACCCTAGTTGCTTGTTTTACTTTGGTAAATTTGTTTTTACATTTTCAATTCGTATTGCATTTATTTTTATATTTGTGTTAAAATTTATATGTTTGGTTTGCAGGTTAGGAAAAGATGGAGTTAGAGCTTGGAGTTTTGGCCCTCAGGCCCAGATTTCAAACAAAAGATCTGATACCATGTGTAGTGACTTAAAATAAAAATTTGATATAAATCATTTCAATTGCACAAATAGATTAATCACCAGAACATATAATTTAATTGCACAAATAGATTAATCACCAGAACATATAAATTTAATTGAGCTAAACATATTATCTTACAGATAGCCTCATAATACATCATATTCCTTAAATTTCATAAAATAAATACATAAATTAACATACCTGGGTCTGATGCTAATCCTCTGATTTCCACTTGCCTTGTTGACCACTGTTGAACTGTGTAAACACTGCCCAAACCCTTGTTCCACCCTGCCAACTAGGACAAATTCCTAGCTCCAGGATATCATATAGATATCCTGGCCCCCGTGCCCAAAACCTCCAGCAAACCGGTGCCTGTACTGATCCAATCCGACTACAGAACTCAACTCTCCTCTGTGAAATCCAAGAGAGACCTCCCCCCAAAAAAATTTCTCGTAGAATGGTCATGCCCTTCGTAAACCTCCTCCCCCCCATATCCTTCCTTCACCACCTCTTTCAATTACTTCCTTACCTACCCATTTATTACCTTATCCCCTTATAATTAATATCTTATCCCTTTTAATTAATATCTTATCCCTTTCCGTGTACATAACCTTTTTAATTTAAGCAATATAACTTATTATCCCTTTTAAATTTAATACCCATATTATTGAATATAATAGGTAGTTAGTTAGTTAATTAATTAATCAAAATTATAACCTTTAATTAATTAATAAATACTTAATTAATATCATTAGACCAATCATTATTTAGTTATTAACATGTTAGGAAAAATTAATTACCTAATAAATATTTTACTTAATAATCCCTAAGTATATATTCTACTAGGGTTGTTACATTAAATATTAATGAATGTTAACTGCTAAGTGTTCTATTAAGTACTGTGATCACATATCTGTGTCCCAGCTAGGTTTTAGACACTTGAGTCCTACAACCACCCTAGCCTCTACCTCGGGTGAGACTTCATCTTCTTCGCAGGTGTTGCCGAAAGGGCCTGTAGTTAGGGATTTGTTGGTGCATTGTTGAAGCGTTGAACCCTTGGTACTCCCCTGTGCCAACAAATGGTTCCATTATCAGGACCTAAAACTGTGATTGTTGGGAACTAGGAAAAGAGAAAGCTCTGTGCGTAGATCTGTTTCTTTATTGTGCAATATTCTACTTGACTTGTGAAGCTCTGTGCTAACAAAGGAACCAGATCTAAAGAAAAGAAGTAATATCTTAAACTTTTTGCTCTGATAAAGGTAAGATAAGAGAAAATTTTTGTTTTAAAGAATGGATCTAGGTATGTTTTATAGATTTTGTCCTAGTCTGAAAACTAGGGCACAACTAGAAGAAAGAAGATTTTATATGAATAGATCTAATAGAGATAGTGAAATATATGTTATTCCTATGCATAGAAAGAACTGTTGGACTAACAAGTGGATGCAATATCCTAGAAATATTTTTTTTTAGATCCACCATTGTGATCCCAGTGTGCAGTGCAAGAAAGGTTGGGGATCGTTCAAGATAAAGAAAGGATTGACTCTTTGTTATAATTGTAGAATACCGAGACATCTTGATAAGGAATGCCCTGGTCAAGGTCCTATTTTCCTTTGTTATAAGCCTACTGGACATGAAGTTTTATATTTACCTAGAATGATTTCTAAAGTTGAAAAGATGAACATGAGATAAGAAGACCATGAGGAAGGTCAAGAGACTAAGAATATGCTCAAGAAATAGAAAGAATGAGAGATTGTATTATTGCAGATGAAAGAAACCCTAAATGATCACAGAGACATCAACTTATCACAGGTGTTAAAAGAGAAGGAGTGCATAGAAACAAAAATAGGAGACTTCAACATAGACTGTGTATTAGATGCAGAAACACAGGTGAATATCATGACAGAAAGAACTTGGGAAATTTTGGGAAAGCCTTCCATGGTTCCTTCACTGGGAGGAATAGGATTGTTTAAAGGGAAGATGATAACCCTGTGTGGAATACTTACCCAGATACCTATGAGTGCTCATGGAACTTAGACAAAAGAAAAATTTGAGGTCGTTAAGTTTGTTGATAACAACGCCCCATTTTCTATTTTGCTAGGAAAAACTTGGGTTGAGAAAGATCAAATACTAAGGAAACAAGAAGAGGAATCTCTAGAACAAAAAATGCAAGAACTAAGAGATTTAATGGCTAGGATAATAGCACACTTACTCAAATAACAGGAGGATAATTCGAAGCTACTAAGGACTAGAGACTTGGCTGTGGAAGTTGAAAGAACATAGGAAGACTTGAAACTCTTGTCCATACAGGAGAGTAGAGCACCTACCCTAGAAAGAGAAGAAGTATTACCCTCGAACCCTATGAAAGACCCTCCATAGTGTGAAATTAATATGCCAAGAGGAAATAAGAAAAATAATGGAAAGAGGAAACCAGTGACTCAAATCACAGGAAAGAAAGCCAAAAATCTCAGCAAGAAGAAAGCAAAGTTAGAAAAATTGCAGGAAGTTCTAGAGAGGACTTCGCAGAAGGAAGGTTTGAAAAGATGGAACTTCGTTGGGATATCAAAACAATGTATATTGGAAATTCACCATGACAAATCAATATGACCATTGTAGGCGTCCTAGCCATTAGAATGACTCTCCAGAATAGCTAGAAATGTAGCTATTGCCAGAACGTTCACCAGTGAATCGTTGGGACTGCGCCATAATGGATGGAATTGCATCGATTGAGGCATTTCTTCCCTTTGGAAGAGTTTTTTATGATGTTGTCTATTTATCCCATCGATCATTGCACCAAGAACACTTTTTCCAATTGTGATTATCCAAGCCCACAGAGAACTAGTTGATTTCCCGCAGTGCCTATTAAGAGCTCGCCACCCATTCTATTACATTTAGTGTTTGCTCACCGACCTAAGATATCTGACCTTGAGCATGCATGTCAGACTAAATTAGTGCAGTAGAAAATTCTGTCGAAGAGATCCTAATAGACCTCATGGATGAAAAGGTTATGTTCGCAGGCATACAAGCTTCATCGACGCGAGGATTGGAAGTATCACCATCGACTGTGCAACATCAGTCTAGCTAACCCGCTGCTGAGAAATGTAGCAAGCATTGTGATGAATTGGAGAATGTGAAGATCATCCCATTTATCCTTCCCAACTAAGTCCTGCCTCTGGTTGGCGCATTTAATCATGACAGTGTCCCAAGGGACTTCGACTACACCATGATCACTACGTACCTCCCGAAGGGGATACGCGCAGTTGGACTGCGGTTGGGAGAGATTATGACGTTGAAGATTAGTGACTTAAACTTGGGAGATCACAATAACTATGACATGCTCTCCCCACATAAGTATTTGACCAAGAAAAAGGGGACAAAGTCGAAGATTATCCCCTAGTCGTGGACCATGGACATTGCGAGGTCCACCATCCTTAACGTAATGAAGATACCCCACTTTGGAAGGCATCAGGAGGTTAATTCATGCGTTAAACTCCTATTTTCTTGCTTCCATGGAGGTTATTTGTGTTTGGAAAGATGCATCACCATAGATCTAGTGTTGATCCATCAGATCACCGGATTAAGCATGCAAGGACCAGACCCACAAGAATTTTATCTAGGGAAGGCTGAAGATCGCACCCTAGTGCAGAGAATCAAAGAAACCTATGGTGAATGGAGAAGGGGAAGAAAGTCTACAAGGTAGCTTCCATATAGAATGGAATAGTGCACCTAGCCTACTAGTTGATCACTGGTAAGCTATTAAGGAAGAACAGACCCACGTAGGTCACAGGGTTCGTTGTTGACCTTGCGGAAAAATGCATTGAAGGACTACAAATGAACTGGGTGATCTACCTCATCAACCAGTTAGAGAAATATTTTCATGAATATCGAGACTGGGGCTATGATTTCCATTTAATTTGGCTACTAATCCTCATTTCCTTCATTGCCTGGGAGATGTTGAAAGGAGCGACATTCCCTGAGATTGAGCCGTCTGAACCCCTAGTTGCGAAGTTCACTACGCTCTGGTACTCCAGCGACATGGCTGAGCAATGGTAGTCAAATGTGATGTTCCACACCTATTACCTGTAGTTTAAGAGGGATATTGAGTCTTTCCCTCATACAATGTCGAACACCCTGCACAAGTTCAGTCCATTTGTGAAGTTTCATGCAGGTAGACATTTTATTTATATCACTGCGCGCAGAGATGAACATAAAGAAGAGATTCAATCCTATTATAATCTCACTGAGGAGGACATGGAAGAAATAAATAAGGAATGGCCCATATATTTCCTTATACCAATCAACCAAGCAGATCTGTTTGACCTCGACCTCATTGGCAGTCTTGTGGTCACTCGTGAAGAATATGATGCACCTAGAAGTAGTAGAAGGAAAAAGAAGGAAGAGGTACAGATGTTGAACAATGCATCAGAAGAAACTGCTTCAGATTCACCTAGAGGGGAAGGAGGTGACGAAGTAGACAAGGAAGAGAACGATGGGAAAGAATACAAACCAGAGAAGGGAAAAGTAAAACCGCCTAGGGACCCCCTTGATGAAGCTAAGACATCCAAGAAAAGAAAGGTTTCCCCCAAGAAACCTACATTGTGAAAGAAGTAAAAAGACAATAAACCGTCATTTTAGACTGTGATAACAATGAATGAAATTGGCCTTATCATTGCTACTATGTCATACCCCTCGGAGGATATCTTGTAGTGAAGTGAAGACAAATAGGATAAAATGTTTGACAGGATCGAAGCAGAGCTTAAAGGAGTACAACAGGCTCTCTATTCGAACCGTGCAGTGTCTACTGCGCCACCACCACCAAAAGGAGCAGAGTTGGGAGATGAGCCTACCCAGCTACACAGATTAGCAGACTTGATAGAATCTAACCTTCATTGTGTCCAGGAAGAAAATGAGTAGGCCATAAAGCCATTAAAGCAAGAAAAATAGGAATCCATAGAGCAACGTTGGGCTGCGCAACAAGAAAAACATGACCTCCAGGAATTTTTTGTAGAGGATAGAGCGCAGATCCAAAAGGAGAAAGAATAGCTTCTCATAGAGAAGATTGGAGTTAAAGAAGCAGTCACTATAGAAATTTTCTCTGTCACAGGCTCAGAACAGAGGGAAGAAGAAGCCACTGAGAGGCACGTGGGGAAGCTTGTTGAAGCCATTCAGCAACTTCAACAAAGAGTAGAAGAACTAGAATTAAAATCAGTGCCAAGCACTCCATAGGAAGTACAAGACCAAAGGAAATAAACTGCCTGGAGAAAAATCCATAGAATGAAGGCATTATCCTTAGAATGAAAACATCTCAGTAGTCGAAGTGCACAGATTTACGAGTGCCTTGCAAAGGACCCTGAACTAAGGACACTCGAGTCACAACTCCAGGAGGCAAAACAACATGCAGCAATAGTGCAAGTGTAGTTCAAGACATTGCCCATGCTTGAGAGGATGAAAAGGTCCCAAGAACAATGCATGGTTCAGCAGAAGGTCCATTCCATCCAGAGTAAATTCATGGAAGTGACTCAGAAGCTACAGCTAGTGCAGGATGAAGCTTGCACACTTTTTGAGGAAATTAAAGGACGAGGTGAAGAACTAGAAAAAGTGGTCACCATAGTAGAACAATGCTTAAAAGGACCTATGACCGAGAATTTTATTCAGGATTTCACCGAGAAGGAGGCTCTGGCAAAGAAATAGGTCAAGGCAGCTCGAGCCATGCTCGAGGCCTTCGAGGCAGATTTATCGAGATCAAAGTGACTCGGGATCAGTCACAGGTGAGTGTTGGGGGCCTGTTGGTCCTTGACCAAATTTTGGAAAACCTTGGTCATGTTTGACCATTTTTGGGACATCGACAAGATGGCCGAAGGTGGAGTGTAAGGCGAAACGAAGATCATGAGATCTCACCCCATTTTTAGGGATTTTTGGGTTTAAGGTTTTATGTAACGGGTATGGGATGTCGGCCCATGGGTTTACCCATGTTTAGGCCCCATTTGAAATGTATAAATAGATATCTAGGCGATGTAAGAAAGTAGTAATACTAAAATTTTGTGGATTAGTGCGGAGCTAGAGGCTTTGTGCATACTATGTGTTAAGACTTGAAGAGCTAAGTGCAAGTGATTGTAGGAAGCTGGTGTGTAGACTATGTAAGAAGGGTTTGTGCCGTGACTTAACTTGGGGAAGGAGGATCTGGAGAGGTGTGCACAGATATCCTGTCCTATGTGGAATGGGTCTTGTGGCTCTGTGCATTGAATGAAGATAATAAAGAGAAGAAGAGTTGGTGGACATAGCCCCACATTGGGGGTGAACCACGTATATCATGTGTTGTGGTTTCTTTTTGCATTATGGTTGTTATGTGAGTTATGCTTAGTGTAGCAATATATGTTAGATGCATCTGATATAGTAGCTTAGTGATTATTAATGTGAATGAATGCTACATCTAGTTTATTTCTATATGCTAAGTGATTGTATGTGTTAGATCTTGTTGAATACTGTGTTGTTATGTAATTAGGGTTTTCTACTGCGAAGTGGATAAGAGTTAAATATTAATGAATGTTAACTGCTAAGTGTTCTGTTAAGTATTGTGATCATATATCTGTGGTCCAGCTAGGTTGTATACACTTGAGTCCTGCAACCACCCCTACCTTTACCTCGAGTGAGACTTCATATTCTTTGCATGTGTTTCCAAAAGGGATGGTAGTTAGGGTTTTGTTGGTGCGTTGTTGAAGCGTTGAACCCTAGGTCTGCCCTTGTGCCAATAGAAATCTTGAGGAGGATAACATATGCTTGTAAATACAATCTCATCCTTTGGATGAGTCCCTTGAGGTATGTTTAACGAACCCTAAGAAGGATTGGTTCGATCCCATATGGGTATTTTGATGCTTGTTTAATGAGTCCAAAGAAATAAAACTCAGGGGTTTTTCATTTTTAGAGAGTCTGAAAAACATTTAAAGAGAATTCCATAAAGTCCTTTTTTGTAAGTTAGTCTGACGAGACCGAAAAATAGATAACCTATCACTCATCATACGTTTTCTTCAAATACTTTTACAAGAGTGAAAATAACAAGGTCGCTTGGCTATATTTTCATGTTTATGGAGCTTGAAAATATCTTAAAGGATACTCCATAGGTTTCGTTTTTCATATTACCAATGCGAGTTCGAAAAAACGACAAAAGATTACTCGATTACATTCTCATGGCTTCATGAGTGTGAGAAAGAATTAAGACTGTGGTCATAGTTTTTCCTAAAAAACCCTAAAATCATCTGTACATAAGAAAAATATGCAAAAATGATAAAAAAAAGGTGGACCCCTATTCAAACGTCTCATCCCTAGACCTTTTAATCTGCAATAGTCAACACTTTTCAAAGTTAGTTAGACTTTAGGGCATGGATAAAATATAAAAATAATTAAATTTTGCAATAAAAATATAGTAAAAAACAATAAAATAGGACAAACCACCATTTTACCATTTCATTTGCAAATTTACCCAAATAGTGCCCCAAAACCCCTTTTTCTCCTCAAATTTCAACTGTCGATTTCAGCACGCTCGGTGGATCATCTTTCGAACCGTCTCCATCAAAAAGGTAATCTTCTTCTTCTTTATCCTTTCATAGTTTCAAATTTTGTTTTCATAGGTTAAATTTGGATTTTAGGTCGATTTTTTGGGTCTACCTACGCGTGGAGATCATCTCAAGTCCATTGTATCGTGAACTGCAACGATCTAAAATTGTCATAAGAGACCCCATAGATAGGGTGTGATGACGACTCTCTACGTAAAAGTTCATCCCTACAATGACAGCAATCAAAATTTTGAAAAGATAAATCTAACTAGAAAAACCTCCAGGAATGAAATTTTTATGTTTCTATTCTTCTTTTAATGTTTCTTGGCAGGCTTTCCTTGGTCAAAATGATAGAGTGGTGTGAACAAGATCATGAGTAAGAGGATTATTTTTCTGGGAATGATTCAATCACGGTTATGGTGCTAAGGCGATGTGGGTTTATCAATTTTTTCATAATTCAAGGCATGAGAGCCCAACTAAGGTTGCTAGAGTATTTGGTTCACATGTGGGATGTGAATGAACAAGCCTTTCACGTGGGTGTTCATACACTCACATTGGATATAGAGGATATTTACTTTCTAACAGGGTTGTCTCGTCATGGTTCACAGGTATCACTCACAGGAAACATGGGTGGGGGAGAACCTATGGATTACTATGTTCACCACCATTGTGTGCCAGGTACAAAAAAACATAGTAGCAAGGTAGCCATCAAAGATGTTAGAGATTTATCATTGTGGACCATACTTTATACCATTACCTACATGGCAGGGAATGTAGCTCCCCATATGGATTTGCAAATCCATTTTCAGTATGTGATGGAGTGCATGGAACCTAGGGTCTTCAACTGGTGTGAGAGTGTCTTGAAAAGCATGAAAAAAATACTCACAAAGTGTCAAAATGGTCGGTTGAAACAATTTGGATATAGTTCCATTTTGGTATCCTTCTTCTTGGAGAGATTTCATGTCCTATGTATACAGGTGGAGTGGGGTATACCTTCTCCATAAGATCCACGGATGAAGAGGTGGGTGGATCTAATGGCTCGAAATAGTGTCGTTCCTATCATCAAGTATGACGATGTTTTCTTTCAATGGTTGAGGAATCAACTAATCATGGTGGAGGAATATGCATACACTGGGACGAATTTCCGTGGGGATCTTGATTTTTCTCTTCCTAAAGGATTTCAGTGGGGGGACATAGGTAATAAGGAAATTTTCATTTATATAATGTTTTTGATATTTTAATTATATAAAATGTTTTTTGTGTCATATATCTAAGACTAATCAAGTGTTGTCAATAATGCAGATGTGGGGCCTTATCATCCTCCGGGATCATCTCCCATCTAGAGGTGAGGAGAGAGAGATGTTGTAGCAGGGGTAGTTGTCATGGATCTCGAGGCTATTGAACAAAACCTAGAGGGACTAACCATGAATTTCCATGATGCCAAAATGGATGAAATTCCTAGGAACTATCAATGCCACACAGTTGGTGTATCTACATCTATTGGTCAGCTGCTCCATAAAGTGGCATGGGTAGTTGTTTGTTACAAGGAGAAACATCCTTGATGATTTTTGTATATGAAGCCATGATCTTCACTTTTTGATATTTTGGTCTTTGGACAAACATTTTTTTGTAACTTTTATCGTTATAAATATAAAGTTCCTACCAGCTTACTTGTTGTTGTATAAAGTGTGATTGTGTTTATAAATGTCTCAAATGTTTGTCTAACACATAATTAGCCAATGCATCTATCAATGTATCTAGAAATCTAGTAATATGTTGATACTCGTTGTAATCAAAATCTCTTTCCAAGAGGTGAATTCGTAAATATACCCTTAACAAAGTAGGACTTAATATGGAACAAATGTTACTCATTTGTAGTACTACTAACTGTGAATCAAGTCATACAATAAGATGACGAATTCCAAGTGAAACAACGTCAGTTAGCAACTTGATAATTGCATTGTATTCCGCAATATTATTAGTTGCATGACCAAGGAAAACACCATGTAGATTGATCAATTCATCCCTAGTTGCATAGATTGCCCAAGAAGAAGATGCTAAGTTTTGAGTACTACGACTAATACCATCAGCGAAGTCGATATAGGGTAGCGAAGACACCGACATCTGGAAACCAAGCACAATGAAAGGTAAGAAGATGAAAGGTGGAACCAAAACCGAAAAATAACACAAGAGTATGATACACTAAAAATACACAACACTCATGCAAAAATGGTTTAAGCATAGTACTTCTTCAAGTAGAGCCCATTTCTGGGTTCATTCAAAGGAATTCTATCATAATCTACCAGCTCATAATCCCCTTTCTCCAAAAATCATTTCACAATATAACGGTCCTACCACATGGGATGGAATTTTTTGGACCCTAGTAATTCACAATCTTGTTCGTAAAGAAGAACCAAATCACCCTCAGAAAATACATGTGGTTTGACATGCTTGTCATATTGATCTTTGACACACTTTTTTTGAGTTTCAATGACTAAGAAAACATCATGACGAGTCTCGTCTAATTGCATCAAATACAAGAGATGTTCCTCTTCAGCTGAGGTGTTAGGGAGAAGTTCGATAGCTAGTTTCAAAGATGTGATTTCACATTCAATCAACATAATTGATTCAATACCATATACTAATTGGAAAGGTATGAACCCCATGGAAGACTTAAAGGATGTCCAATAGGCCCATAATGTTGATAAAATCATCGTGTGCCAACTTGAATTGTGAATTCCTACCATCCGTTGAAGCATAGTAGTGAGAACTTTGTTGATTGCTTCAACCTAGCCATTGGCCTACGGATAATAAGGGGTTGAGTTTTCATGTCAAATACCCAACTTTTCAGTAAGTTCAGACATCATGAAATTAATAAAATGACTACCATGGTCAGTGACGATGGCTTGAGGGACACCAAACCTAGTAATGATATGATTGAATATGAATAATGTTGCAGTTTCCCCGTATTATAAAATGTAGGCATCGCCTTGGCCCACTTAGTGAAATAATCCATGGTTGCGATGATGTATCCATACCCCTCATATGAGTGAGGGTTACATGTCATGAAGTCAATGCCCCATTTAGCGAATGGACAAATGGAAACTATAGGGTGTAAGGGAGCAGGATGAGAGAGGATCTTATTGTTGTAGGTTTGACAAGTGTGGAATTTCTGGTCGGCAGTGATGTAATCCTTAAACAATGAAGGCCAAAAATAACCAGCTCGTAATATATTTTGGGCAGTGGCATACCCAGACATATGACGGACACATACTCCTAAATGACAGTCATACAAATCTTTCTCAACATCATCATATGTGAGACATCGTCAAAATATGGAATCAATACCATGGTGGTAAAGGGTATCCCCAAGGATGATGTATTGACGGGATTGATACTGAATATGATGAAGATATGTACTTGAAATATTAGGCCGAAAAGTTTGGGTTTGGAGATAAATGATAATGTCTCCATACCATATGTCGCCAGAACTGATTATAAAGAGAGATTCATCAGGAAAGTAATCTTCTACCACTGTTTTTGTCTCAGTAGAGGGAAGGTCACATATCAAATCGGAAAAAACAAAATACTTCTTTGACTTGGCATGCTCAAACCCCAAATCAAACTCTTGGAGAATAACTATACATATAGAGTATTTTCCCCCCAACAATTATCGAGTAAGGATGTGTTGCATGGGGTTGCAATCGGAAATGACTATGGTTTTTCATAATAAGATGTAGTGACGAAAACATTGAACATCTTGAACAGTTGCCAAGGCCAGTTTCTCCACATGTAAGCATTTGGTTTTGGTTGTCATGAGGCTCCAACTCAAATAATATATAACATGTTCATCATGCAAACCATCCTCTTGGACTAGAACCATAGAAATGGTAGAGTCTGAAGCAGCTAAGTACAGGAAATAATCTCGAGTATAATAGGGTGGAAACAAAAGTGGTGTATCGGTCAAGGTTAGTTTCAAAGATTCAAAATATTTGTTGGAAGTGCCTTCCCATAAAAAATCATAACCCTTTTTAAGAATTCGATTAAATCCTTTTGTTAATTCAACATAGTTGGGGATGAATCGACGTAAAAAGTTTTCCTTCTCTTGCAAACTTTGGAGTTGGCACAATGTGGAAGGAGGAGGTAAATTGAGGATAGCCTCAAACTTCATAGGGTCTACTGTAATCCCATGTATATACATGATCAAACCAAGAATTCATCCAGAATCCACAAAAAACACATTTATGTGGATTCAATCGTATGTGATAATAACGACAGTGTAGGAAAATGGCTCGTAAATGTGTCGGTGATCTTGACAACACATAGAATGCACTGGTATATCATCAAGGTAGGTTTGTATAATGTGCTTAATGTCATGAAAGCCATAAGACATAGCGCATTGAAAAGTCGTACCAACATTTTTTATTCCAAAAGGTAGTTTCTAGTATGCGAAGGTTCCCCAAGGGAAAATAAAAGTAGCCTTATGTTGATCTATAGGTAAAATAGTGATTTGATTATAGCCGGAGAAACCATCCATTAGGGAGAATATTTCACTCCCGGCACAGTCATCAACAATCTGGTCAACGAAAGGGGTTGGATAATTGTCTTTGGGGAAAGATTTGTTGATATCCCTATAATCTACACAAACATGGATCGTTCTTTGTTTCTTCATAACTGGAACAAGATTGGACACCCAATCAGTCAAATCCAATGGATATGCAAAACCAACTTTAAGAAGTTTTTCAACTTGGAGCTTAATAGAAGCAGCTTTGTGTGGGTGTATTGAGTGAAGTCTTTGTCGAATGATTTTAGCATCCAGATAAGTCTTAATATCATGTACAACAATATCTGGATGAATACCAGGCATTTCTTCGTAACTATAGGAAAAAATATCACAAAATTTGTGGAAAAGAGATTTGTAAGTATGGAACTCATCAGTAAAACATGAGGCACCAATGTGAACATTTTCCACTACTTCGGGTTTAATCAAAATATCAAGAGGGATGGTAGGTGAAATATTTTCTAAGTTCCCTTCATAAAAAACATTGTGTGTTGGTTTAGGAACAGAGGAAATAATAACTCTCTACATAATAGAGTGATGATGCCCATCGTCCCATGGAGTATCTTCCATAGAAATAATTGTCATGATCATCTCATCAGTGGGAAAAATCACATGAAATGCATCAGGACACGTATCACAGAGAGAATGAGGAGAAGGAATTATCGATTGAATAGTTTGATAAGCCAATTCTACTAGACTCAAAGGGTGCTTGCACAAGGTCTTGTACAATACTATAGTTTTGGGCAACACATGCATGAGGATTAAACAATGACTTTTGAACAACACCCTTAGGGGGAGGACGAAGAACTGTATCTAGGCATGGTCATTCAAGATGAAGAGGACCATTTGGAGGTGATGTTGGTGGAGGAGGTTGAACCAATGGGGGTGGTGAATCATCAACTTTCTCTTTCGAAGGAGAATAATCTTTGGCTTGAGTCACGACTGCAAGTATGTTCTTCTTGGAGTCACTAGTACACATAAGTACATAAGACGTGGTAGAGGGAGAAGTTTGTTCATGGATGACCAATTGGACCTACTACTGAGAAGGAAATGGTTGTGAAAAAATGGAAGGTATAGAAGGTGTCTCAGTCCCTTGCAAGAACTTAGTAACCTCATGATGTCATGGACAATCTTTCGTATAATGATCCTCATCACAGATAAGGAAAGGATAACGAGGTTTGTCTTTGTCTTTGTCATCAACAGGCTGGGTTTTGGGTTTCTCAGATTGTTGATTATTATGTTTGTCCTATTTATTCTTCCCCTTCCCTTTCTTTTTATTTTTATTTTTATTGGTAGGTGTAGATTGAACCGAATTAAATTCAAAGGTTTTACCGAGAGAAGGAGTCAAAGGAGGAGTATTTTGTACATTAGGAGTAGTAGACTTGGGATTGTAATGACTGGCTTGTTTATAACTGAGTCTCAACATGAAAAGTATCAATCATGCCATCAACAGCATGAGAAGCTACTGGAGGTGTTGGGGTTGGATCTGTAGATGGACGAGGAGCATCAGGGATCAAGTCATATAGTGTGCCCATTTGTGAATAAACGAGATCCAAATATTGAGCATGACTAATCGCCTTCTCTTCAGTGATGATACCACCCATGGAAACATCGTGGGATATAGGACCAATGAGTGTCTTGGTAAACCACTCGTCCAATAGTTGATCAGGAAGGGGAACTTTGATTAAGCATCTTCTCCTCCTCCACTCATGAATGTGATCAGAAATGTGAGTAGAAGAGGATTGTTTAAATGAACTCAAAATTCCAATTCTTGTCTCATAGCATATTGGTAATTGGTAATGTGTTAAAAAATCCATAGCTAAGGTATTGAAGTCATTGAATAATCCTCTTGGTAATTCAATATACCATTTAGCTTCTGAACCCATAAGAGTTCATTGGAAAATATGTAATCTTATAGAGTCATCCATCAAGGAGTTGGATGAACACCAAATATGGAATGTCATGACATGATTATTTGGGTCTTATCTCGATCGACCATCAAACTTAGGGATGTATGATGGCAATTTGGTAGGTATGACACGCCAATAAGGAGAATGAAAAATAGGATCATTCAAAATTCTAGATAAATCTGGTAAATCCAAAGTATCAAGAAACAACAACTATCATTTCACTTGAGGAAACTGATAGCTTTGAGGAGGTAGTCTCATAGGTATACAAGTAGGACCATAAGTAGTCTATAGATAGTTAGAGGGTCCTGATAAATTTGGTGGTGGAGGATTTTGAGTCGAATATCCAACATGAGTTGGTTTATTAGGTAAGCTTCCTTGGAAAGGAGCATTAGACTGAAAATTTTGACCCCAGGTAGGATTCATAGAACCTGTATATTGTTGCCCGAGATTAGGGGGTACAAATGAATTAACTTGAGGAAGTTTCACCCCAAGCGATTTTTTATTTCCTTGGAAAGGAAAATTCCAAGGTTGATACTGTAATCCAGGGATATCCTACCCATACACTGGGTTGTGACCTCCAACTTGAGGTTTCCCCCCAACTTTATATTTCCCCCCAACTTGAGGTTGACCTCCAATAGGAATTTGAAAACCAGAAGAGACAAAATGACTCGTGCCTCCAAATTGATTGGAGCTACTTAGGCTAGGATGTTTAGATCCTCCAAACGAAGGTGTAAGACGAATGCTAGGGCCCTCAGAGAGAACCTAGGTAGGTGTAGGAACAATACTACTAGAAGAATTGTACCCGGGAGGAATAAAAATATTAGACCCTCCGGATGGATTCTGGGAAGGATTAGCAATGGAAGTATTCAAAGTGTTATACCTAGGAGGAAGTGATGTATTTAATCTAAGAGGAAATGATGTTACAATAGGAGTTTGAGTAATAACTACATTTCTGGCAGAAACAGGCATAGCTTGTGGAACCATGATAGAGTTAGCAAGCTAGAGAGGAATAATTGTATGAGAACCAACCAACAATTGGTCTAAAAATGTGACAACATTATTGGTCGTTCCAATGAAATGATTTAAAGTTATTGTATAAGTGGTGGAAGTCACAGGTGTATGTGATTCCATGGGTTGATTAAGACTCATCCCTATTTTATCAAAAATATCTTGTCCCAAAGAGGTCCTCCAAAGAGAATGGGCAGTGACAGAACTAGGGTTGAAAATTCCATCAATATGAACCAGAATTCTAAACGACTCACTCTGAAAAAGAAGATCATCTACACCAGACTCTTCATGAGTTCCAGTAGGTATTCCAGTATAATCTTCAGCAACAACGTCTCCTAATGAATTAATATGGGGCAAATGTGGATCTCGTACAACACTCAATAATGGATTTACGGGAAGTATTTATTCCTCTAATGGAGTAGAACTTCCAATCTCATAGGCTACATTGTTATTGATTTCTCCTTCAGCAGAACCCTCTAGTGAGTTAGGAATCAAAGGAGTGTATAATTTTGGATCTTTCGGAGGTAACCCTTGAATCCTACGTGAACGACGAGGGTCGATGTTGGCTACACCAAATAAAGAATAAAATAAATATATGGCCAACTAGAGAAACAAAAAACACTCACTAGTTGGTGATGAAATCCAACGTCATGAAATCAAGACAAGAATGGGTTGGGATAAAGTAGGTGGAAAAGTTATGTTGACAACATGCTTAACAAACTTACACCCTGGTGAAATATCCCACACATAATCGTGGGTATACCCTCCAAGGATCCTGAGTGAGTTTGGCCAACGTTGATTCTAGGTATCGTGAAGACTTTCCCCTCCATAATAACCTTGTGTAAAGACTTTAAAGAGATAGGCCACTAAGGTTACCAATTATGTTGGCCCTTGACCAATTTTTGGAGAACTTGGGTCACATTTGACCAATTTTGGGACTTCGACAGGCTGGTCGAAGGTGGAGCGCAAGGCGAAGTGGAGATCACCGGATCTTGGCCCCTTCTTAGGGAATTTTTGGGTTAGGGTTTATGTAACAGGTATGGGATGTCATCCCATGGGTTTACCCATGTTTAGGCCCATTTTGTAATGTATAAATAGATATCTAGGTGATGTAGGAAGAGGTAGATATGCTAAGTGATATATTTTGATCTATGTGATTGCAAAGGCTTTGTGCTTACTATGTGTTAATAACTTGCAGAGCTAAGTGCAAGTGATTGTAAGAAGCTTGTGTGCAGTTGTAAGAAGGCTTTGTGCTTAAACCTAGCTCGCGGAAGGAGGATCTGGAAAGGTGAACATAGATCTCCTGTCCTATGCGGAGTAGGTTCTTGTGGCTCTATTCTTGTAGAAGATTGAAATAAGACAATAAAGAAGAGAAGAGTTGGTGGGTGTAGCCCCACACTGGGGTGAACCATGTATATCCTGCATTATGGTTTCTTTTTTCATCGTAGTTGTTATGTTATTAATGTAATGTATGCTTAGTGAAATGATATATGTTATATGCATCTAATATAATAACTTAGTTCTTAGTAATGTGAATGAATGCTAGATATGATCTATATCTATGTGCTAAGTGTTGGATGTATTAGATCTTGTGGAATATTGTGTTGCTCTATAATTAGGGTTTGAATCTACGATGTGAATAAGGGTTAAATGTTGATGAATGTTAACTGCTAAGTGCTTTGTTAGTGTTATAATCATAGATCTATGTCCCAGCTAGGTTGCAAACATCTGAGTCCTGCAACCACCCCTGCCTCTACCTCAGGTGAGACATCATATGCTTCATAGTTGTTGCTTTAAGGGTCGGTAGTTAGGGTTTTGTTGGGGCATTGTTGAAGCGTTGAACCCTGGGTCTGCCCCTATGCCAAAAAATGGTTCTATTCTTGGGACTTGAAACTGTGATTGTTGGGAACTGAAGAAAAGAGAAATATTTGTGAATAGTTTTGTTTCCCTAGTACGCAGTATTCTACTTGACTTGCGAAGATATGTTCTAAGAAGAGAAGTCTGATATGAAGAAAAGAGGTAATATATTAAAGCTTTATGCTCTGATAAAGGTAAGATAAGTGAAATTTTTTATTTCAAAAGATTGGATCTAGGTATGTTTAATAGATTTGGTCCTAGTCTAAAAACTAGGGTACAGCTAGAAGAAAGAAGATTTGATATGAATAGATCTGATAGAAATAATGAAAGATTTGTTATTCCTATGCATAGAAAGAATGTTTTAACTAACAAATGGATGCAGGATCCTAGAAAGAATTTTTTTCAGACCCACAACTACGATCCCAGTGCATAGTATAGGAAAGGTTGGGGATCGTTTAAGAGAAAGAGAGGGTTAACTCTTTGTTATAGTTGTAGGAGACCATGATATCTTTCTAAAGAATGCCCTGGTAGAGGTCCTATTTTCCTTTGTTGTAAGGCTACTGGACATGAAGTTTTGGATTTCCCTAGAATGATTGCTAAAGTTGAAAAGATGAATATGAGACAAGAAAACCATGAGACAGACCAAGAAACTAAGGATATGATAAAATCCTATATTATTACAGATGAAAAAAAAACCTGAATGATCACAAAGATATCAACTTATCAGATATCTTAAAAGAGAAGGAGCACATAGAAACAAGAATAGGATACTTCAACATAGACTGTGTTCTGGATGAGGAAACCCAGATGAATATCATGACAGAAAGAACTTGGGAAATTTTGGGAAAGCCCGCTATGTTTCCTTCATTAGGAGGAATAGGATTATTTAGAGGAAAGTTGATAACCCTATGTGGAAGACTTACCCAGATACCTATGAGTGCTCATGGCACTTCGACAGAAGAATAATTTGAGATAGTTAAATTTTTTGAGAACAACGCCCCATTTTCTATGTTGATAGGAAAAACCTGGATTGAGAAAGATCAGATATGAAGGAAACAATAAGAGGAGGATATAGAATAGAAAAAGAAAGAACTAAGAGATTTCATTGCTAGGATAATAGCGCACTTACTAAAAGAACAAGAGGACCAGTCGAAGCTACTAAGGACCAAAGATATGGACGTCGAAGTTGAAAGAGCATAGGAAGACTTGAAACACCTATCTGTACAAGAGAGTGTAGAACCTACCCCGGAAATAGAAGAAGTATTACCCTCGAACCCTATGAAAGACCTTCCGTAGTGCGAAGTTACCATGCCAAGAGGAGATAAGAATGATAATGGAAAGAGGAAACCAGTGACTCAAATTTCAGGAAAGAAAGTTAGAAAGCTCAATAAGAAGAAAGAAAAGTTAGAAAAGTTACAGGAAGTTACAGGGAGGAATCCACAAAAAGAAATTTTGCAGAACTGGAACTTCCTCGAGATATCAGAAAATCGAAGATTGGCACTTTTCCATGACGAAGAAATACGACTGTTGGAGGTGTCTCGACCGTTAGAACGATGCTCTAGATTGGCTAGAAACACAGTTATTGCCGGAACGTTCTCCACTGGACTGTTGGGACCATGCCATAACGGATGGAATTGCATTGATTAAGAGATTGTTACGACTTTGTCTATTTATCCCATAAAGTGTTGCACCGAGAACACTTTTGCCAATTGTGATCATCCGAGCCCGCAGAGAACTATTTGCTTTTGCACAGTGATTATTGAGACCTCGTCATCCATTTTGTTACATTGAATATTGTTCATCGACCTGAGATATCAGATCTCGAGTGTGCATGTCAGATGAAATTAGCACAGTATAAAAAGTCATCGAAGAGATCCTAATAGACCTCATGGTCGAGAAGGTGATGTCCATAGGCATCCAAGCCTCGTCGATGAGATGAGTGAAAGCATCCTCATTGACTTCTTGTGGATCTAGACCATCCTGAGCTGCGATAGAGAAACAAATGAAACATCGTGATGACTTAGCGAATGCGAATCTTATCCCATCTATCCTGCCCAACTACATCCCGCCTTTGGCTGGCATGGTGAGTCGTGACAGTGTCTCGAGGGACTTCAACTACACAGTCATCACTGCATACCTCCAGAAGGGGATACGCGCAGTCAGACCACAGTTGGAGAGGATTCTGACGTTGAATATCAATGACTATAACCTAGGAGACCACAAGATATATGGAATTCTCACACCATACAAATATTTGACCAAGACAAAGGGTAGGAAGTCAAATATCAACCCCTAGCCATGGACCATGGACACCGCAAGGTCCACTATCTTGAAGGTGATAAAGATACCACACATCAGAAGACATCAGTAGGTTAACGCGTGCATTAATATCATGTTGTCATTCTTCCACGGTGGTTATTTGTGGTTGGACAAGCGTATCATAGTCGATCTGACACTGATCCATAGGATCACTGGACTAAGCATGCAAGGACCAGACCCACAATAATTTTATCCAGGAAAGGTTGCAAATCGCGCCTTGGCATAGAGAATAAAGGACACCTATGATGATGTGGAAAAGGGGAAGTGGGGCTACAAGTTAGCCTCCACATAGAATGGTGCATTGCACCTAGCCTTCTAGTTGATTGTTGGTAAGCTAGCAAGGAAGAACAAACCCATGCAGGTCACAGCGTTTTTTGTCAACCTCGCAGGAAAATGCATAGAAGGGCTACAAATGAACTAGGCGAGATTCCTCTTCAACTAGTTAGAGAAAGACTATTGTGAAGCTCAGGTTCAGGGCTACAAGTTCCATTTTAGTTGGTTTTTGATCCTCATTTCCTTCATTTCTTGGGAGATGCCAGAAGGTGCGACTTTCCATGAGATTGAGCCATCATAACCCTTAGCTGTGAAGTTCACCACGCTCTGGTATTCGAGCGACATGGCTAAACAATGGTAGTCAAATTCGGTGTTCCACACATGTTACCTACAGTTGAAGAGGGCTATTGATTCTTCCCCTTGCATGACACTGAATACCTTTCATAGGTTCAGACCATTTGTGAAGTTCTGCGCAGATAAACATTTTATTTATATCACTGTACGAAGAGACAAACATAAAGAAGAGCTCCAATATTACTACAATCTCACTGAGGAGGACATGGACGAAATAATTAAGGAGTGGCCCATGGAGCTCCTTGTAGCAATTAACCAGGCATAATTGTTTGACCCCGACCCAATCGGACGTCCTCTGGTCACTCATAAAGAGTATGATGCACCCAGCAATAGCTGAAGGAAGAAAAAGCAAGAGGTACAGAATTTGAACAATGCATCAGAAGAGACTGGTTCAGACTCACCCAGAGGGGGAGGTGATGACGAAGTAGACAAAGAAGAAGACAAAGGAGAATAAGACGAGAAGAAACAAGGTGAATTAACACTGCCTAGGGATGCTATTGACGAAGCTAAGAACTCTAAGAAAAGAAAGGTTTCCCCATGAAACCTACATCGTGGAAGAATTCTAAAGCTACTAAACCACAAATGCAGACTGTGTTGACGATGGATGACATAGATTTCATCATTGTCATTGTCTCAAATACCTCAGAAGATATCTTATAACACAATGAATCCAAACAATATACCATGTATGAAATAATTGAAGCAGAGCTAAAAGGGGTACAACAAGCCCTCCACTCTAGCCATGCAGTGTCTACCACACCCTCATTATCAGAAGGAATAGAGTTGGGAGACGAACCTACCCAACTCCACCAAATAGCAGATGTGATCGAAGCTTGCCTTCTTCATGTTCAAGAAGAAAAAGAGCATGCCACAGAGGCATTAAAAAAAGAAAAAGAGGAAGCTAGAGAGTAATGTTGGGTTGCACAACAGGAAAGAGACGACATCCAAGACAATTTTACAGAGGATAGAGCACAGATTCAGAAGGAGAAGGAATAGTTGCTCGCAGAGCAGATTGGAGTTAAAGAAGCATTCATTAGAGCAATTCACTCTATGACGGGATTAGAATAGAGGGAAAAAGACCTAGTATAAAGACAAGTAGGGAAGCTTGTTGAAGCCATTCAGCAGCTCCAACAGAGGATAGACGAACTAGAATTACAGACAGTTCCAAGCACTCCGCAGGAAGTGTGAGATCTAAGAAAAGAAATTGTGAGAAGTGTAGTTGAGAGAATCAAGGCATTAGCCTTGGAATGCAAGAAACTCATTAGTTTAAGTGCGCAGACCTACGAGTTCCTTGTAGAGGAACCTGAGCTTAGGACACTAGAGTCACAGCTCTGGGAGGCAAAACAGAAAGCAACAACAGTGAAAGTGCATTTGAAGCTACTATCATCGGTTGAGAGGATGAAAATATCCCAGGAACAACACACAGTTCAACAATAGACCCACACCATTCAGAGAAAGGTCATGGAAGTGACCCAATAACTCCAGCCAGTGTAGGATGCAGCTTGCACACTTTTTGAGGAAATTTAAGGACAAGGTGCAAATATAGAACTAGTCACCTCAGTTGAACAATGATTGGAAGGACCTGTCACTGAGAATATCATTCAAGATTTTGTTGAGTAGGAGGCTCTGGTGAAGAAACAAGTCAAAGTAGCTCGAGCCAAGCTCGAGGAATTTGAGACAGAGTTACCCAGATCAGAGTGACTCGGATGAGTCACATGTGAGTGTTGGGGGCCTATTGGACCTTGACCAAGTTTTGGAGAACTTGGGTGACATTTGGCCAATTTTGGGACTTCAAAATGTTGGTCGAAGGCTGAGCACAAGGAAAAGCAGAGATCGTGTGATCTCGTCCCCTTCTTAGGGAATTTTTGGGTGAGGGTTTATGTAACGAGTATGGGATGTTCTCCCATGGGTTTACCCATTTTTAGGCCCATTTTTTAATGTATAAATAGATATCTAGGAGAGGTAGGAAGAGGCAGAGATGTTAAGTGCTAGAGTTTGATCTATGTGATTTCAAAGGCTTTATGCTTAGTGTGTGTTAAGAACTTAAAGAGCTAAGTGCAAGTGATTGTAAGAAGCTTGTGTGCAGCTCTTAGAAGGTTTTGTGCTTAAACCTAGCTCAGGGAAGGAGGATCTGGAAAGGTGCACGTAGATCTCATGTCCTATGTGGAGTAGGTTCTTGTGGCTCTGTGCTTGTAGAATATTGAAAGAAGAGAAGAGTTGGTGGATGTAGCCCCACACTCAGGTGAACCACATATATCCTACATTATGGTTTCTTTGTGCATTATAGTTGTTATGTTATTAATGTAATGTATGATTAGTGAAATGATATATGTTATATGCATCTGATACAATAGCTTAGTTCTTAGTAATGTGAATGAATGCTAGATCTGATCTATTTCTATGTGCTAAGTGCTAAGTGTTGGATGTATTATATCTTGTGGAATACTGCGTTGCTCTGTAATTAGGGTTTGAATATGCGATGTGAATAAGGGTTAAATGTTGATGAATGTTAACTTCTAAGTTCTATGTTAGTGTTATAATCATAGATCTATGTCCCATCTAGGTTGCAAACATACGATTCCTACAACCACCCCTGCCTCTACCTCAGGTGAGACTTCATCTGCTTCGCAGGTGTTGCGGAAAGGGCTAGTAGTTAAGGTTTTGTTGGTGTGCTATTGAAGCGTTGAACCCTGGTTCTTCCCTTGTGCCAACAATTATGAAAATTATGCCTAGGGAAACAATTGACAGGCTGGTCCATGCACAAAGGCAGTGTATCTAAGGCTGAAATCAAATCGAGAAGGTCCCCACGAGATTTTCTTCTCAAGTGACCCTCAATAATACATGTAATATCTACACTAAGACCAAAAAATAAGGGTGAGTAACTCTGTCATCCCTAATGCGACCTCGTGATTGACCCTTGTGTTAGAAGGGCTTCCCAGGAAAAAATGTAGCAAGTGGATTTTAACTCTCCCTATCACAAGATATTATTGTGTGTTTTAATGATTTGGAGAGTGTGCCTTGCAACCTATTCCAAAGCACTATACTAGCTAATTTTGGTGTAGAAAATTTATATAAAACAAAAGTTGCTAATAGATTTTAAATTTACGTTGTATTTTAAAGGTTTTTGCTTACTCAAAAGGGAAATGGAAATGAAATTGATGATGTATTTGACCTTGACCCAATAAAATGCAAGCAGAGATGATATGCAATCATTTTAATTCGATGAACTCTAATTACAAGTAGGGAGAAGGTGTCTCTTTTCTGAATACAAAAGCTACGAAACACAATTTCTCAATTTGTGAATGAAAAAGATTCCAAATAATCAAAAACTACTAAATTTTCCAATTTTTGTCTTTTTACAAATATTTGAATGCAACAATTTTCTTGCAAAGACTACTAAAAAGAAGAATGACTTCAGTTCTTTCTTTCTCAAATCAGATAAGAGATGTAATAAAGAAAATAAATCATGGTCCAAGAAAACTAGCACATTTTCAACACTATTCCCAGATCAAACTCATAATGTAGACAAAAAATGAAATGATAAGAAAACCTTTTGTCAAATACAAAAAAAAATTGTATCTTAATCAAATAAAAATACAAAAAGTAAAAACAATCCAAAAATCAAAATAAATCAAGGACTCCTTATCAAACAAGCACTCAGGATCAAAATCTCGAGATTACACCCTTGTGACAAGCAACCAAAAGAAAAACTTGCAAAGCTTATAAAGAAGACTTTCAATTTTTTTAAATCAATCAAATGTAGGATCAAAAGTTATAAATCAATCATTCACTAGTGTTGAAAGTTCATCCGAGGAAGTAAATGCAAAACTGGGTAGAGAAAAGAAAAATGGCTATCACCCAACAATTCCTACAGGAATCATCGCAGGCTGTAGAGGAGTATTGTGCGACGATGTAGGATCATCGCAGGCTATCAATAAGGTATAGTGCAATTTTGTCGCACTGGTATGCACCAGTAGAGTGTGACGACAAAGGATTGTCGTAGGATGTAAATAGGGTACAGTGCGACAATCTCTGAAAATAAAAAAAAAATGGGAAAAAAGACAAAATTTTGCACTAAACCTTTAGACCCATGGATTCAATATGGATCACCCACAGACTCAGAAAATGAAATTAACCAAAAGAAGGCAGGCTAAAAGAAAATAAAAATAATAAAAAAAAAAACATCGTATCCCCAGTATGGTCACCATTTATTTTATCGGACTAATCGATAAGTGTTGACACAAACTGATCTCCCTAACTTCCACATGAAGTTAGAAAAAAATAAGGCATAATACACACTTCACCTTAGACTTCATTGTCATATAAACTAGTTTAGAGAGGTACAAGTTACATACCTTTTAAACGACGCTTGATCCTCGCTAGTATCATCCTTGTAGCTCCTTCTTTGATTTTTCAGGATGGTGAACCTATTTAAGAAGAAAAAACTAATAAAGAGGAACAAATATATACATATTCCAATAAATCCTATGTATAATATAAAGGAGTTATATAATAAAATTTAAAACACCTTTATAGGGAAGAAATGTATTGTTGCATTATATTAAATGGAAAGTGGAGAATACAGCCCATTCCTTGATGTTGCAAGGTCCCTTTCAATGTATCTTTTCTTAAACACACACGCCTTTGCTCCAATTCCTTTGATGAAGAGGATCCACAATCTGACTTAGAGAACTAAAGAAAATCTCTCAAGTATAATTTGTAGTAGAAATATTCATGCATATGCAAGCCCTCACAAACCTTATCCTTTTCCATAAGAGATCCCTCTTTATATAGGGTAAAAGAGATATAGATGAGGGGATTAGGATGATCCCACTAAATTAGATAAGTGAGTAAGATCCAAACCGATCGGAGGCCACCTCATCTTCTAGAAGATTCCCTTCTAGAACATTCGTGAATTTTGACTTTTCCTTTTTTTAAGCATCGTCGCACCCTATTCATAGGTAGACTATGACAACGTTGCAGTCCATTTTTAGTGAAGAGTGTGATGATCAGGCATTGTCGCACCCCACACATACAACAGGGTGCAACGACCTTCCTTGTTATAGTTTTTGAAAGAGGAAAAGAAAACCATTTTTCTCATGGAGAAAGTCTCTTTTAATATTTTCAGGGAACATGAGCACATGTTGTCAGTTGATCACTAAGGTGACAAAAATAATATGTAACAGGAGTGGAATATATTTTTAGAGCTCATAGCATGAGGGTAAATACAATACTTGTTAGTGTAGGGCAAATGAAAATACTCATAAAAACTAATAAGAGATATGTACTCATGGTTGTAAGAGAGAAAGATGTCGGGACATCCGACGCTTTCCAAGGATGTGATCCTTCTCATAAAAAGGAATTAATTGATAATGTTTTTAAGTATAATGATATTTTTCAAGAACCAAATGGATTACCTCCTAAAATGGAAATCCAACATGAGATACATCTTCAGTAGGATTCTCCTCTTCCTAATGTGGGAATGTACAGGATGCCAGTTGTAGAGATGACAGAGATCAAGAAGTAGGTACAGGGATTATTGCATCAAGGGCTCATCATGCCCAGTTCATCTCCTTGTGGTTTTTTGATTGTGATGGTGCCAAAGAAATATGGTACATGGTGAATGTGGTTCGATTACCAAAACTGAAATAAAATCATGGTGAAAAATCGATACCCTCTTCCTCATATAGACGATTTACTTGATCAATTGAAGAATGTTGTTTATTTCACTAAGTTGGATTTGCATAGTGGATAGCATCAAATCAAGGTCGCAGAATAGGATGCATGGAAAAAAAATTTTAAAACCAAACAAGGATTATTTTAGTGGTTAGTTATGTCGTTTGGGCTTTGTAATGCTTCGACAACTTTCATGCGTGTGATGAATGATGTATTTAGGCCTTTCCTAGATGACTTTGTGATTGTATATTTAGACTACATTATTATTTTTAGTGGGACTTGGGATGAACATGTGAGGTGTGTAAAGAAAGTATTGGATACTTTACAAAGGGAAAATTTATATGTAAAATTGTCTAAATGTGAATTTGGAAAGACTGCACTTTTGTACTTAGGTCATATTGTAGGAGGAGGAAAATTAAAAATTGATCCTTCCAAAATGGATGTAATTGTAAATTGGCCTGAGCCAAAAAGTGTAATTGAGGTCCGAAGCTTCTTAGGTGCAATCCATTATTGGAGTAGGTTCATTTAAAACTTATACTTTATAGCAGTTCCTTTGCATGCCTTAACCAGTGCGAAGAACACTTTTCAGTGGGAAGGAAAGTAACAAAAAGATTTCAACACTTTGAAGGAGAATATTAGTACCACATTGGTATTAGAATTGTCGAATATTCAACAACCTTTTGAGATCAAGACATATTCCAGTGGATATGCCATGGGTGCAGTATTGATGTAATATCGGAAGCCTATCTATTACGACTCTAAAACTTTTAACCAAGTTGTTGTTAAATATCCTACATATGATAAAGAGTTGTATGCATTAGTTCAAAGAATAAATAAATGGAAGCACTACTTGTTAGAGAAGGAAAAAATAATACATACAGATCACTAGCCCTTATAGTATCTTCAAGCACATACCAAACTACAACAATCTCGACACTACAGATGGATGGGTTTTCTACAAAAATTTCATTTGGTAATAAAGTACAAAAAGGGTACAAGTAACAAGGTAGCCAATATGCTTTCTAGACCTCCAATTGATGCTTCTATTATTTTGAAGAATTCTTCTTTATCTCATGATAGCTATATAGAAAAATATTCCATCGATGAAGATTTTAAATAATTTTATGAGAAGATAACCCATGGTGCACAGGTAGAGAACTATTGTCTACAAGGAAAACTACTCAGCCATCTTGGAAAACTATGTATTCCTACAAGTGAACGAGTCCATGTAATATGAGAAGCTCAAACTTCTCTTGTGTCTGGGCATTTTGGGGTAGGAAAAACTATGGCTCATTTGCAGAGGTTTTGTTACTGGCCTCAAATGAAAGAAATTGTAACTAAATATGTAAAGGGGTGTGTGATGTGTTCTACTTATAAGACCACTAATAGAAAATTGGGGCTATACTCACCACTTCATGTTCCATCCCATCCATGGGAAAGTATTTCCATGGATTTTGTAGGGGGTTTATAAGTGACCAAAAAGGGTCACGACTATTTGTATGTTGTAGTGGATAGGTTCAACAATATTTGTATCTTTATGCCATGTAAAAAGCATATCATTGTTGAGCAGACTGCTAATCTCTTCTTTCAATATGTCTGGGTTCAATTTGGGTTACCCACATCCATTGTCTCGGATCAAGATACTCGTTTCCTTGGGTACTTTTGGACTAGCTTGTGGAGGATGATGTACACCAAATTGAAGAGGATCACTTCTTTCCATCCACAGAATAATGGATAGAGAGAGGTGGTAAACAAAACAATGGTAATTTTTATTTGAGGCTACCACAACAAGCATCCCAAGTTATGGGATGAATAGATACCCTATGTACAACATTCTTATAACCGAGATTTACATTCTTCCACTCAGATTTCACCTTTTTAGACATGTTTTAGGTACCTACCCAAGGTTCCTTTGGACTTAATGTATGGGAGATATGTCTATGTGAATGAAGAATGAAAAGAGGACAGAGCCCACAAGTTCATCTAGAAGATCCAGCAGATACACCAGACAATCAGGGAATAGTTGGAGAAAATTCAAGCGAAGTATAAAGCTAAGCATGAAAAGCATAGGGTTGATCATCGGTTCTAGTTTGGAGAGCAGATATGGCTTCACATCATAAAGGAGATATTGAAGGGTGAACGCAAGAGACTCAAGCCCATTCATTATGGACCCTTCACCATCTTGGAGAAAAGTCATACCAATGATTTTCGTCTAAATCTTCCACCTTATATGTAGATTTACTCAGTTGTGAACATTGATAACTTGAAATTTTTTTAGCCTCCCATGATCATGGATCAAGATGAGGAAGTTTCAATACCTTCAGTTGATGATTTTTCACCTGAGTACTTGGATGAGTTACATGAAGATATCATCCTAGACAGAAGGATGAGGAATTGACATAGGGTTGATGTTCATTATCTTCAAGTAGGCTTAAAGGGCACACATCCAAGCAAGGAAAAGTGGATTGAGAAGGAAAAAGTGAGGGGACTCTTCCCTCACTTACATGTTGATTGATGAAATATTTTGGTGGTCCAAAAATCTCTCAGTGGGAAGGCGTGATCCAAAAAGGATCCAGAGAAGGATAAGAACAACTCAGAACTCATAGAGGCAACTTGAGATTCTTAGAATGGACTCAATAGATAGAGAAAGGGAAAAAAATTTAAATTCCCAAAACTCATTGAAAATGACATTATTGGGAAGAGCACTTTTCAATATTTCTAACGATCCAAATGGCTTTTCAAACGGAGTTACGGATTGAAAGATATTCGCGGTCAATGTTTGGTCAACCTAGCCCAGTTAGCAAGGGATGAGTCAACATTCGTACTGCTGATGTCTGCATCCATACATCACATGTGGAAGGATAAGAAGGTGGCATGCATCATGGTGACATGGAAGAACCAGAGGCTGCCATGTGTCACCTAGTTTTAGCACTTTTGAGTTGATTCATGGACCAATAGGATCATGCCACATGGAAGTCCATATGATGATGTGGCATGATGATGTGGAATAGTGATTATGTGGCATGATAACATGACAGAGGATGATGTAGTCGAATGAGAGGTTTCCACGTGGCAGGCAAAAAAAGCACAAGGACAACCCCTGTCCAATTTTTGAAAAACAATTATGGATTGGTGGGTCTGCCGAATATGGCCATGCAATATTCATTAGTGCCCTAAATAGAATCCCCACCAAGATTGGCAGAACAAATATATATATATATATATATAACATATGGTTCAACCATATAGCCAAAAGGGGGAGGCCCACGGGTTTGACCCCGGGACCTCCTCCCCACTATGTGCCTTAACATTCACGCCCAAAACAACAGACCAATGACCCATTCTTTGTATTGAACGTCGCCTAGATTACTTAAATTTTGAGTCCGCCAAGCCTTGGGAGGAAGGCGCACGTATGGTACAACCTTTAGGCATGCATTTCTATGCAGTACAGTNCCCACTATGTGCCTTAACATTCACGCCCAAACCAATAGACCAACGACCCATTCTTTGTATTGAACGCTGCCCAGATTACTTAAATTTTGAGTCCGCCAAGCCTTGGGAGGAAGGCGCACGTACGGTACATCCTTTGGGCATGCATTTCTATGCAGTACAGTCATTAATTGTAGGTTGTAGAGGGGCACAAAACCAAGACAAATTTCTTCTTGGGCATGGGAGTGCTAGAGTCAGATCGAGGTGTAGAGATAGTCATTTTTGGCTAACTTGACACCACAAATTCAGTGGTGCTATCTGTTTTCTTATCTGAGCATCATTTATGTAGCTTGATTCCAGAGTGAGGTATACTTATGTATTTTTCCAAATTCTTTTGTTGAGTTAATGAAAGATCCTACCCATTTGAGAGTAGGACCCGGAGACGTAGTCCACTAGGCACGAACTCCATTATCAAGTTTTTGTGTTCAGATTTGATGCTTATGTCTCTTCCTTTTTGAGCTTTTACTTCTTTAATGGTGCACTTTAATTTATGCTCATTTACTTCAATTCTTTATAAGTCACTCAATGAAAAGATCCTATATCAAGGGATAAGAGCCTATGAGTTTATAACACTTCATCTTCATATTTTTTCAAGAATTCCTCTAATTCATTTAGCCCATGAAAACTAGGAGGTTCTCTTATCTTTGTACCAACCCATGTGACTGTGTGATCTATTCTTGTGCACCTCCTTGTGGAAACTTCATGTAATCGATGTTCTGAATTCTCCAAACCTATGTTTGAGTCGAATGCACATGATGTAATGCTTCTCCAACTGAGTACCCCATATGCAGTTGGGTTAACATAATCCTCTTTCCATGCAGTGGGTCTATATAACTGGTTTATTTCTTTCAGATCCAAACAAGTGGCCTCTACAGACCTTTCTCCTTCTAAAGGATCCAATGGTGCAATGACTCTATATTCGCCTAATTCAAAAGTCATTTTTCTTGTCTTCAGGTTGATTATAGCCTGGTTATCGAATGCCAAATCTAACCCAAGACTGGGTAAGGTGTTGTGCCATCCACTATCTCTATTACTTTAAAATTTTCCATAGTGTGCACTCCATCAAAATATATTGTCACACCTTTAAGTCTTCCAATAGGTAACACTTTGTGTTGATTTTCTAGTTTCAACTAGACAGGTAAATAGCATAGGGTAGGTTCCCCCTTACATTGCCACATCTTCTTAGGTAAGACATTTACTTCAGAACCTAAGTCCAGTATAACATCACCCATATTGAAACACCCAATGTTGGCATTCAGTCTGAATTCTATGCTTGTCCTTCTTCATGTACGGAGATGATTGACTATTTTCTGATCTAATTTCCCTTCTGCCTCTGCGTTACATTTTTCTAGCATATTTTGTAATATCTTAATTGATGATGATTCATTCAATAGATTAACACATGATTGAAGAAAAGTATTTATGGCACTTACTTTCTTTGGAGGTTGTTATTTATTGGTATGGTCCATTGAGAATTACATCCCATATATTGGTGGGTTTTAAGTTTGTTGCCTGACTGATGTAGATGCAACATTTTCTTTGAGAAAATCTTGTTTGGCCTCCTTAAATATTTCCTTTTCTTTTCGTGCGTCAAACTAATTTTGTGGCTCAGTGTCATTCTTAACCCATTGGTGTTGAGTTGGATCTTCTGTTATTGCATCAGTTCCTATCTTGGCTCCTCCTCAGGTGACTATATTGATGTTTCTCCCATCATCCTTGGCTTCTGCGGAAATCCATTGGACATTCTGGTTGTTTTGGTTCCTTTTTTCCTAGATATTCCCCAAGAGTGTTGGGAAGTCTTCTGTTTCATGGTCTGTTGCATGACAGAACATACATGTCACTAGTGGGATTGGACAATCCCTTGAATAATGTCCTGGTTGTTGGAAGTTGTGGCACACTACTAGTCCTGTGCCTCATCCTTCACCTCTATATCCACCTCAATATTTGCGTGGTGCGATGTACTGAGGTATATAGTTATGCTACGTAGGATTATACTGTGGTTGAGTATTATTGTATTGTTGTTGGGTATTATTGTATTGTTGATATGCATTGTTGTATGGTGGTTGTACTTAGCTGAACCGAGTTGCAACTTGTCCTATCATCATTTCTTCCTACACCCTATAAGTATCTGAAGTTCTTTCTCTCATCATCTCCATTGTTCTACAATCCTTATCATCATGACCCATTGATTTGCAAAAATTTCAATATGAAATTTTTGGTATTGTCTTATACTTCTGCATCATTGGACAATGATATGGATCATGCCCATGCATTTTACAAATCTCACACCATGGTCCTCCTGCTGGAAATGGGTTTGGAACCCCTATTGCCATGTACTGTGCAAAAGTTGGACATTTGTTCTTATGGTGTCCTTATGTCTTGCATAGATTACACCAAACAACTTTTCTTTTCTCTTTACCCTTGTTCTAGTTAAGTTGAAATGTTATATTATTCAAACCCTCCTTCATCTCCTCTATTGTGGGATTTGTCTATTGATATTGGTTCTATTCCAATTGTAAGGTTTCCCGTAGAGCCTCTATCTGAGTTTGTAACTTTTTTTTTCTTAATGGGTATTTCAAATGTGGTAATAGTGAGTTCACAAATAATTTCTTGTGTTGCATGTCAGTAATTGCATGTTTCAACTTTCCTTTCAGTCGTTTGAACCTCCGATCAATATCCCAAAAAAAATATTATGTTTTTTGCCTTATTTCAATCATCTCATTCATGTACTAGGATTCTGAGCTAGGATTCTAAAATTCGTTTACCATTAGTTTTTTCATGTCTGCAATAGTCTTTGGTACTCCCTGCAGACTGTTTGCATCTAGGCTCATATACTAGTCCAATATGTGGTCTCTTATTGTGATATCTAATTGCATGATCTTTGTATCCTCATCTATGATCTTCTTTGTTTCCCATATCTTCTCACATATCAATAAGTGTTTTTCAAGGTCCTCTGATGCCTCTCCTCGAAATTCTAGTAATTTGATCATGGGACAATGTCCTACCATTTTGAACTGTGTTGACTATTTCTTTTGTGCAGTGTAGATAATTTATTGTTACTTCCTGCATTGGCTCCTCCAGTTTATGTTATTAGAAAAATAGGATCAAAGAGCAATAAAATAAAAACAAATGTGGAAATAAAACACACAAGATACAAAATACAATAGAGACGTAGATATACATGGTTCACCCAGTCTGAGATACATCCACCAGAGAAATTTCTAGTTCCTTCCTTTTATTATCCAAAAAATGAAGGGATGCAACCTACATCACACCCTTTGTAGCTTACTCTTATTTCTCTCATAGTTTCCTCTCTCGGAATACAATATCTGCAATAATACATAGCCGCAATACATTTCCCTCGGGAAAAGAGGGTTGCCTTCTAGGGAAAAAAACCCTAACATAACTTCTACCGTCATATCTTCGACCTTATAATGAACGGTCCAAATTTACTATGAAATTAAAATAAACATTTACAAGGCAATTTTTCCTTCAGGGGCCCGCTTTCTCCCTGACCCCGTAGGGGGGGAAAGCCCCCCCTACACCCCTCCCCCTTACATGGAGGAGTATACAACATTCTGGGGTGTACATTCTTTGTGGGGTATAAACATGGCTGAAAACAAATACCTATGAAACAGGAATATATTCAAGCTCCACAACCAATATATTCTCTTTGATTGGATGTGTGTCCTATTGTTTTTATTCCACTAACATTTGGTTGTCTAGACAATGGTGTTCTTTATAGTGTATTAGTCATACAAGGGGTTGAAGGTTCCACACTGACGAAGATATGGATTGGATTTCTGCCTTCTGTCCCTGACCTTGGACCTCCTGTTTTCCTTTCATATGTTGCACGTAGGATTTCCTTAATCTGATCCATAGCCCAAAGATCCTCTACTTCTTCGTCATCGCTTGCTAAGCCCTCTCTATCAGCTATGGCTCTCTTCTTGTTATTCATTTTATATTGCTAGGGTATTATGTTGTGTGTCTTTCCAAATTTTTCCATTATCTACTTTATCTGGTCTTCTTACATCATGATTGGGTCCATGGCCTCCTTCTTATTTCCTTTATCCATCTCCTTTTCTATATCTCAATCTCATGTCAGTGCTTCCCCCATGCATGCAGGGAAGTTTAGTTGTATGATTCCATGGTAATCGCACCATTGTCGTAAAATAAATCTTGATTGAAGTATAAAACGATATTATGTACCTACCTCTAGGTCCCTTTAGAAAATATTGATCTGTTGTGGTGTAGGACTTCGCGGTATCTACTGCAAATTCGATGATAAACCCTGCAACAATATTATCTAACTAGAAATATACTACGCACATAAATTTGTTATTAAGTTGTTGTAATTGCATAATTTCCACATGATTCCACTCCATCTGTTTGATTCAGTTTGTAGGGTGGTTTTCCTTTAATCTCAATATCCACTCCTGCAACAAATGTGGGAAAACACAGAAAAATACCTCATGCAAGTCGCTAAACACGTATTTTTCAAGATATTTGGATGGTGTTAACTTAGGGTTTCTATTGTCCTTCTACACAAACTCAATTTCCTTTGTTTTCAACCATATTCCAATATTCTCCTTCATTGGATTCCATGACCTAAACATTCCCTTCTATACTTTCATTCTCTGTGTGTTTCTTCCACGAATCTTGTCCGCTCAATCCTATGCAGTTCCAGCTGGCAACAGAACCATTTGTTGGTTATTACTCTCTCTTCTCTTCTTAGGTTGACCTAGGTTTGGATATCAACATGTTTCCAACAAAACCCCCAAAAACTATCATCCCTCTTGGTAATCTAGAAGGAAGCATTGCACACAGGGTGCACAACGCAGTCACCCGAGATAACTTTTATGGGTGACTGCAATGCTCAAGTGCTTATAGTATAGGAATGAGTGGGGATCTATGATTGTGTTCTTTATTTCTTATGCATTATCCTTGTTATTTATTCTAGTACTTCCCTAATTTATCCATATTTAAACTTATGCATGTATGTTGGTATTTATAGTTTAACCATTCATTCATGATATAATGATCAACGGAAAGTAAACATTCATGAACAATCACACATAAGACAAAGTTTATCGTGGTTCACCCCCTCCTGGGGATACGTCCACAAAGATTTGGCTTTCTACTCTTTTATTCATTCTGTTGAAAAATATTGCATTTCATGCATTACATATTCAGTAATACAATCAAGATGAGGGTAAGAACCCTCTGTGATGCAGACTAGATCACACCAGGCTTCTCATCCTGTGACCTAACCCTCAACACTAGCTTATTTGACTCTTCTACAAGACTTATTACAATCAATAATCAACAAAATTAGAATTATCAGTTCTCTTTTCCTCTACTAACCTCTCTCTTCCTAGACCTCCTAGGTCCTTATTTATACTACTTTATGGCTTATAGCCATTACAATATTTTTCAAAAACCCTAACCCTATCATGGTTAGGCTTGCCTACCTACGTGCCACATTGATTTTCCTCCTACATTCTTATTTTCGTTATTTTTTTCAATTCTTCTTTCTTTCCACCTGTTGCACACGTTCCAACATTAGGTCTTCCTTTCCAAAAAATATATCTTTCCCAAAAAATATATTTTCTCCAAAAATAGGCTTGCTTCTCAAAATAGGCATGTTCCCAACAATGGAATACTACGATGTTCCATACTTGAACATGAAATACCAACTATATTGTTAGAATCATAAGAAAGGATTGCAAGAGAACATTATGCAAGGAAATCCACTATGGAGAAGGTCTTACGCATAGGTTTATGGTGGCCTACCCTCCACAAGGATGCAAAAGAGTACTTTCATACATGTGATGTTTTCCAAAGAGTCGGAAAACCCTCCAGAAGGGACAAGATGAAATTAAACCCATGGGTTACATTACAAGCTTTATATAAGTGGGATATCGAATTCATTGGACCAATTAACCCAACAATAATAATATCGGGGGAAATTTACATCATCAAAGCAACATAATATCTTAATTGATGGGAGGAATATGTGCTAGTCACAGATTGCAACTCAGAAACAACAATGCACTTTTTGTTCGAAAACATAGTAACCTGATTTGGATGCCCTAGAATGTTGATGAGTGATCAAGGGACACACTTCCTCAATAAAAATATAGAATCATTGATGAAATATTTCCAAATACACCACCAGAAGAGTATGTTGTACCAACCACAAGCAAATGGTATAATGGAAGAATTCAACAAAGTCCTAGAAAATGCAATAACCAAAATATGCAATGTGGGAAGAGATGAATCAGACTTAAGAATCCTTGCAGTATTATGGGCATATAGGACAACCAAAAATAAGTTAAAAGGACAAACACCATTCAGGTTGGTTACGGACAGGAGGCAGTAATTCCAATGGAATTTATTGTACCAAGCCTATGTGTCGCAGCGATCAAATATTTGTTGGATGCAAGTGCAATATAGGAATGACTATCGAAACTAGTACAGATGGAGGAGGATATATTTTCCACATTGTTCCATCAAACAGTGCAGAAGGAGAGGGAAAAATCTTGGCACAATAGACACATTAAGTCAATAAAATTCCAAGTAGGCAACTTGGTACTACTATATGATAGAAAGTTTTTGCAGCACCCAAGGAAGTTTTGCATGCACTGGCTAGGCCCATATGTGATTCAGGAGGTAATAGAGGTAGGTGTTGTGTAGTTAGAAACACTTAATGGATTCTCACTGGAAGGAATATTGAATGGAAGTTAGCTAAAACTCTACTAAGAACCGCACAAAAAAATAAATAGAAACAACGCAGAGAGGGGCAACTGCACCAACCAGGGAAACCTAACATAAACATAGTCAAGTATGCAGTAATAATTACATGAAATATATGATGATAAATTTGTCGAGTATAAAAAAATAATGAAACGACAGACATATTAATTCGAAAAAATTCCAAGTAGGCGACTTGGTACTACTATATGATAGCAAGTTTCTACAACACCCAAGAAGTTCCACATGCACTGGTTAAGCCCATATGTGATCTAGGAGGTGAAAGAGGAAGGTGTTGTGCAGTTGGAAACACTTAATGGAGTCGCACTAAAATTCATACTGAATGTAAGTCATCTAAAACTCTACCAAGAGAGCTATTAAGTTGTGAAATAGGAAGAACCACACAAAAAATAAATTGGAAAGAGCGTAAGGAGGGGAAAATGTGCCAACCAAGGAAACCCGACATAAACATAGTCAAGTATGTAGTAGTAATTACATGAAATACATGATGAGACAACTATCAAATATTAAAAAAGAATGAAACAACAGTTAGGGGTGGATAAGAACAAGTCATAAATACAACAACGATCACAATGAATATAGCCACTAGAAGGCCCAGTCATAAAGCTACCATAAAGACAGGGATTAAAGGAAAAACATCACTGATAAGAATGACTGAGAGATAGTCCATGGAAATATACAAGTATAATTGGAAATAAAATTCCATTAACGCAAGCACATATCACACTATAGGAGGAGGAGATAGGTGGGAAGGCGTGAGGATTGGTACATAGTGGGAAACGAGGCACAAAAGCCACCAATAATGAAAAAAGGTGGGTTATTGTTATTTAGCAGTTACAACACAAACAAAGATAACTAAGAGAGAGAGCATAGAGCTTCAATAGTTGTAACAGTTGAGATAGGAACAAAAATGGCGCTACCCAAAGTTGCAGGAGTAGCAACAGCGGTACCAAGAAGGATTCACATTAGGGCTATTATAGTAGAAGAAGAGATTGAAGAAACCCTAGGCACATCCTCATCAGAGCCACCAAATTTGCCTCGTGATTACATATTTCCAAGGAAGGATGATGCCCCAATAGTTACACTGCAGAGGAATCCAGATTACAAGTTGGTAACACCAGACATTCTAGAGGTAGTTTTCATCAATGAAGACATGTTGGGGAAGGTGCCTTAGCTAAAGTATGTCGATCATGACATTACTGATGTGGAAAATTCCTTGATTTTGTGCCTCAAAAATACCTAGAAATACAAATAGATTCATGGAAACAACATAGTGTACCAGTGATCCAACACTTGGCTAGAGGATTGGAGCTTACAGGCCTCCTAAACGTGTTTGACATCCCCCACTTCGACCGCAGTAATGAAGTAAATTTTTTCATCAAAATCCTCCTATATTGCATACATGGGGAGTACATGTGGTTGTATAGGCCAATTTCAATTGATACAAACCCGATAGCATGGATCACTAGACTACCCACCCTGGGGAAGGACCCTGCCATGTTATTTGCAAATAAGAAGGTAGAAAGAGAACAAACAGAGGAAATGCGAGTGAATTTTCGCATGGTCAAAGGGCAGCACATCCTGGATGTGCCGAACATATGTGACCTCATAGTATGAATAGCCACATAAATTTTAGCATGAAAATTGCTATGGAAATGAAGGAAGGACCAAGTCCCAATATGGGTCGTAGCTGTCGCAAAGAAATGTGTAGAAGGCACTACAATGAGTTTGGCTCCTTTCTTGTTGAACTAGTTCCTACTGGACTATGTCGAAGCCCAAGATGAGGGGAAGGATTTTCACTACTCTTGGATATTGATATTGATTTCCCTCACAGCATGGGCAGAGCAGGAGGACCCACAATTCTTAGGGTTGAGAGGGAAGTCATGCATAGCGAAAAAATACCAGAACTTTTGGTTCTCAACAATCAAGAGGCAGATGGACACCAACATAGATTTTACCTATGGTGAAAGAATTAGAAAAAGAATATGGAATGCACCACGCAAATTTCCACAACTGGTGGAGGCATACGACCCAGTCATGGAATTTTGCACAGATAGAGACCACATGTATATAAAATCCAAGAAGGATCCATGGGAGGAATGGGTCCAAGCAAAGTATAAGATAACTAAGGAAGACATCCAGTTGGTCATGCAAGATTGGGAAACAGATTGGAAAATACCAGCAGATGGGGATGTGATAGTGTAGGGGGGAACATTGAAGTATCACAACACACAAATGTAGAAATGAACCCTCCAAGAAATGGCATAGATGGCACCGTTCAAGAAAATTATATGGAGGAAGGACTATAAATAGTGCCAATTGATCAACCTCTACAACCCTTACATCAAACAGGAAGGAAATGGTCGGACAATAACATAGGGTCAGCCACGTAGAAGAAGAAAAAGGCTCAAAATCCTCAAGTAGTCTATACCCTAATGGATGACGATATGGATCGAATTAGGTACAAACTAAGTTATGTCACAAAATAAGTCCTGGAAGATATGACAAAGAAAAAAGAAGCACTTCAAATGAGGGTCCAAGATCAATGCTCAAGAATTCAACAGTTAATAGATACAGTCTGATTGGCACCGGTTCCAGGAGCAGGCACAACCCAACAAGGCATCATAGGGGAAGCACATATGGGGATATCAGAGTGTAGAGTACTCAAACTCCCAGTATAGACAGTCAGGTTACCACACCTTGAAGTACAAGTAAGGTTGCAAGGCCTAAGTTGTGTGGACTTAGTCGTCTCCCAAATGCCACTGGAAGTGTTACATAAATTGAAAACATGGATCACGTAGGAAATCTGGTATTAGGTAGATATTGCATCCAACAAGCTAGACAAAGCCGAAGTAGGGAAAGAAGAATTGCAGAGACAGTACAACACTGGGCTACAGAAAAAGTGCACAGTAGAACAGTGAGTATAACTCACAGAAAAGGAGAAAAGAAAAGTAGACAGCGAGGAATAGCAAGCTAAGAGGGAGAATCTGGAAGTAGAATAGAAGGCTGAGAAATCCTAGCAGGAAAATAATGCAACAGAGGAAAAAGACAAAGAAATAAGGAAGGAAAAGGAGGAAGCTGAAAAATTGGCACATAAAATTTAAGCGAAGGTACAACAGTTATATGAAAAAGTACCAATGGTGGTAAAATCCATAATAAAATAACATGTGGGAAAGATTAGCAAGGTTATCGAGGGCCTTCACAAGAAGATCATAGAATTGGAAGTGAATGCAACACCAGGGACACCACCAGAAGAAAGAGTGAAGAGGGAAAGGATCGTGTAAACAACAGTGGTGAAGATTAAACATTTAGAACATGAATGTATAAATATATGTGAATAAGGCATGCACATGTGGACATAGATGACAAACACCCCGAAGCTACAACAACCAGAAGAGAAAATCAAAGTTACACAGGAACATGTGAGTCAATCCACTGAGCACACAAATACGCTCCCACCAACCAAAAGAATGACAGCACTGCTGGCAAATAGAAAACTACATATTGTAGTGGAAAATTTGAAGGAAGAGTAGAAAGGTTACATAGGATTTGCAACCATGACAAGATGAGGCACTCGAGGTACTAGAGGAACTAGTTATTGTGCAAACCAACATGACATTAGCAGTGCAAGACACGGAGGCCAAACTAAATAACTTGACGATGCAAAAAATGGAAGAAAATGTGAACAAGGAGGTTGAAGTCACAACAGTAGTACAAGAAGCGAAGGAGAGACTCCAGAGAGTCAATGCGACATGGAAGAGCATGATACAACATGCCTAAGTGGCTTGGGATGAGCCACAGGTGAGTGTTGGGGGGTTGTTTGGAAGGCAGGTTGAGTAGAGAACAGAGAGAAGAAAATATGGACATAGAAAAGGTACAGGATCAAGAAGATCAAGAAATAATAGAGAAGAAACAGAAGAAGATGGGGGAAAGGAGGGAACAATATCCCATAAAATCTAAGAAAACTATTCAAGCATGAGTTGTATCTAGATCATAATGAGGTGTCACCAGCCACGCAGGAGTGGGAGCCAACTCATTATGAGTTGTAAATAAAACCTAAGGTAAAAGGGAAGAAAATAGAGAGTTGAGAGGGATTCTGAAAAGTAAAGAAAGAGTTTGAAGCGACAATAGCGATAACAGAGAGAAGAGGTGAAGTCAAAGAACCATAAGACTTCTGAAGAACTTTTGATATTGTAGTATGTCTTATGTAAAGCATCCATGAATGTAAGTATAATGTTGTATATTTAACACCTATTGTAGTGCAGAGTGCAAACTGAATGCCTTAAAGATAATAAAGAAACAAATCTTTGTGGACGTATCTCAAGAGGGGGTGAACCACAGTAATTGTGTGTCCAATTATGTTGTGGAATGATTATGTATGTTTATAATATGTTAATTCATGTTTTTTTTATGTTGATTCTTCATTTTACTATGGATGAATGTGTATATTTACTAATAATGTTGAAAGATTCATGCGCAGTAATGTTAATTATATGTTTAACTGTCAAATGGTGAGAATATAGACTGATATGCATAAAGAAGTAAGTAATGAGGACAAATTAGCTAGGAACTAGTGCAAGAAAGAGACTTTTAGGTATGACAAAGTGCACCTTCCTTATTTCCCTCATTGTTGCAGAAGCTTGGTTCCTACAATCCCCATAAAGATACCTCGGGTGAGACTTTTCTTTCTCGCAGGCGATGCTTAAAGGGTCGGTATCTATAGGGTTTTGGTTAGACAACATACTTTGAACCCGTGGTATTTAACCTATCCACTTGTGCATGCCAACACATTGTTACCCTGCCCATACATTCGATCTTGATTGTCAACTATTCCCGCGGATGTTGACTGCAAGTTGGTGACCTTATTTTATTTTCCTAGGAATCTCGGAGGTGACTGCGGAGGGTTTCCCATGGTACCTTGCACAGACTTCATATCACACTTCTTAGTACTAATAGATGGCACCCCAAGAAGGGTGGGTACTTGCACCAGATAAGGCTAGATAGTGGAGATCGAGGTAACGTCTTCTCACTCCTTGATTTGTTGGTCCAAGGGACTTAATCAACCCATTCCTTCATCCGTAGGGTCCTTTTTTCCTTACGTTTTGTACTATTGCGATCTTAGGACCTAATCCACCTAAGTCAAGATATTGGAAAATTTGTTTGTGATTGTTGTTTCTCTTAGGGCCTTTTTTAGTGGTGTGTTTTGTGATCATATATTTCCTAGGAAGGTGTGGGTAGTCACCTAGAGCTAGCAACTCAAAGTGGTTGACCACCCACATCATAGATCGAGGAGACTTCAAGACCTTCATATTGAAGAAGAAGTAGAGATTAATCCTTCGCCTCCTCCTCTTAGGTGTAGACTTGACCAGTCCTTTACTTTCAAACCAACTGTTCCAATCGAGATTTTAAATACGAAACCTGCATAAACTAACGCTTCCTCTCTAGAGGTTGTCAGCGTATCAGATCTTGGAGCTAACGATTTCACTCAACATTTTAACCCTATGTTAAATAGGCCTCATGCTCTAGTTATTGTGTAGCTTCCAGATCCCAGGTTGGATTTCACTGATAGTATACCTGTTTGATGTGACATAATGGAAGGCAATTCAGAAGTGTCTTTGTCAGAATGCCCAGCAACTCCCACGTCGGAAATCGTTATGAGAGGAATATTTCATCCTCTTGTCTCTAACCAAATGATGAGTGTAGTGAAATCCACCATACCCACCTCAATCAACAACTCTTCTATGCTAATCATTTTTTCCACTCACTCTTTGAGGTAACCCCTTTCTCGATCAGAATGTCCCCATGCAAGGATATTTTCCTTCGTGAGGGTCAGCAAGGGGCAACCCTCTTTTTCCATTTGGGAACCAAATGGGTGGAGTTTGTCCTTCTCTTAACTAGGTACAACATGGTTTCATCCAAATCTATGGCCCATCCACAAAATCTTCATGGAAACCTGGTTACATCTTTAATCTAGGACCATCTTTTCAAGCTACTAATTCAGGGTTTGTTAATCTTGTGTTTCCTGCCTCAATGTTGCATTCTAGACTACCTTTTCTATAAACCCTTCATTTTCCATATTTTTCCAAGTTAATGAACATTCATATTCATCATAAACCTACTTGGCCTTCGGTTCCTACCAAACTACCTTCATATATACCAAAATTTGAAGGTAAGAATGGTGAAGACCCTCGAGACCATGTGACGATGTTTCATTTATGGTTCTCCTCTAATTCATTGAATGAAAACTATGTTCATTTACGGTTATTCCAACTCACCCTCACTGGGGGCGCTATTAAGTGTTATATAGAAATGGAGGGGTTGAAGTTTGGAACTTTTGGCTATCTAGCCATGTTCTTTGTCTAGTGTTGAACAAAACAAATCCACTCACATTTCCAATCACATTCAGGAATGGAGGAGACGAATTTTTTTTATTAAGGCCATGGTTCCTCCAAAATTTATTTTATAATGGTTCCTGAAGTAATTACTCCCTTATATTTCTAAGGATATTGTGACTTGAGGTGTGTTCACAGAGGAGAAAATGATCTTCATAGCATATTAGATAGAGCTCATTTTCTCTCATTCAGACATGCTCTATGATATAATTCTAGACGCACCATGAACGACGATTGACTTAGAAAAAACAAAATTAGGATGACATGCCGATGGAATTGTCAATTATTTGCAAAGAAAAACCACAAATATGGTTTCCAATTAGATGCAACAGTTATAGATTCAACAAATTGTGGCTATTCAAACCCTTAGTTTGACCACCCCCACCACCCAGTCATCATATGTACATAGTTTGCAGTCGACGACTCCAATGGGTCCTCAACAACCCAAAAAAAAAAACAAGGGAAAGGGAAAAAAGGGTAGTGGGGGTAACGAGAAAAATCTAGGTAATAATGTTGAGGGGGAAAAGACCAAAAATAGAAAGGTAAATTTTACTTGCAATATTTGAAAATAAGTTCACCTGACTCACCTCACTCCCAAACTTGAGGAATTCAAGCGCTTGTTAATGTAGCATCATCCTACTGTTTTGACTAAACTATTTCCAAAAGGATAGAATTGAATGCAGGGTACTTCCTCGGCACCTAATATGGATGGGAGTAATTAGGTTACCCCTACACTGAAATCTGAAACATCAAATGTCTATATGATAAATTTAGATCTTAATTTGAAAACTAGAGCTCATGATTACGGGAATCCTGAGTTTGCAAAAAAGGATGAGTTCCCAAAACTGTCAAACTCTCTCCATATAGATAAACTGGAGGTATACCCAATGTCGCGCATACCAAAAGGTGTGTTGAAGTGGACAAGTCACAAACTGAATGCCAGAGTAGCCCAAATTATTCTATTTTTTAATATTTGGCCCAAACGCCTTGTGCCATGTCCGCACTAGAAGTTATCCAGAGTTTCTATCGCAACGAAATGCATTGTTGTATGATTTAAGGTATTATGAATACTTTAACTCATTGTCCATCATATTTTACACTTCTAACATCAAACATCCCCTTCCATATCACATTTAATTTCATATTGTAGTGATTTACACCACAAAGTCGTGTTTGAAAAATATTTTCCGCACTATGATCAATGAAGGCACTTCGGCGTATGTCATGTCACTATCATGTTGGAGAGTTATAGGCTCATTGGAGTTATCTCTATATCCTATGTTTATTACGGCATTTGATGGTCATTTTTTTACACCACATGTGTCGAAGTAGAAGTAGACGACACACCTCTCAACTGTAATATATTCTTAGGAAGAAGCTGGATGTATGCCATGAAAGTTGTATTTTCCATGGTGTTATGAGTGTTATGTTTCCCTCATGAGGAGAGGATTTTCATTGTTGATTAGTTTTCAGTCACTCGGTTGGATCCAGCGGCATCACCAATATCTGTGGTTCCTTTGATTTAAAATCTGTAGTGGGCACCTGCTAATTGGGGTGTCGGGATGTATCCTTCCCTGATGGGTACCTTCAATTTTCCAACACCATCATTAGACGTTAATATTGGTCTGACTGTTCTTGAATAGTATACACTAAGGGAAAATATCTTTCAAGCGAGATATTTTCAAACTTCTTACTTTGAGTATATGTGGACTTAGCCTCCTCCATTGACTTCAGGGGACAAATTGGAACGTATTGGAATGGAAGTTCCATTGTATACAGTCGAGAAATCTTATCAAGTCATTCAATGAGCTACTAGATATGAAAATCCATCTCCTACCTCAGTGGAGGAAGTGGATCCTATTTTAGAGCTTGTACGGGCTCTTAATTCTTTTAAATCTCATGATTTCTTCAACATATTCCTCCCTTCGGATCGGCAAATCCTCGAGGAAATGACAAGTCCTGAGCAGCCTTGGAAAGACTTACATCATAGGTCTTATTTTCTTACTAAGTTTAGTAGTGTAGAGATAGGATAATTTCATTCAATTATAATTGGATATGTTGATCGTCCATTGAACCCTTTGGAAACTCACGGTATGTATGATGAGGGGAAGATGGTGAATATTTTGGATACTATCCCGATCAATATCCCAAGACCCTGGATGTGGTGGAAAATGTTTTCATTGGGGTGGCATGTTTTATAGAATATATTTGTTCATATACAACCCTTTTTAGGGAGTTCTTAGATGTTTTCACTTGGTCTTATGAGGAAATTCTAGGAATTGATCCTTGGATTATCTAGCATGAGATTCGAACTTATGCAAATACTAGACTAATTTGACAAAAGTTGTAACCTGTGAACCATAGGAAAGAAGCAGAAATCAAAGTTGAGGTAGAAAATCTACTCAAAGAAGTATTTATCAATCCAGTACCATTGACGGAATTGGTATCCAACCTCGTTTTGGTTGACAAGAAACAAGGTACAATTTGAGTGTGCATGAATTTCCGATATTTAAATAAATCGTTTCCTAAAGATAACTTTCCTATGCCTTTTATATTCCAAATCCTCGACAAATGCATAGGAAGTCAGATTTTCTCTTTTATGGATGGTTTTTCTAGTTATAACTAGATACAAATCCGGCCCAAGGACCAACATAAGATGAATTTTATTTGTCCTTGGGAAACCTTCGCATACAATAAAATTCCCTTTAGCCTAAAAAATGCTCGAGGGAATTTTTAGCAGGCCATGATGTTCACTTTCCATGATCTTAAAAACATATTGGAGTCTTATTTATATGATCTTATATATCATTATCATAAGAGAGTGCAACATTTGTTGCACCTCTGCCTTGTCTTTGAAAGGTGTCGTCATTATTGAATTCGCTTGAACCCTCACAAGTGCATTTTTTCCATCACCTCAGGGCGTCTTTTGGGGTTTATCATTTTAACCAAACAAATCATGGTTGACCCTTTGAAGGTTGAATATATATTGTAGTTGTCTCCCCCACATACAGTGCGTCAACCTCAGATCCTATAAGGAAATGAAATTCTCCTTCGTCATTTCATACCAAACTATGTTGATATCACAAAAGGATTTATGTGCCTCTTGAATTCAAGAGTCTCTTTTCCTGGGATCAATTGGTGCACCATTCATTCGATTTGTTGAAGAAACATCTAATTTATATGCCGCTACTTGGTCCTTTTGACTATAATAGATATTTCCTATTATTTCTTGCAGCAACGGTGTAATATCCCCAAGTTTACCCCAGTTGTAATTGTGCATATAGGTTGGTGAGACATGATATTTTGGGGCTAGAGTTCCTTTGTATATGTACTTTGAGTTTAGATTTCATGTGTGGTTATTATTCTAGGGAGACAGATGCTAAAAAGGTTGGTAGGCCTATCCTTTGTATTATGTAATCACTCAAATAATAATAAAATTACACCACTGATACATACCATCCTGACAAAAGAGTAATGGGGATAAACTCCACTAGAGTGGTAAAAGAGGCTAAGAGTATTAGGTTAAGGGGATAAGCCAAAAGGATCTTAGGCTAAGAGAATATTTTAATTATATTTCTGAGGATTTAATTTATGGATGCATATGCATTATGCTATCCTAAGTTCCTATGAAAGAGGAACAAATCACCAAGTGAGTGCAAAGGGGGATCATAAAGTGATAAGTGTCATTTTATGCACATGAAAATATAATAGGGAAAACTTAGTGTAGTTTGGCATATAAACTATCAATATCGCCATCAAGAAAGGGGATCGCTCCTCTGTTACCATCCATACTTGTTGTCATTACTATTGAAATATTGTAACTACAAAGAGTATTCTATTTATTATTGATGTATTATTCATTAGATCAATCCCCTTTTGTGGATTGATCATGTCGGGCATTGTAAATGACCAAATCCCCTTTTGCGGATTGGTCAAACCCTAATTGTAATAAGAAAAATGAGAAGTCGGACCCCAGAATTAAGGTGGTTCTAACCACCCAGAAAGAGAAGTCGGCCCTGCCAGTGAAAAGACACTTTGTTTTAGCTCCTGCTAGATTGTATAAATAAAGGAGGCTAGCACCTCATTTGTTCACTCACTCACTTTTTCATCAGGGCGGAAGTTGGAGTTGCAGTTGGGGAGGAAGGAATAGAGATAAAGGCGCATTAATTGGAGAGGAATTTATGTAGTGTTTGGTTTATTCTCTTGGCATTGTATTGGCTATCTATATTAAGGAAGTTTTTGTTGGGTTTTCTCCCCCATGAGGGTTTCCCAGGATAAATGATGTGTCTCTTATGATTGTGTATTTCTTAGTGATCGTATATATTCTATGGTTATCTAGTGAATTGAAAAGAAACCTAATAATATTTTAAACTCTAACATGGTATCAGAGATAAGCTAAAGAGAGCATCTTTCACAAGAAGAAGAAAAAATGTCATTGTTGTTGTACATGAAAATTAGGGCTTTTTATTGAAGAGGAATTTCAGCCCAAGAGACATCTAGAAAAGTGTGCCCTAGCCCAAGGAACTCTTTGGCACCTTCAGTGCACCTTTGCAATGGTTATATCTCCTGAAAAGTGAAACCCTAGTTTTCTCCAGTACCAAAAGTACCATAAAACTAGAAGTACCAGAGTACCAGAAGTACCAAAAAACCAGAAGCACCAGTCCAGAAATCCATTGGTCAGGTTTGAAGGGGAAAAGGTTTTATTTTTTGAAATCTAAACACATCGGGCTACTCACCTCAACCAAGCGCACCTCCTGGTAAAAGATGTCTGCAAGCACTAAGCTATTCACCTCATTTTTTAGTCATTTTCCTAGCTCTAGGTAAAAGATGTCTGCAAGCTAGAAGGTGTGGAAACATTTTGTGCATGGAAGTACAGTATTGGAATCATTCTTGAAGAGAATGACCTATCAAGATTCATTAAAGAAGATGTACTAGAACCTGTCAATGCTATAGCTAAAGCAAAACACCAAAAAGACAAATTCAGGGCCAAAAGAATCATTACAAATTCTATCGAAGATCACTTGATTCCTAAAGTGTCGTCAAATAAGACTCCAAAACAAATTTTTGATGCCCTAACCAAATTATATTAAGGAAATAACATAAAATAGAAGATGAATCTAAGAACTCAACTCAAGAATACAAGGATGCAGAAAGGAGAATCAATCCAGGAATATTTCTCCATAATATCAAAATTCAAAGAACAAATAGAAGCAATTGGAAATACTATAGACGAAGATGAACTAATAATTACAACCCTTAATGGTCTCACAAGACCTTGGGATGCATTCATCCAAACTATTTGTTCCAGAAAGGAGAAACTACAATTTGACAGTCTTTGGGAAGAATGTATTCAAGAAGAATCAAGGGTAGCTAATAGAGAAGATTTACTATCAAGAGATGAAGATCAAGCCCTAACTACTTACACTAAAGGAGGAAGAAAGAAGTCTTACTTTTAGAAAGAAACTCATAAGGAGTCTCAACCCCAAAACAAATTCATACATAAAGAATCTTAACCAAGGAGATTCTAGAAGTTTCAGAAAGGACAAAGAAAAGGAAAAGATTTATCATCCTACCAATGTTACCATTGTGACAATATGGGACATATTGCAAAACATTTTATAGCTAGACGAGAATAATACAAGAAGAAAAACAAGCGGTATCATGCCCATGCAGTTGAAGATGAAGAGCCACCCACAAAGATGATAAAAGAACAAATTGAAGACTATGTCTTAATCTCGGCCCTCTCAGGATCAGTACCACTTGGTGAGGACACATGGCTCATTGATAGTGGTGTTTCCAATTATGTGACAGGTCAAAGAGACATTATATCTTGCCTTTCAGAAAAGAATTTTTCTCAGAAAGTTACACTTGGAGATGATTATCAATACCCCATCAAGGGAGTAGGAGAATCAAATTACAAGCTTAATTTATGAACTCCAATGAAGATGAAGGATGTACTCTATGTACCAGATTTGACAAAGAACTTACTCTCCATATCAAATTTAGAAAATAAAATCTTTAGAGTTGCCTTTATAGATGGAGAAGTTCTTATGTGGGCCAAATGAAAAACCATGGAAGAAGCAATTGTTATTGGAAAAGAAGAAGGTGGCTTGTATAAGATAAAGGGTCACTCAGAAGCAGCCATGACCCACTCCATTGATAATCCATGTGAAATTTGGCATAGAAGAATATCCCACATCAACTACAAGGAATTACCATATGTATGCAAGGCAGTCATGGGTCTACCAGAGCTCAAAGTTGACCATGAAGGTGTGTGCACTGGATGTGCACAAAGGAAGAACATCAAGAACCCTTTTCCGAAGAGAGACAGTAAAGAAGAAGGGATCCAAGAAATCATTCACTCAGATGTGTGTAGCCCAATGCCATCATCCTCCATCAATGGGTATGTATACTATGTACCTTTTATTGATGACTATTCTCATAGAACCTGGGTTTACTTTTTGAAATCAAAAGATGAAGTGTTCAGTAAATTCAAGGAATTCAAATCCTTGATAGAGAATCTTTCTGAAAGAAAGATCAAGATACTCAGGTCAGATAATGGAGGAGAATGTTAGGACCACACAATGCACCTTTTTGCCCATACATTTTGCCATTATTATACCCTTCATCACTTGTATTTAGACTCATAATATCACTTCATCTGATCATTCCAAGGTATACAACGTCCTCTCTCATTACTATATGCTTAATCTGTTTTGCATAATATTTTACATCACCTTTGTACTTAACCATTGATTAGAAATGCATAAGTGTCCAAAACTGCAGAATTGCATTCAAGACCTATTCCTGAAACATGGAGATGCTACACAGTTCGAGGTCGCAGATGCTGAAACACGGAGCTGCTACACAGTCCGAGGTCGCAGATGCTGAAACACAAAGCTGCTACACAGTCTGAGGTCGCAGATGCTGAAACACGGAGTAGCCACACAGTCCGAGGTCGCAAGATGCTGAAACACGGAGCTATTACACAGTCCAAAGTTGCAGATGCTGAAACACAGAAGAAACTGCCAGAAATGACGATGCTAAAACACAAGGAAGCCGCCACAAGTCAGTAGTCAACGCAGTCATAACGCAATTCATGTGGCTGAAACAACCCATGAATTGCAATGCTGAAACAACATCAGCAACGATGAGAAGAAGTTGTTACACCAGCCGTAACAGCAATACCTTGCTCAGTTCCTGTAATATCATTCGGTTGCGTGAAACCGGAACATCCTATGCTGATTTAGAAAGAAGATCTGATCTAGGATAGGATTCAGATATGCATTTTAATGATTGTATCGAAGGGATTTCCTCTTTAAATCAGAGGAAATCACCATTTGAGATATCCAAGTTTCGATGTATTGAAGCAACTCCAGAGAAGCGGGACGTGTTCTATTCTTTCAATTTGTAATGTGATATTTCGACAGATGAATATAAGACTGCTTTGAGTATCCTTCTTTAGCCTCTCGTCCAGGGGAATCTTGTGAGAAGGGAGGGCCCACCTTCATCACAATATTCACCCATTAGTTAGAAGTGTGTTAGTATAAATTATGTTCATGCTTTGTTTAATTATTGTTTGCTGAAACAATGTTTTAATGAATTTCGCTTTGCTGAAACACTACTGACTCTGTCTTAGTTTATTGAATGGAATTTGTAATTCTTTTTACCAGCAAGCTTGTGTGATGATTTTATGAGGCTAGCAGAGATTTGGTTAAAGGTTCCTGCTCAGACAGAAAGGAATCGGAACATCATACCCTCTGTAGAATTCATTTACTGCTGCAAGTGTGCTAGCCAGAAGTTCGGTTAGAAGATTCCTGCTCAGACAGGAAGGAATCCAATTACCTTGTCTTCTGTAGATTTCTTTTACCTCCAAGGACATATCCAAGGAATCATATGATGAAATTGTCAATTTATGCAAAATATGTTCAAGGGGAGCTTCAAGAAACAGATTAAACAGCAGGGACACTACATTTTCAAGAGTCCATAAATCAGCTAGTGGGGGAGAAACAAGAGCCGAGATAGGTAATCTACTTGAAGATTTTAAAACCAAAATTCTGAGCTCTTTTGCCTCACAAATGGACACCCTGCAAATTAAGAAAAAGAAATCAGAAGTAGAAGCAACTTTGTCTATCTTTTGTCCTCAATGCAGAGATAAGCACCCAAAAAGAGAATGTCCACTGGACAGGAAACCAATCTGCACTATTTGTGACAAAGATCATGATACCCAGAATTGTCCATCTTTACCAGGAATCAAGGTAGCATTACAACCAACAGACGAAGAAGCTGAAGCTGTCTATCTGATGAAACAGAGGAGGCAATGGCAACCGCGAGGACAAGGTATGAACTCTAACATGCCATTTGCATCTTCCAATGGTTATTCTTCTTTCAATCAAATGAGTTACCCCTACAATCAAATGCAGTACACTAATCAAATGAACTACCCATCCATGCAACAAACGTACCCACCCATGCAACAAACTTACCCACC
>JZKD02S2349647.1:179734-196930 GCA_000966675.3 Picea glauca | reverse complement strand
TTAGGGCGCGGGTTGCTTGTTTTAAATGGTTTTTTGAGGAATTACTCAGCATGGCTTTGGTTAGGAAGAGGCATGAGTTGGCCTGGTGCCAGGTAAACCTGTATGGTGCATTTTAAGGTTATAACAACCAGGGATTGGGTTAAAGGTTTCTACTCAGAAAGGAAAGAACCAAAACATCCTGTGCTCTGGGAGCTTTCATTAGTGCTAGCCAGAAACTGGGTTAGGGATCCCTGCTCAGAAAGGAAGGGAACAGACTGCTCTGTTCTCTGTAAACCTCAACCTCACAAGTGTGCTAAACAGAAGTCAGGCCCAAGGCTCCTGCTTATAAAGAAAGGAACTAGGTGGCTTTGTTTTCTGTTAGATAGAGTAATTGTTTTCTGCATTATTGTTTTCATGAAAGAGTGTTAATGCTGAAGTCTATGTTGAGAGTAAGGGTCATGTTCTCTAATTGCAAAATAGTTGTTCTTTCCCATTGCAAGTACTAATTCAATGTAATCCAGGATCCTTAGATTGATCTTTAAAGGTTTGCAATAGGGAAGTTACTTTCCTGTGATTTAATACAGAACTTCAGTTTATTTGAGCAAGTGAGATTAGTATAAATTTCTTTACTACAACACTAAGCTGCTTTTGGAATTGAGCATATATAGTGCGTGGTTATCTTTGAAATAAAAGATTTCCCTGGGTTGATAATTTATGTTTCACTTGGTTGTTTGAAATCAATTAAGCAATTATAGTGACCAATAGAGAATACACCTCAAAAGAGTTTGTAAACTTTTTCAAATATGTCAGGATCAAGAGGGAGCTCACCACTCCCTACAATTCTCAACAAAATGGTGTAGCAAAAAGAAAGAACAGAACTATAATGGAAGCAGTGAAAACCATGATCCATGATCAATATCTTCCAATGTTCTTATGGGAAGAACCAACAAAAACAATAGTATATGTGTAGAACATATTTTCACATAGTGCACTTGGGTTCAAGACCCCACAAGAGATATTCTCCAGAAAGAAGCCAGAAGTACGCCATCTCAAAATATTTGGTTGCCTAGTATTTGTAGATATTCCAAAAGAGAAGAGAACCAAGCTAGACCCTTCAGTAAAGAAGGGAATATTTGTTGGATACTGTGAGGTCTCCAAGGCCTTTAGATTTTATATACCAGGTTACCATCATATTTAGATCATTGGAGATGTAACCTTTGATGAAGATGCAACACTCAAGAAATCAAGAAGATGCCAACTTGAAGAAGTATATGAAGAGGAACCTGTAGCTCCCAAAGTTGCAGAACCAATGAGGGAAATCATAGCTTCCCCTGATGAGGAGATTCTAGAAGATCATGACATAGTAGAATATCAATAACATCACCAGATGATGATCTCTCACAAGAGAAAGTCAGTCTGGGCAAGGGAAATTATTCAATATGGAGAGAAGTACGGTGTCCGTGGAGGAACCATGAGACAAGTGAAGAAACCAAATCCATTCTCAAGTTATATGGATTTGATGTGTGATCTCTTAGACAAGGAGCCTACCTGCTTTGAAGAATCGATTTAGAAGAAAGAATGGGCAGATTCCATGACAAAATAATACCAATCCATTATAAATATTGATGTATGGGAAATAGTTCCTAGACCGAAGAGAAAGGATGTGGTATCTTCCAAATAGATTTTCAAAATAAAATATGTTGCTGATGGAAGTATTGAGAAATATAAAGAAAGGTTTGTTGCTCATGTCTTCTCTCAAAAGTAAGGAATCGACTATGAAGAGACATTTTCTCCTGTATCCAGATACACTTCGATCAGAACCATCATATCCCTTGCAACTAAAACGAAGTGGAAGTTACACTAGATGGACGTTAAAATTGCCTTCTTGAATGGTGTCATTGAAGAAGAAGTGTATATAGAAAAACCTCAAGGATTTGAAGTTGAATATAGGAAGAATCATGTCTGCAAGTTGAAGAAGGCTCTGTATGGATTGAAGAAAGCTCCTAGAGCTTGGTATGGAACGATTGATAGTTTTCTGACGAGCTTGGGCTTTACCAAGATTAAAGAAGATTCTAACCTTTACTTCAAGGTTATCAATGATGAGCTTGTTATATTGATTTTGTATGTGGATGACTTATTCTTAACTGGAGAAGAAAATCTCATCATTGAATGTAATAAGAAGCTTGTTAGAGAATTTTAGATGAAATACCTTGGCCTAATGCACTATTTCTTAGGTCTTGAGGTATGGCAGAGCCCAGAGAAGATCTTCCTTAACCAAGAGAAGTATGCAGTTGAAATACTGAAGAGATTTGATATGTTGGAGTGAAAGTCCATGAATACACACATGGAAACAAATTTGAAGCTCATGGTTGACTCTTCGTCAGAATTGATTGATGCTATGCTATATAGACAGATCATTTGATCATTGATGTATCTAATGAACATTGGGTCAGATATCTATTTTGATGTGAACACCTTGAGTTAGTTTCTGGTAGAACCCAGACATGTTCACCTAGTTTCTTCAAAACATGTGATAAGGTACCTTAAGGGTACATTAGATAGTGGTCTCAGTTATGATGGAGATCATGACTTCAAACTGAGTGGATATACTGATTTAGATTGGGCTTGAAGTGTCTCTGACAGAAAGAGCACTTCAGGATGTTGCTTCAGTTTGGGTTCAACCATGATCTCATGGTAGAGTAGGAATAAATCAAGCATTGCTCTCAGCATGGCAGAAGAAGAATACATTGCTTCTTGTTCTGCCATTTGTGACTCCATATGGCTTCGAAAGTTGTTGATAGGTCTATTTGATCTAGAGATGGAAGAAATCCTAATCCTATCTGATAACTAGAGTTGCATAAAGATGGACGAGAAAATTGTGTTCCATGACACGTCAAAACACATAGAGATCCAATATCATTACATATGTGATATGGTGCAGAGAGGAGCCATAAACCTCGAATATGTTAGCACAGATGAACAAGTTGTTGATGTGTTGACCAAGCCTGTATCTCATGTAAAGTTTGACCACTTTCGAGATAATCTTGGTGTAGTCCATAAGGACCTCCCTCGAAAGGGGGAGTATTGTTGTGATGTCAGCCCCATGATGATGATGTGCCATCCTAGTGATGTGATACCAGCCTCATGCTGATGATGTGGCAACCTAGTGTTGTGATGCTAGATTCATGTTGATGATGTGCCAGCCTCATGTTGTGATGATGTGCCAGCCTAATGTTGTGATGCCATCCTCATGATGATGATGTGCCAGCCTAGTGTTGTGATGCCAACCTCGTATTGATGATGTGTCAGCCTTGTGATGTGATGATGTGCCAGCCTCGTGCTATGATGATGTGTGCCAACCTCATGTTGTGGTGATGTTTCTAGTCTCGTACTTTGATGCCAACTTCATGTTGATGATATTGTGTTGTCAGTCTCATAATGTGATGTCAGCTTTGTGTTGATGATATTGTGTTTCCAGTCGCATACTGCGATGCCAAATTCATGTTGATGATATTGTGTAGCCAGCTTCGTGCTGAAGACTCTCAAGCTAGTGTTGATGTTGATGATGCTCCATCCTTTGTGTTTTGTTGTTGTTTCTATTGATGATGAGAAAAACTTCTGATGATTTATAGATATGCCAGTTAGTGTTCCAATATGTTGTTGATGATGTTTCCCTCTCTCTCACCTAATGTTGTTGTAAAATACCCTTCTTGTTAAGGGGGAGTGTTGAAATATTGTAAATGCAAAGAGTATTCTATTTATTATTGATGTATTATTCATTAGATCAATCCCATTTTGTGGATTGATCATGTCAGGCATTTTAAATGACCAAATCCCCTTTTGTGGATTGATCAAACCCTAATTGTAATAAGAAAAATGAGAAGTTGGCCCCCAAAATTAATTAAGGTGGTTCTAACCACCCAAAAATAGAATTCGGCCCTGCCAACGAAAATACACTTTGTTTTAGCTTTTGCCAGATTGTATAAATAAAGGATGCTAGCACCTCATTTGTTCACTCACTCACTTGACCATCAAAGCGCAAGTTTGAAGCTGCAGTTGGAGAAGAAGGAAGACAGAGAAAGGCACATTACTTGGAGAGGACTTTATGTAGTGTTTGGTTTATTCTCTTGGCATTGTATTGGCTATCTATATTAAGGAAGTTTTTGTTGGGTTTTCTCCCCCATGAGGGTTTCCTAGGATAAATGATGTGTCTTTTGTGATTGTGTATTTATCAGTTCTTCTATCTATGCTATGGTTATCTAATGAATTGAAAAGAAATCTAATAATAGCTTAAACTCTAACAATTACCAAACCTGCATTGTGAAAGATAGGGGGTGGTTATCTAGTAATCAATTTGAATAAGTGGGTTGTCAGGCCCATATGTTTTTGAAGAAGCAACTTGTCATGCTCATGTGTGGTTGAAAATGCAGGTTTTCAGGACTGTAAGGATTCTCCCCATGTGGGAGAAGTGTTTTCAAAGAGGCGGGTTCAGGAAATATCTTAGCCCTGTAGCTGTAATCATCATTTTGGGAAATAAATTCCCAAAAATTATCTCACTTGGAGAGAATGTTTATGGGCCTGGAATTGTTGAAAGATTGGTTGTCATTGATTTCAACCCTTGAAGAAGTCTAGTAGCCCTAATGGTATGGTTATGGAACACGAATTTGATCAAGGGAAAAGTCCATGAAGGACAGTGTGAATGTAGGTAACTCACTCATGGATAGATAGTCCTCATCATGTCATTTTCATTGGTATGTGGTACGCCATGTAGTTCCTCATGGTTAGGGAGTTATGGCATTGTTAAGTTAGAATCCCTAAAGAATGGTGAAGAAGACCTTGGTTGGTTACAAGTCTTTAATGAAAGGGTAAAGTGGTTGTAACAAGAAAGTTAAGAAGCCCCTAAGATTAAGGAAAGAGGTTACCTAGAAAAATTATAAATACACCTCGAGTCATTCACAAGAACATTCACTCACTTATTATATTTAACATCTTGTAGTGAACTAGTGATCTATTTGGCAAGTTTGCGATGGTGAAATTCAAGGTAGCGACGAGTGAGAAGTGCGACAGTTTTGGGGTTGTAGAGGAAAGTGAAAATGTCTGAGGAAACCCTAGTTTGGTTCATCATCATGGTTCAGACTACTAGTGTCCCATGAGGCATCACCGCGAGTTGCAGTATACCTGTCGCACGAGGCCCCGCGAGACAGGATGTCTTAGTCCCACAAGGACAAGACAAGTTTGGGGAAATTTCTAGTACCATGCCCCTGAAGACAAAATATAACTTACAGATCAACATTTCAGTGTTTCAGGTCAGCTACATAGCTACGGGTATGTTTTTGTACTTGTTGTGAAGTTTATGCTTGATTATGATGTGATGTATTCTTGAGGCATACTTGGCATATTGATGAGGGTTTGACACATGATTCAGGTACATCTTGGCTACATGATTGAGTAAGGTATTTTGGTATGTTTGGTTCAACATATGGCATGGTTTTTATGGTTCATCTCCTTGAGATGATTGTTTAGGGTTGAGGTATACACTTGATGTATGTTGGCATATGCATGAGGGACATGCATTGGTTCTTCATTGATGATATAGTACAGATCTATACTTGATTGATTATATGGTATAAGGTACAGGTTGTATTCATGTTTGACATATGGTACACGATTGGATACTATAATTGATGTTATAGTTGGTATATATTATTGTTCATGATTGACGTATATATGTTGGTACACAATTGATGGATGATATGGTTCATATTTTGGTATAGCACAGGTTGATGGTGCAGGTTATAGGTTGATGGTATAGTTACAATGATAGGTTGGATACAGTGAAAGGTAGATTTGAAAGTGATAGTGACAGTGATAGTGACAGTGATAGTCGCAGTGATTGTAGTAGTGATAGTTGGTCTAAACTTATATTTTAGGGCGGTGGGATGGGGAAAGGAAAGGGGATTGTATCCTCCTTTTGGTTGGTGCCGAAGAACATAGGAATTTGGATATTCCTTCAGGTTGGAGCCTAAGAATCAAGGGTATGTAGCCTCCTTCTAATTGGAGCTGGAGAATTCAGGGAATTTTAGCTTCCTTCAAGTTGGAGCCTAAGAATAGGGGGTCTTAGCCTCCTTTCAGTTGTAGCTGGACAATTGAGAATTCGGTGCTTCCAATGAATGTATTATTTTTAAATATAATAAAATCATTATGTGTTTTTATCCCATTTGGGTTTCCAAAGTGCTCATAAATATTTACGAAGGAGATACCAAACTCAAGGGAGCTAAGCTTCAAACCATTAGAGATAAGTTTGAGAAATTGAAGTTGAAGGAAGATGAATACATTGCAGCCTACTTTCTAGGAGTTTTTGAAATAGTGAACACTATCAGAGGACTGGGAGAAGAAGTTGATGAGTCAGTGGTCATTCAAAAGGTTCTAAGATATCTACCTATAAGATTTGATCCTAATATATTATCCCTGTAAGAAAGAAAAAATATTGATAGTTTGAGCATGGATGAGCTACAGGGAATATTCACAGCTTATGAAATGAGGATAGAACAAGAGAATCCAATCATGAAGGAAGTAGCTTTCAAAGAATCCAATAAGATGAAGAAGTGAAACAAGAAAAAGTAAAAACTACATTGCAGTTGCAATAATGATTCTAAGGAAGATGAAGAAGAGGTAAACTTAATAAGGAAGGTAAAAAGAGGAACCGGTAAGTACAAAGGTATGCTTCCATTAAAATGTTTTAATTTTGATGGTATTGGTCATTTTTTTCCAAATGTACTTATGCTAAGAATAAAGGTAGCAATGAAGAAGAAGATCCTAAGAAGAAAAAGAAAAATCAAAAGGGATACAAGAGAAGGAACAAAAATAAATTCTTCAAGAAAAGTCTCTACTCAAAGGAAGACATATCTTCATCAAATGAGGATGATAATAGTGAAAATGATTCATAAAGAATACTCTTCATGGAAGTAGAAGATGATGAAGAATATTCTGAATATTCTGAAGAAGAAGGAGAAGTCGATCTCCAAGCAGAATTAATCAGTTATTTAGAATAACTAGGGAAAGAAAGAAAGAAAATTAAGTCACTCAAGGTAGAGTTAAAAAATAAATAAGGATATCAAAATTTCAACTCAGAATAAGTCAAGCAGATAATCATGAAGTTAAATATCCAAGTAGAATAAAACAAAAGGATTGAAGAAACACTCAAAGTTCAATTAGAAGAAAAGGAGAAGATGATTGAAAGCTTGTAAGTGGAAATAGTCACTCTAAGAAAATATCTTCAGCAGTAGAATAGCACCAAAATATTGGATGAGATCATCAGCAGCAAAGGACATATTATGCCAGGTCCAGACTAGGATACAACCATATGTAGACCAAGAAAGGCTCAAGATCCAAGATGAAAATTAAGGAAGTAGAACAAAGCACCTATTCATAAATAGTCATAGGTACTCAGGAAGAAAATCACAGAAGAACTGGACCACCTAGAAGACTCATAACACAGAACCAGCAGTCAGCAACAACTCAAGAAGAATAAGGCTTCAGAAGAAAAACACCATTCAGAATATCTACTACATCCATGTATCAAACTATTTTTCTTGGTTTATGCTTTTCTTGTCACAATTTTGGTCACAAAGATGCAAACTATAGGGCCTATGCAAAGAACAGAAGAAACTATGAAGGAAATTCAAACAACAATTATCTCAAAAAGTCAAATGAAGCACAGAAAAAAAAAAATCACAACAGTTTTGGCTCATTGAGTAATGAGATAGAGTGCTACAAGTGAAACAATTTTGGACACATGGAAAAATATTATAGATTGATTGTTCCTCCAAGGGAACCAAACCAGAAATCCAACAGTCACAAACAAGAACCACAAAGGAAATGGAGAAGGAAGCAAGATCAATTCAACACTGAATAATGCTCACTTTCTTTACAAGCTCAGCACAAGAAAAGTGGGTGGTATGTTGACAATGGTTGTTTAAAGCATATGACAGGTGATAAGAACAGGTTTTTTGCATTGAAGAAGGAACAAGATGGATCAGTTTCATTTGCAAATGATAACTCTATCAGAATCATAAGAAGAGGCATAGTGAAGCTTGGAAGTAAAGATGCAAAGGAAGAAAATGTTCTACTAGTTGAAGATATGAAGCACAATCTTCTAAGTGTAAGTAAAATGTGTGATCAAGGACACAAAATTTTGCTTGACTTTGAAAAAAGTGAAATAAGAACATAACGATCGGGAAAGTTGATGGCTACATCTAGAAGAACTCCAAACAACATATATGCCCTAAATAAAATTGGAAAGGAAATATGTTGTTTAGGAAAGGAAAATGAAAGTTGGCTCTGGCACAAAATAATGGGTCACGTAAACTTTGATAACCTTGTCAAAATTAGCAGGAAGGAAGTAGTGAAAGAAATTACTGATATCTTGAAGCCAACAAACACTCTATGTGAGCATTGTCTACAATGAAAACAAACCAGGACCAAGTTCAAATCAAAAGAGTACTCCATGAAAAAACCATTGGATATTTACACACTGACCTATGTGGACCTACAAGAATGAAGGGATTAAATGGAGAACAATACTTCATGCCATTGGTTGATGGCTACACAAGAATGACTGCAGTTTTCTTTCTCAGGAAGTAGTCTGAGGCATTCAAAAACTTCAAGATGGTTGAAACCAAGATGGAATCAAAAATCAAGTTTTTGATATCATACAATGGAGGATAATTTACATCAAAGGAATTCATGTACTTTTTCTATGAACATGGAATAAAAATATAGTTCTCAGCATCTAGGACACATTAGCAAAATGGAACTGTTGAAAGGAAGAATAGAACAGTACAGAAAATGCCAGAACCATGTTGAAAGATTCTAAGTTGAGTGACATATTTCTGGCACAAGTAGTACATACAACATTCCACATCCTGAATAGAGTAATTCTCATAAGTAACAGTGATAAGACTCCATACGAGTTATGGAAAGGAAGATCAACGAATGTGAAGCATTTCAAATTATTTGGAAGAAAATGTTATATCAAGAGAGAAGATGGCAGACTTGGAAAATTTGACTCCCTAGTAGATAAGGGCATACTAGTTGTGTATTCAAGCAAAAGAAAAGAATATAAATGATTCAATCCAAGACTTAACAGAATCATGGAAATCATAAATGTGAAGATTGATGAGGATTATGTATGGAGGTGAAAATAAGGAAGCAAAGATTCAGAAGTGCAGGATGACAAGGAAGATATGAAATAAGAATAAGTAGAAAAAGAGCATCCAAAAGAAGAACAACAAGAAGATGATCATCATAGTCCTCCTAAGACACCTAGATGACGAGTACAGAAAAATTATCCACCAGAACAGATTATTGGGAATAAAGATGTAGGAGTTGAAACCAAAAGAAGTATACTTTCACCAGAACAACTACACCTAGCATTGTTATCTACAATGGAACCAAGAAGTTTTGAAGAGGCCAAAAGAGATGCACACTAGATCAAGGTTATGGATGAAGAATTGGATCAGATAGAGAAAAATGACACATGATGTTGGCACAGGCGATTTTGGGGAAAATCACGGTAATTAATGAAGATAGTTAGGAAATGGACCAAAGAAGGAACGTGCACCGAAAAATAAGGAAAATCTGCACCGGGAAACCAGGAAAGTCAAAGAAAGAATGAAAGATGCATATCAACGAGAAAATACGTTTGGATTTTGGATTAGTCGTGATCAAGGAGTTAGAAAGTGGACAAATCTAACCCACCTAGGGTTAGTGGGTTAGGGTTTTGGTCATTTTTGTAACAGGTAATTAACCCCTTTTTTGTAATATACATATATGTTGTGAGATAGTAGATAAGATATTGATAGACTTACATGTATGAGAGGTGATAGAGATATGATGAGATAGAGACATAAATACAAATATATGCATTATAATCGAGGATAAGGTCGTAAGTCATGAGCTTTGGAGATTACTACAATCTTTTCGGCTTCAAATGTAATGCGCACAATGTTATAACCTTTATCTAGAATAATAAAATAGCCAAGAAATCTATATATTTGTGGATGTAGCCTAGGGGGGTAAACCACGGTAAATTTGTGTCTCTGTGTGGAATTTTTATCTTATTTCTTGTGATTGTTTAGTTATGATGAATGAATTAATATGTTAGTAGTAAAATGCAGTGCATAATAGAGTAAATGGGATAATTATTGCAGAATAAACCCTAATGAATGTATCTGATTACTGGTTGGTAGATATGAGATATAATGATGTGTTGATGTAATAGAATAATATATATGATGTATTTTGAGGTAGAAATAATGTCTTTCATCCCCAGAGAAGGTCCAAGATTGCAGACATTTGGGTCTTGTAGTCACCCATAACCATCTTAGGTGAGACTGCACTATGCACTCCATGCACAATGTTTCATTTTGGTTTCCAAAAGGACCAATTATTTGCAGGATTTTATTGGAAACCTAAAGTAGAACCCAGGTCATCCAAGAAAACATCCAACAAATGGTTTTGTTGTCGGTTGGAACCTAGAGAACAGATTGGAAGGGACTTATGGAGAAGAAAACTAAAGAGAATGAAGTATTAGAGGGGGATGTTCAGACCATGGAATCCATCTAAACAGGAGATCGAATGATGGTTGACAACAAAAGAGATCAAATTTGCACAAAAATACAATAGAAACCCTAAGTATACACCACGCCAATATTTGGAGAGGTATGTATTCACTGATCTTCATGAGGCATTTTTTTGTGAATTTCCACATTTGTTGTAGGAGTGGATACTGAGATTGAAAGACACTCACCCAAGTAATCGAATAACACCAATAGAATGAACTATTGAAAATATTCTTCATCTGCAAAAAGTGAACAATAAATTCATGTGCATAGTCAATTTCTGGCTAGACAACATCATTACAAGATTCATTATCGAGTTTGCAGTCGATATTGAAAAATCATACACTGTTGTAGAGAACAAGTTTTTGAAGGATCCAAGAGGAAGGTATATTAGATCACTCTACATGTCAATCAATATTTTGTTGTATGATAAATGTGTGATGGCAATGGAGTCTGACAACTAAATAACTTTGCGCACATGGGGAGACTGGGGAAAACACTAAGGATGATATGAGACATGGAGAGGGATATGGATAGAGGTAAGTAGAAGGAATCTATGGAACCCATTATGATGTATGAAGAACATATCAAGGAAATAATGGACAAAGAGGGAACGATGCTCAATGGAAGACCCTACCAATATAAGATTAATAGAAAAAAGAGAGCAGTAGCTAAGAGGGAAGGCTTGGAAAGTGATGAAGAAGAGGCAGAGGACCTTCATTCTACAAAGAATATTGAGGAAATTATGTGTGCCACATATGACAGAAAAACCAAAGGTCAAGGGTCCTTGCAGAAGAAGGAATTCCCTTCCAGATCATAATTAGTGTGGAACCCACAACCCCATGTGCAACTAAGACATCAGGAAAGAAAGAATATTTTAGACAACCAACAATTAGTGGTAGAAGGAGTGCAATATTTCAAGGGACCAGTGGAAATCCAAGTGGAAGTACGATTTCAGGTAGCATTAGTCATTTATCTACATTGCACGGAGGTAGTACCACAAATTTTACAATGGCAGGACCAGATCCAACCATTTGGTTACCCGAATTTCATGGAGAAGGGTCGGAGGATCTAGAGAAACATCTATTTATTTGTGAAAATATTTGGGAAGTTAAATAGGTCATGGATGAAGACAAAAAAGTGGTTCATCTCGCAATTACATTTAGAAACCGTGCACTGGACTAGTTTATGATCCTAGTAGTAAAAAATCCACAATGAGCACCTACAATAGTCACATATTTAAAGAAGTCATTAATCAATGAGTTCCAGCGACCAAGTTCATAAGATAAATATATAAATGAGATGATAGAAATAAAACAGAAGATAGGAGATTTAGTTTAGGAAATCGATCAGAAGTTCAAGCGATTGAAAGGTAAGTTGAAATATCCCATAATAGACATGCAACATAGGAAACTATTCATTAAATCATTATTTCCACATTTAAAATAGCCATTGAGGCAATAGAAGTTCCAGACTCAGGCCAAGGATTTGCAAGCATCCTTACAATTGGAAGAGAATCAATATAAACATACAGATCTAGATATGGAAGAGCTAAGATGGGATCTTAATAATATGACATTTAAGTTGAATCAGAACAAAGGAAAGGAAAATAGGGAAGTTGTCTAGTGTACCTTATGCAGAACAAAAGGACACCACGAAAATGAGTGCTCAACATTTGTGCAGTATTTGGGATTAGGATTGTCGAATCCCTTACCCATAAGAGGATTGTGGTGTGAAATCTGTAAAACAAATGGACATGATCCCTATCATTTTCCAATGATGAAAAAATAACAAACAGTGCTTAAAAGTACATTTTTTAATTTATGCAAGTCTGTAGGACATGAGGATAAGGATTTTTGAATCATGGAACTTATGAAGGAAAGGACCTCAAATGATTATAGTATGTAGGTTGAATTAATGACAGGTCCACCTGTGCAGAAGTATAATAATGTGTAGTAGTTTGCAGTGCCACCACAATATAATCAAGTACCACAGTATAATACATCGCACAGAGACAATCAAGGAAACAGAGGGGGGTTATGAGAAGGAGGACATGGAAGAAGAGTATTTGGAAGAGGCAGAGGACCAGTAACCTGCCATAATTGCCAGAAACCTGGGAATTATGAAAAGAATTGTCCACAACCACCAACAATATGCATCTACTATCACATAGCATATCATACTATAGAAGATTTTCCTATAATTTTGACAAGAATGCAGGAAAAAAGGAATCAGAATAACCAAAATGTTCAAAGGATTTCCACGGAAACTAGAGATGATGGGAAAAAGATTAATATAGTTACTCGAGGTGGAACCAAAACAAGAGAAGATTCAATAAATTAGGATCAAAACCAACACCAATAGGTTAGAAAAAAATACAACACCTCAACAACGTTTTGATGTGTGCAAGGAAAAATAAGCATTCAAGTAGGCCAGACAAGAAATTTTGCAGGAGAATATTGCTTCTACTTCAAATGCACAGCTAGGATATGATGGGCCAGTATATGATATGCCTCATCCATATGATCATACCATCAGAGTTCATCATTTAGAAAAGGTAAGTATTCTAGGAAACGTTTTGGTGTCTTGCTTGAAGTTATTGAATGATCAAACATCTATACAAGTATTACAAGGTTTGTTATAAAAATGAAATCCTGAAGAAGAGATAAAAATACAACTAAAGATAGTAAATCATGTCCATAGGAAGACAAGAAAAAATATGGAGTTTAGATTGAATGAAAATATTGGACACTTTAACATGGGTGACATCATATTAGATTTTGGATCTGAGGTAAATGTTATTCCTAAGAAAACATGGGAATGCATGAGGGAACCTACACTCGGTTATTCACCTATTCAATTGAAACTAGAAAACCAACATAGGATGATACCAATTAGTCAATTGAAAGGCATACCATTGGATTTAGATGGTGTGCAGACTATGGCATATTTTGACGTAATTGATATAGTGGATAATACTACACCTTATCCAGTATTGTTGGGACTGGATTGGGAATTTGACAATCATGTTATCATCAACTTGAAGAGCCAGAAAATGATTTTTGAATCAGGAGAATATAGAGTCATAGCACCATTATATCCTTTAGGAGGTGGAAGATATGTTGAACCAGCGACAAAAAATATCATCACATACGAGATAAACCATTTCTATATAACTATTGCACGTGAGTAATATTACATTGACCCAACAACAGATGGAATGCTTAGTTGGAGAAGCATCAGTTCTTGTGCTTCAAATTTTGACACGGGACTAGAGAATTGGAAATAACATTTACATGAGATATATACTAAAAGATGTGCAAGAATGACATGCGCACTAAGATGGGTTGGCACAGAGGTAAGAGAACCTCCAAATTTTTATGGTCAAAATGATTTAGAAGAATTTTTAACAAAGTTTGATTTATAAGTCCGAGAAATTCAAAGTTTATTTTTTTTAGATATTTCCTTGAAAGAAACACTTGCACGTTGGTGGGGTACTCACAAACAAAATATCCATTATTGGTATCAATGCAAAAGATTATTGCGCATTAGATTTGGTGCAAAACAGGAGAGTAATCATATGGAGAAATACAATGGAAGAGGACAACCAAGAGAACATATAGACATGCATAACACAATGGAAATTTGTACCACCGGAGGAATGGCCACATCACTTCATTCATACATTCGAATTCATACCAAGAAATTGGTATATAGAACTGGAACTGCATAGAGGAACTGGAAATTGGACAGATTTGCAGCAAAACTTTGTGATCACATTTTCATTTGAACATGAGAATCTAGTGATGGATGCAACATTGAAGTTGATAAAAGAAAATATTTTTGAAGAACCTAAAGTTGAAATTATAACATATTATCATAATCATAATCAACAAACAGTCATATAGTTGCTACATTGTTACCACGTCGCAAAAGATGACTCAGTAGAAGAAAACCCGTGTGATATTCAGATAATAGAAGTTGAAGGGGAAAGAGAAGTAGAAGGACCATAGTTATAGTCAGAAAAATTTGTTTCACCACTGAAGATAAAGAAGGTCAATATTGGAATAGAAGAGAATCCAAAAATTGCAAGTATCGGTGACTATTGGGACAACCAGAGAGTGGAAAGAATAACAAAACTATTGCGCAAATATAGTGACTTATTTCCAACAATGTTTTCAGAAATGAAAGGGGTAGCAGGAGAAATTAGAGAAATGAAAATTCCTTTGCGACCATATGCCATACCAATAAGACAAAGGACCTATAAAATAAATCCAGTATATAAATAGAAAGTTAAGGTGAAGATTGATAAAATGTTAGAGGTTGGTATAATAGAACATGTTGAAAAATCTGAGTGGATTATCCCTATGGTAGTTCAAGAGAAGAAGCATGGGGAGATAAGGATCTGTGTAGACTTGAGAAAGTTGAATGATGAATGTCTGCATGATCCATTCCCTACTCCATTTACAGATGAGGTATTGGAAAATGTAGGAGGATAAAAAGCACACTCATTTACTTGTGTATTTTCAAGGTATCACCAAATCATAATAGCACCAGAGGATCATCATAAGACTACATTTTCCACAGTATGGGGGTCATACCAATACACAGTGATTCAATTTGGATTGAAAATGGACCTGCTATTTTTTCAAGGGTTGTGGTAGCTGCATTTAAAGATTTTATACATAATTTTTTGGAGGTTTATCTAGATGATTGGACAGTATTTATCCTATTGAAATATCATGTTCAAGTTTTAAGATTAATGCTATATAGGTGTAGACAATGTCAAATTTATTTGAAAATTAAGAAATGCATATTCAGCGCACCATTTGGAATTTTGCTAGGGCATGTGGTCTGTAAATAGGGTCTTATGGTTTGTAATGCCCATATACTTCTAGACATCATTAAGATTCATAAACATTTCTATTTCGTAAACTGAAACAATAACTTCTTAACATAATAGTGATTCTCATAACAACAACTTAGATTTATCACTAAATACTGATATCATGACAGAAAGAAATAATTACATAACTTAACAAGTACCTGGATCTGATGCTAATTTATGTTCCCTCTTTGCCTTGCTACTGCCTTTCTTCTCCCTGCTACACAGATCAACCCTGCCACAAACAGGAAAATCACTTCCCAAAACTATTGTCCTCCCTGCCAACTAGGAAAACTACCTAGCTCCAGGATATCTACGGATATCCTAGCCCTCTGTGCCCAAAACCTATAGAAACACAGTGCCCCTGTATGTTCCATTGTAGGGTGTTGACCCTGGTTCTGTTAGGAGGGGTGGAGGCATTTCCCACCGAGTATCCTCCATTGTAGGGTGTTGACCCTGGTTCTATTAGGAGGGGTGGAGGCATTTTCCACTGTGTATCCTTCGAAACATGAAGTCCTGGGAGGATGGTGTTGGTTCACGCTCCCCAAGATGTGTGATGAGGACTGTTAGTTGCTTGCTAGGGAAGCTTGGTCGAGATAGCGACACTTCCACTTACGGGTTCTATTTGGAGTTAGGTCAGTATAGCTGACGCTCCAAGATAGTCTAGCAGAGGACGGATAAGAATGGAGTTGGAAGTAGGTTAGGGAGGAAGGATGAGTAGAATAGTTGAAACTATATGGAGGTCTATCTTGTGGTGGGATTTGATGAAGAAAAATGTGTATATATGAATATTCACTATTATGTAACTAAACCACAGTTGTTTAAAATGAATCATTGAACCGGACAATTGTAATTAAACAATTTCTCACACAATTAATTAATTGTTGTCTCTTATAAAAGACTAGTCTTGCTGATTGGATTGAATGCATATATAAATTACTAAAGGATGACGGTTTGATTATTAGTACATGCACGAGACTTGCATGTACTAGCTACACATGCATTTCTTGTGCATATACACTAGTATGTATGAGTTTTCTTGACTTACTGATATTGTCGGTTACTTATTGGGAATGTGTGAACCATACTGTTTTCCTTTGTACCATCAGATACCTTAAACTTCGGGATGAAGTTTCTTGAAGGGTGGGTGTATGTAACGACCCTAATTGGATACATTCTTAAATATTATAAAGTAAAATTAATTAAAGAGATTAATTATGGTTAACTGAGTAATAATTCGAATTACAGATCACATTTAATGACCTGTGAAATAAAATTAATAGATCAATGAAAAATGATATAAAAATGGTGGCATATGCAGAGAGGGATAGCCATGGATCCCGGGGAGATAAAACATTAACTCATGACGAAGGACGAAGGACGCAGGGTGGTTGGAGGAGTAACTGCATGAGTCGGTCGGGAGGAATAAGGGATGGGAAGAGGGGGATGTGCGCACCATTTGGCGGGGATGGATGTTGTGGGATGTATTTGCTGAGTCGACTGTATTGGTGGTGATGATGGTATTTTGCCGTGAGCAGAGAGCCTCTGGACGGTGATGTTTTGTCGTGAGCAGAGAGCCTCTGGACGATGGTGTGTTGCTGTGAGCAGCGAGTTTCTGTGCACTGCTGTATTTTGTGGACTTTTGGACTTACTGTGAGCACAGAGTTTTGAGGCTGTGGCTTTTGATCAGGGGAGGCACTGAGTTGCTAG
>JZKD02S2349647.1:147596-161670 GCA_000966675.3 Picea glauca | reverse complement strand
TTGTTGACATGTGGGCATGTATGGGCCCATTACAAGAATGTGTTTGAAAAATGAAGCTAAGAGGGGTCCCGAAAGGGCCGTTGTCCTCTCCTAAAAGTTTTGAAATTTTGTTAAGAGAGATGAGATTATTTTCACAACCTCTTTCTGATTCTCAAGATCGCTTGATTGCGCAAGAGAACAGCATACTCAAGTATTGATACTCCAACTTCGAGTCCCAAATGTGATTTATATGTGATTAAAAATTTATGTGTTCCTTAGATTATAAATCAAAGCAAGCCATCCATGTGGCAAAAAGCAAATAAGGGAAAATTATTTTTATCCACCTAAGTGCTTATGTTTGTTTGACTATCCCCTTTATAAGTTGAGGGGTCTAAGTGGTGCAGTATTTAGAGCATGCATAACATCATTCTTGAGAAGGAAAATGACTTTCCCCACATCCAAAAACCTTACAATGTGAAGTTTAGTCCAAATGCACGGCCTCCAGTGTAGACAGAGGCGCATATGGCACCTGCGGGCTGAAAGTGTTGAGAACTAAAGTGCATGCGCACAGAGGGAGAACGTTGTGCAGGCGCATGCGCGCAAGATGCGCGTCTGTGGGGTGGAATACCCGTGCGCCTGTGACAAGTGACCGAGAGAGAAAATCCGGATGGATTTTTCTCAATTCTCCTGTGAATTGACTGGTTAGCAGGTCGGCGGAGGCCGGTTTCTGTCCCTGCAAGTTAATAAAACCAAAAGGAAAGCAAAATGAACCCAAATGAGGGAGGAATTGATACCTACTCCCCAGTACGGTCACCAGTCTGTTCGCACCCAATTCGTCACCTGGTGAGCAAATCGAGGGTGCTTACATGCCCTGTTGGGTCTTGCAGAGCATGACAGCTGTGGAAGGAAGGGTTAGAGGAAACAAAACAAACTACAAGCAAGAATTAAATAAAAACAAACTAAAATTGTAAGCATATGGATAAAGAAACAATAAACACAAAAAGACACCGATATCACCAATGGTTTTGAGCTGATCAATTGATGAAACCAGAGCACAATGAAGGAAGGGAACTATGGTTCCTTCTTCCCCCAAAGGAAGGCTCTTGAGGCCCTCACAAACTTGCTTTCCTTACAATGCGAAGAAATGAGACTGATGGTGAAAGAACTCCTAGCACATCCACTCAATGGAGGGGCGAATGGCTGTATGAAATGTTTCCAATGAGTTATTGTCAAAGAATGAGCCCTTGACAATCTTAGCAGCATAACAATACCTGAAATTCCTTGTGAAAACAATGGTTCTTCATGGATTTTTATAGCAGATCACCGGGTGATTATGTAACCTCTTCAAAGTGTGAAAAGGGGCTCTTTAGGGCTTCATTAGGTCACTAACCCGCCTACCCTGCAGATTCAGCTCGGATTTGGGAGTCAAATCAGATTGGGAGCTGGTCTGTAAGTGGTTGGGAGGCCGACCAATGCAATAAATGCACCGTTTAGCAGGTGCACGGGTTTCTTCGTTGACAGCCGCGCGTCGTGCGTGCATGCGCGCATGGTACGTTCTTGTCCTGCGCATGTGCGCACGCACCCAACTGCTGTAAAGTGCCCTTCAATTTTTGGTCACTTTGTATAATTTTTTACCCTTCTGGAATGCTGTGAAATTAATTCAGTGCCATGAATGACTTCATTGTTGTTTTGACGATGCGGAGTTCTTGTTGCCATGTGCGGACGAAATTTCGGTGATAACAAAAGGTACAAGATTGCACAGCGGAAGCTTGGTATGATGCTAAGAAGAAAATGGAGGAGATAGTGAATAAATTGATAGAGGTCAATCATGCATTGGAATATTTGAAAACTACTACAGTGAAGCAAAAATATCAAGCACAACAACAACAAAATTCTCAGGAAAGAACAGTTCTAGAATAGGATATAGCACAGATCATATCTATGGGAAGGAAAATTTTTGTATCACCCAGGGGATGTTGTAGATGGATGAAGTTATAGTACAGAATCCACTAAAATATATAGATCATCTAGACTTAGCACTGCCCAATATTCCAACTAAATCATTGTGTTATCACATGAAGTTGTTAAGAGTCGTAGGTGTTTGTTGTTAATACCTAAGTCTGTACCCTTGCCTCATCTCTCTCTCTCTCTCTTTTCCACCACCAAGTCTTAGAACATTTCCCTCTGACTGATAAAAAAAATTTCCCCCTTTATTCAAGACATGGTTTCCCTTGGTGTCTTTCCTAACCAAGTCCCGCCCCAAAACTTTTATGCTTTTCTCGAGGAAGGATGAGCACTCATCATTGTTTTTCTCGAATTACTAGTCATTTTGTTTCTTGAGCCCACAACAAGTCATCCAAGTCCTTGTTTACAAAGGGAGCAACCATGAGCATAAAGCACAACACTCAAAGTGGTCTATTGAGGGCTCGAAGTAAGAAAAAAGGCAGGTTCATTTTTCAACGGCGGAGATCCCTTTTGAAGTTTATATTAGTGGCCCCTAGGCATTCGAAATTATAAAGTTTCACTAGGTTTAGCACCGGACAGAAGCCCCATATTTGAATATCAAGCACCACACATCCTTCTCCATTAGATGGTCGTGATTTAATTCAGGATTTCGAGCTTCGGGAGTTTCAGCTTCTCCCTCTCACTTTCATCCAGAGTGTTTTCTCCCGAAGTCCATCGATCGTTGTCGCATGTCCATCCAATTCTAACGGTGGTAGCTTGCTTCAGGACTTTGGGATTTGGGAGTTTCATCCTCCTCACTCTCGTTTTCCTCATAATTGTTTTTTCTCAAAGTCCATCAATCACTATCGCGTTTCCATCCAAATCTAACGGTGGTATCTTGCTTCAAGACTTCGGACTTCGAGAGTTTCAGCCTCTTCACTCACTTTTTCCTCAGAAGTATTTTCTCCCAAATTCCACCGATCGTTGTCGTGTGTCCATCCAAATCTAATGGTGGTAGCTTGCTTTGGGACTTTAGGATTCGTGATTTTTAGCCTCCTCTCTTTGGTTTCCTCCCGAACACATTCCTACGGAGTGCATGGATCTCTATCGTGTGTCCTCCCAGATCTAGAAGCTCATATTTGCTCCAGAATCTGGAGCTTCGATGTTCTAGCTCCCTCCTTGTTTGAAAATTCTCAAACTATTTATTTTGTGGAGCTTCAGTTATTTCACCACCTTTCCATTTGGTGCTGACATGTGACACTCAGTCCAGGCACCTTTGGGCATATCATCCTTGTTGAAACAGATCTTGAATTTTTGACCTGGAAGATAAAAAAAAATTGTGTTTTTGATTCTTTGTATTTTATAAATTTCCTAAAGCCAAAATTTTCATCTTCGACTAATTCGCAACACCTTTATGGTTCATTTTTGGACAAAGAATGATAAAACTCTAAACAAATATAAGTTTTATTCGAAATAATCTTATAAAACAGACTTTGATTTAAAACTTAAGGAATTTTAATATATTCGGGATATCGGGATTCAGAGTTTTGCGTGAACAAATGTTTAACGCAAATTGAATAGCGGAATCCCAATCCCCGATTTCCCGATACACTAATCCTTAATTAAAAATATCATTTACTTAAATTAGATTTAAAAAGGTTTTAAAATTTAAGTTAATCTCATCGGGAAATCAGAAATCGCAATTTTGTGAATACAAAGAAACTTGTCATCGTATTTCCCGATTTCCCGATTTCGCGATATAGTTAATCCTTAAGTGAAGTTTGGAGTTAATTTAATTAATGTTAAGCATGATTAAGAGTCAATAATCATATCGGGATATCAGGATTCGGATTTTTGAATGAAGCAATTTTCATGACATTAAATTTCCCGATTTCCCGATCCCCGATTTCCCGATTAATGAAATCTCGAAAAAGTTTAATCTGGATTAATTAAGATAATTAAAATGTTTTAACTTAAACAATACATCGGGATTTCGTCAATCGGGTTTCTTTGATGACTTGTTTCCTTGACATCAAAAGTTCTGAAACTCTGATACGAGTGTTCTTAAATTTTAAATCACGATTAACAATAATTAATCATTCGAATAAACAAGGTTTAAAGTAAAAATGTTGATAAATGATATTTAATGCGCCATTATTCAATTTGGAAAGTTTTTTCAAATATTTGAAAAGCTCAGGTACAAACATTAAGTGCATATATTCGGGAATATCTTTTGCATTAATTTCATAACAGAGGTTCAGATTTCAATACTTTTATGATATATTCAAAACAAATTTCTAAACGTTTACATTATCATTTCGAAGCTAAATTCCTCTCTGTTACAGGTTTACAAAGTGAACACAGAGCTATGGCACCCAAAAAGGCTTCGAAGAAAAATGAAGAGCAACCAGAAGGCGATGTTATTTCCGATACTACTGCAGTTGGGGTAGTGCACTCTATCAAATCATGGGCTGCAATTGCAGAAAAAATCGAGGATGAACTTAAATATCCAGATACTGGTGCAGAAAAGCATCTCTGAGATATCGTCGAGACTGAGCTTCATAAGGTGGCTGCACGCCCAAGACTCTTTTCATATACTGATATGATCACCTGGGCACTGGATAAAGTAGATGTTCCGACCAGAAGTATTCTGAATGAACAAGGAGCTGTCATCGACTCATTCAGACCCGAACATATCCAAGTAATGTATAAGCTCTAACCCAATTATAGACATACTTATAATACTGAGTTTGTAGCCGCATTTCAAAGAAAAGAGTGCGTTGAAGGTGGCGAAACATACCCCAACATGATAAGAGGATGGTCCAGAGATGAAAATAGGTTTAGGGCTAATGAACATGGAATTTATGCCACGGCTTCCTTAAATGAATATATGGTATTTAGGGATGATGTTATGTAGACTTTTTGGGAGAAAGGACCCTTTTCATTTTAATGCAGACTGGACACCTTTCTTAGAGGAAGTTTCAGAGGGACGTAGTTTCAATTGGCACAAAATTCTATCAGATAACCTTGCATCAGAGGTTATAAATTACAAAGCATCTAGGTCAAAAGGACAGCCAGTGTCTTTTTATATGTCAGCCTATATAATGGATGCCATTTGCTTTAAGACTCCTTTCCCACTTATGATTTGGAATTGGAATGTTTCTTTTCCAGAGCCCATTCATAAATACCATTAAGCTCTTTGGGAAGAAAATGCAAAGGATGCTTTTTATGAGGTTTGTCATTATGTAATTATCCCTCTGCATAAATTATTCCTGGGATGTGAGCCCCCTCGTATTTCCAATACCATCATGGAAAACCTCAAAACAGTCGTTGACTGGTTCATCGAAGAATTTTTTTTCTATGTGAGGGTTTATGGTTGTACCATTCCGCCTCATGCACTCCCAAAAATATTACTAGATAGGTTGATATGCAGAGAAGTGGCTTACCAGCTAGTAAATGGTGGTATTGGGCTAGAATTAAAAGCTCAGCAGAAAAATGCATGGCCATCTTTTCCTGTTTATTTAGGAAAATTTGTTTTATTAAACATAGGCCCTAAGGCAGAAGCCAAATCAATGGACGAAGTAAAGTTAGTAAATATAGAGCTCAGGAAACACGACCCGTATCAGATAATCAGTCAGCATTTCACACAATGTGGTTTGAAAGCATATGAACATGAAGTCTCTGTTTATGATGATGTTTTTAGAAATGCTAAATCTTATGAGGAAGTTCAGAGCAGAGTGAAAACCTTGTCACCTGATGCACAGGTGGGGTTTGCATCTTTTCAAAGAAATAGAAGGCAATGTCTACCAAAGATTTTACAAGGCGAAATTCCAGCACAAGAGCAAGAAAAAACTCCTCCAGGGTTTGAAACCATTCTTCAGTATAATGCAAGTGACAAATATAAATTGGAAGAGTCTGAAATACCTCCTCAGAATACAGAGGACTCTTAGACTAAAGAAACACAGACAGAAAAGGGAAAAGGTATAGAAACAAACCCAATAGACCTTGATGATATTCCAGAAAATGTTGGGGGAACAGCTTCACAGGAACTGGGTAGTCCTATTACAGCATTGACTCCACTTCAGTCAACTTTTGGAATCCCTCATGAAGGGGCTTTATATGTAAGTGATTTAGAACTGATCACCAGAGATGAAATTCCTTCATCCGACTATTTTTTCAGTAAAAAAAGAAGAGTTGTCTTGAAACAGGAATTACATCTTGTAGGAGAAAGAACGGTCAAAAAACATAAAATTATCATTGATGGAAAGAAATTAAATGAAGGAGAATTTGCTACAGAATTAGCAGGAACCATGGGTGCCATAGCATCAGCCAACATGTACTCTGTAGGAAATATAATCACTATGATAGAACAAAAGGATCGGGAAATAACACAGCTACAGGACAGATCAAAGGAGAATGAAAAAATGATTGGTTGGGGAATACAAAAAGGTCTAGAATAGGCTAGACTCAAAGACGTCCAAGAAATCCAAAAGTTAAATGAAAATTTGGATGAGGCAAAAAACAGGATACAAGTTACCCAAGAACAAGTGCAAAAGCTGGGCAATGAAAATAAATCTCTGCAGGATAAAATCATTTCAATTACTAATCAAGTGATTGAAATGGAACATTTCAAGACTAAAGCTTCAGATATATATGACAATATTGAGGAAGAACAACAAAAGATATTATGTAATCTGGAAATCATCCAGAATTATTTTCAAGAATCCAAGAGGTCTATGGAAAAGGTAGTGAAAAAAGAAAAAGAAGCTAAAGCAACAAGGAATTCCTTCCAAAAAATAATAACTTCTTTACAAAAAGAAGAAACTGGAAAATCACAGAAATTATCCATTTCAGAGCAGTTGAAAGGAGATGTAATGTTAAAAGTTTGGGAAACAAAATTGGAAGGATATAAAAGAATTACAAAGGGAGTCAATGAAGATTGTCAAAAGATCTTCGATTTTATTGAAAAAGATGCAGTACATATCGGAACAGATGGCCTTTTCGAGTTGCTAGGAGAAATCGACATTAACAGGTATCAACTGAAAACAAAAGAAGAACTAGAAGAAAAGAAAGAGGAAATCTCAAATGTTAAAGTGGTCAACATTGCAGAAATTGACAAATGGATGATAGCTTCAAGTTCGAAATTGGAGAAAGTTAAGTTCACAGAGAAAACGATTGCAAGCCAGTTGCCAGGCCTACATAGAAATTTCTTCTCATTTGAAGCAAACAAAGTACCAGAGGCTCCTAAAGTCTTGGCGAACTTTTTAGAGAAATAATATCAAGAGGTTGAAGCAGATAAAGAAATTTCTTCAACTCAAATTTAAGAATTTGTAAATATTTTTATTTTAGAATTTCAAAATAATTTGCAAATGGTTGACATTAGTTTATGCAACCATAATATTAGGGAGTTGGTTAGTTACCAACAAAAGACTTTGATAGAAATGTATAAATATAATTTCATGAGGCTGAGAGATGGCTTCAGAAATTTTGGAGAAAGCCAATTTTTGTATTATCTGCTTTGAAGTTTATCGGAATACAAACCGCAACAAGATTCTGGATCCTGCAATTTTGTGACTATGTTTCTTCCCCTGTTTTCCATGATTTGTTAAATCTTCTTCTTAATGTGTGTTTCTAGCAAGTAAATCAATTTGAGGTTATATGCATTGTTGTTTATTATTTCAAATTGGTTTGGATGTTGAATGTATTACAATTTTTCCTCTGAGATTACTTTAGTAATTTTAAGACCTGTAAACTTTATGTTCCTTAATATTTCTCTTTGTTAGAAATCATGTTTCTCTTTCATTTATTGTTAATTGAAATATAAGATTATTTCCAGATAAAAGCCTTATATTTCTCTGTGTTGTGTTTCATTGTTTACAATTTCAAATTGTCACAAAACCAGGAAACGGCCTTGATTGTGTCTTTACATTACTGTTTTAGATTTTAAAGTTGTTTTCATTAATATCATCTCTGAAAATCTGAAGTAAACAATTTATAAAAAAAACCTTTTATAAAATCCTTTAAAAAAAATCATATCACCCATGACAGTTCCTAACGGCAGACAACCTAATGTAGAACCTGGTCTTCAGGATCAAACAAGCATTGCCCTAAACTTATTTAACACTATTCTGCAAACAACAACCAATAGGGATGAGTTAGAAAGATCGTGGGTTGCCGTCGAATGTGACATTAGCATCCAAGAGCAACGAGAAGCAAGACAGAGACAGTTGAGAAACTGAATCTGATCTAGCCTTTCTTTGTTTCTTTACTTTTAAAAGTCTCATCATAAGAATCCTTATTCGGATGCCTTGATGGTATGTTTTAGAGCCTTAAAACATAAACTCAGGAACAACAATCCTCTTGTTTCCAAGTGACGTGTGTCACGCTTCTTTCCACAACACATCATCACAGTGAAATCAGGCTACCACGTTAGCATCAAGAGATCATCCTCCAGGAGGTGTTATTGATCAATGCCAAAAGTAGTGCCCTCTTTAAAGCACATTTTTAATGGATCCTAAAATTGGTGGGCAGATGAACTTTAGCGGTGGCACTAAATTTAGCAGGTGTGCCCAGATCACAGATCGCGACCCGATCAACAACCACATTTCATTGCAAGGACACAACATGCTTGAACGATAAAATTCTTGAGTGGTCCCGCAATTGAAACCATGGTATAGTGGAAGAGCTACATGGAGGAAGGTGGTGAATTGTGAGCTCAAAAGCGGTGTGGATCCAAACCGCTTATGATAGCCTTGCAATCACGTGCTTATACAATGACAAATACAAGAGCAACGTGTGGCCACCCCCTAGATGTTAAGCCTCACCCCGATCTCAAGGAGAGATCAATTAGGAAAAGAGGGACTAGTAGTTGATACCTCAGCTCAGTCCATAAATAGAAATCAGGGAGGGTCTAATCGTGGAGACAGAACTATCAGCCCGAGGTACACCTATGCATAGTTTTTCCTGCAGGCCCATGTTGATATGATCATGCACAGTCTGATATAAGGATGCATAGACATAAGGACTTGAATGGGTGGCTAGATCATAGTCCTTGTAGTTGTGGAATGATATGAGTATAAATAGATGAGTTCAAGATTTTGTTAAGTTCGTCAATTGGTTGGGCAGAGCTCCCTACTATGTAATTTTTGATGTGAGAGTTATTCTCTGGTTATGTATATGATTTGAGACTTTCACATTAAAACAATTTAGTTTCTTTGATATTCTTGTATAAACTATGCTGAAACACTCAAGCATGGAGGATCCAGTCGAGGGTTGTGGTTGTATTGTAATGTAGGTTTGATTATCATGTAAGAGTGGCCTATTCCAGTACTTTCCTTGTTATCTAGCTTATTCTTAGGCTGAAATTCTCATGCATGGAGGATCTAGATGAGTTGTTGTAGTCACATAGTAATGAAGGTTTGATTATTATGTTGTTGTAATATTTTCAGTGTTGGAAACTTAGGTTCAAGAGTGCTCTTGTGCCTGAGTTTTTCTTCACCAAGCTGCTTGAAGGCCATATGCTCATAGAAAACTTGTCCACTTTTCTCACTAAGTCTTCCTTCTTCTCACCTTTAATCTTAAACCACTAGCTGAAGTTAATGAGGACCTCATTTCCTTATGCGTTGCTAATCCATTTCATGTGTTAAAATTTCTTGTACTGAGCTATGTCCATTTGACCTCCACTCATAAAACCAACATCCACCAAATATTTTGATGGGTACTGGGCTTATCCTCCTGCATTCTGAGGGTGAATCTTAGTGCTAACATTCTTCCCACTGTTGTCGGGGAATGAATTGAATACATTTCCCTAGGATTTAATGACAAAGAAGTTCTGATTCTGAAGGTGCATTAGAAATCGGTACCTTGAAGATTGCAACTTGCACCTAGCAACTCAACTGTTTCAGTTGTGGCTCACAAAGGTAGACACACAAGGTCTACTCCACAGTTTCCTATGGAAACACATGAAGTTGGCCCAGAAAATATTATCAAGAAAGGAAATACCTCTCAAGAAGGACCTTTACCTGTTGTACCAGGCAATTCCGGTAATCTACGTGATTATTCTTTTAAAATTCCAGTAGTGTATCTAATTCTCCTTTTACACCATCTATTGGAGTTTCCAAAAGTTTAAATTTTGGAAGATTCCATATTGAATTCTCCCCTTCTAGGCCTCATCTAGAAGAAATTTGTGACACCCATGTTTCCCCTGAGATCGTAAAGTGGTTTAGACCAATAAGCTTAGACAATTGTCCCACTTCATGTTTTCCTACTCCTCCTCATATCAAATTTTCTATGTCTAAAAAGGGGGGAACTTATTTTCCTTTGAACCTAATACCATTCTCCTCCAACACTCAGCCATTTCCCTTTTCGCCTAGAAATACAACTCCAGTATTACCTGTCCAAACTCCATCTCCCCCTGGTTCTCCTACAATTTACATCTCAATGGCAGGTGTTAATCCTCCTAGAAACAAAGTGGATGCCATAGTGGTTTCTAGGTATGCCCCTCTTGTTTTAACTCATCCTATGAATTCCCTTCTAGTTGGAGATTACCTCAAGTACATGCCCAAGTTTACAGGGGAGGAAGACATAACTGTAGAAGAGCACCTTTTATCTTTTACAGTTATGCAAACAATCTTAATATTGAAAATGAAGATGTTTGGATGAGATTTTTTGTACAGAGCCTTGATGGTGAGGCTATAAAATGGTTTAGAGTCTTGTATCCTGGATCTATTGATGGGATTGAAGCTCAAGATGACTCATTTTTGAGACAGTGGGGGGATAAAAAATATTTCCTTTACTATATTACAGAGTTTGGCTCACTTAAAAGGGAAGAGGGGGAATCTATTTTAGAATTCTCAAAGAGATTTGATAAGATGTATAATAAGATTCCCACTGAAATTAAGCCTACAAAAACCTCTACCAAGATTACTTATGCTAGTTCTTTTGACCCTGAGTTTTGCCTCATGTTGAGAGAAAGAAGAGCTACCTCCTTGGATCATATGAAAGATGCATCCCTTGAAGTAGAGTCCAATATATTGGCAGTTGACAAAATTAAGAGTAAGACTGATAGAGATAGAAGAAAATCTAGGTCTGAAGCTTCAACCTCTGGTTCTTCTGCTGCCCACCCTCAAGTAGATGAGTTGACCAAACTAGTAAAATCACTTTCTGCAGAAATGGAAAAATTGAAATTTGAGGGGAAACATGGCTATAGGAATACCCAAAATACTGATAACAGGGGTAATTTCAGAAGACCAAATAATTTCCCTCAGGTCATCCATAGAGATCAAAGAAATAAGGATAGGGATTATCAAAAAATCCAAGACCCTCTACAAAATAACCTCGTTACTGATGAAGAAGGAGAGGAAGAAGATGTAGATTCTGAAATCCATTGTATTGGTGACACCTCTTCATCCCCTCATTTAACTCAATCTGCATATGAAGAGTCTCTCATGGGAAGCCAACTAAATGAGATGAGAAAAGGGGAAAGGACTAGTGGAAATCCAAATAGATACAACCTCAAGTCCAAAAATAAAGAGGGAAAGCCTGACATTCATGAGCAGCCTACTAGAACAGAGCATCATGTTAAGGAGGTGGCAGCTAGTAGCAAAGAAAAAAAGGCACAAAACCCTCAGGTAGTGGTTAAGAGACCTATCCCATAAGTGAAGGAGATTTTGAAGCCTCCCTCCTCTTTTAGCTTTGAGAATGAGATTCAAAAGATTAAAATTCATCTGCCTTTCTTGGAGCTAGTTAAGAATGAGGATTTCAAAAGGTGCCTTTCCAAAATGTTGTAGCCTAAACCTTCATATCATCCCACAGACTGATTCAACCTCCAAGATAAAAACCAGCTGTCATACTAGGGCCTTTGATAGAGGATAGGGATGATTCCTCCCCTCCTTTATATACCTCATTATTCATGATAAAGTGTTGCACAATTTTTTTATGGATTCAAGGGCATCTCACAATCTCATGCCTAAGATTGTCATGGAGGAACTTGGGTTGGAGGTTACAAAATATTACCATGATCTATACTTATTTGATTCCAAGAAGGTGAAGTGCCTTGGGGTTATTAAATACCTGTTTGTTTCCTTTTTCCAACTGCCAATGAAAAGTGTTGTCATGGATATTATGGTAGTTGATGTCCCCCCTAAGTTTGGTATGCTCTTGTCTAGATCTTGGATCAAAAGAATAGGGGGGGATTTTCATATGGATATTTCATATGCCACTATTCATGTGTTTTGGGGGGAGCATAGAAGACTTTATAGGGAAGCGCAGCTTGCTTACATTATCAATGATGAAGCAAATCCGGCCAACCACCCCATTTTTGCAGTGGACACTGATTTAAGAACCATTATGTTACATCTCACTGATGCTCCTCAAATGCCTCTTGAAATCAAAAGGAATCCCATCACCTCTTTCAAAGACCCTCCTCCCAATACCTCTATTTGGAAAATGTTTTTTGATGGAGCCTCTTCTAGGGAAAGTGTTGGTTTCGGGGTAGTGTTTGTTTCCCCTACCCAAGAGACCATATTTTTCTTATAAGATTTAATTTGAAACAACAAACAATGTGGCAGAATATGAGGTGCCTGTTTTGGGTTTGAGAGCTTCCAAAGACATGAATATTGAGGAGCTAGTAGTGTTTGGGGATGTTGAGCTAATTGTTCATCAAGACAAAAATATGTATCAAGATAAGCACCCCAAGTTAAGGGCTTACAGAAATGAATTATGGGATCTTGTTGATAGTTTCTTCCTGAATTTTAATATCTCATTTGTTCCAAGAGAGGATAACACTATGGAATATTCCTTGGTTGTCTCAACAAGTAATTTCAGGGTCCCTTTGCTCCCCAAGCTCAAGTATGAGGTGGAAGTAAAATACAGACCCTCTATTCCTGACAATGTCAAACATTGGAAGGTTTTTTAGGATGATATTGAGATAAAAAGATTTCTTAAGACTGTGGATGAATTTTCTAATTTACATATTGATTAGGATCAGGATACTGAAGAAATCCCCCATGATAATATTTTTCTGAATAAGATTGTTGAGCATCATATTTTTCAGTTACACAGTAACCATATTCCAAAGGGACTTGTCCCCTTGGAGAGATTGTTTGACATAAATGACATTGTTGTAAAGGTTAAAGGTTCAATTGAAGATATTAATGTGACCGAATGAAAATTGGGAATAGAGGAAGACCCGAAGTATGTTAAATTGTCTAGTAGCTTATCAAAGGAACAAAGGGTTGAGTATGTCAAGCTATTGAAGGAGTTTTCTGATGTGTTTGCTTGGAAATATGAATATTTGACAACATATGACACCAACATCATGGAACACAAAATCCCTTTGAAGGAGTAGGCCAAACCTTTCAGGAAGAAACTCAGACAGATAAATCCCATTGTTATCACTGAAATTTCGTCCGCACATGGCGACAAGAACTCAGCATCGTCAAACTGTAATGAAGTCATTCATGGCACTGAATTAATTTCACAGCATTCCAAAAAGGTCAAAAAACTATACAAAGTAACTAAAAATTGAAAGGCGCTTTACAGAAGTTTGGGGCACGCGCACATGCGCAGAAAAAAAATGTACCATGCGCGCATATGCGCACGATGCGCGGTTGTTGGTGAAAAAACCCGCGCACCTGCTAAACGATGCATTTATGAAATTGGTCGGCCTCCCAACCACTTATGGATCAGCTCCCAAGATGATTTGACCCTTAAATATGAGCTGAATCCGCATGGTAGGCTGGTCAAAGACCTAATGAAGCCCTAAAGAGCCCCTTTTCACACTTCAAAATGGTTACATAATCACCCAATGCAATGCTATAAAAATCCATGAAGAAACATCATTTTCTCAAGGAATTTCATGTAATGTTATGTTGCTTAGATTGTTTTAAGGACTCACTCCTTGACAATAACACATTAGCACCATTCCATTGAGCTATCCACCTCTCCATTGATTGGATGTGCTAGGAGTTCTTTCACTATCATTTTCATTTTTCTTATTGTAAGGAGAGCAAGTTTGTGAGGGCACAAGAGCCTTCATTTGGAGGAAGAAGGGACTCATAGTCCCCTTTCTTCATTGTGCTTTGATTTCATCAATAGATCAGCCCAAAAACATTGGTGATATTGGTCTTTTTGTGTTTTTTATTTCTTTATC
>JZKD02S2349647.1:123044-134875 GCA_000966675.3 Picea glauca | reverse complement strand
ACCACTTATGGATCAGCTCCCAAGCCGATTTGACCCTCAAATCTGAGCTGAATCCGCATGGTAGGCTGGTCAAAGACCTAATGAAGCCCTAAAGAGCCCCTTTTCACACTTCAAAAAGGTTACATAATCACCCAATGAAATGCTATAAAAATCCATGAAGAAACATCATTTCTCAAGGAATTTCATGTAATGTTATGCTGCTTAGATTGTTTTAAGGACTCACTCCTTGACAATAACACATTAGCACCATTCCATTGAGCTATCCACCTCTCCATTGAGTGGATGTGCTAGGAGTTCTTTCACTATCATTTTCATTTTTCTTATTGTAAGGAGAGCAAGTTTGTGAGGGCACAGGAGCCTTCCTTTGGAGGAAGAAGGGACTCATAGTCCCCTTTCTTCATTGTGCTTTGATTTCATCAATAGATCAGCCCAAAAACATTGGTGATATTGGTCTTTTTGTGTTTGTTATTTCTTTATCCATATGCTCATAATTTTAGTTTGTTTTAGTTTAATTCTTTCTTATAGTTTTGTTTTTCTTTCTCTAACTCTTTCCTCTACAGTTGTCATGCTCAGCAAGACCGAACTGGGCATGTAAGCACCCTTGATTTTCTCACCAAGTCGACGAAAAGGGTGCAAACATCCATGTTGTTTCCTATTATGAAAAAGGAAGTGAAAAAGTTGTTGGATGCCCATATCATCATTCCCTTGAGATATTCAGAATGGGTGGCTAACTTTGTGTCGATGAGGAAGAAAAATGGGGAAATCAGATTGTGTGTTGATTTCATAAATTTGAACAAAATCTCCAAAAAGGATAACTACCCCTTGCCAAAGATGGAGCACATTTTGCAGAGAGTGACCGGTTCATCTAGGATGTCCATGATCCATGGATTTTCTGGCTATAATCAGATCTTTGTCCTACCTGAAGATAGAGAAAAGACAGCCTTCACTACTTCTTGGGGCACATTCATGTATGATAAAATTCCCTTTGTATTGATGAATGCAGGAAAAACCTTCCAGAGAGCCATGGACATTGCCTTCATTGGAGAGAAAGACAAATTTGTAGTTATCTATCTGGATGACATTACAGTGTTCTCAAAATTTGATAAAGAGCATTGTCATCATTTGAAGAAGGTCTTCCTAAAGTGAAGAAGGTTTGGTCTCTCCCTCGATCCTAAGAAATATTTCTTTTCTATGGAAGAGGGTAAATTATTGGGGCATATTGTGTCAGCAGAAGGAGTAAGAATTGATCCAAGCATAGTAGAGGCCATCCAGGCCTTATCTTTTCCTAGATCTAAGAAAGAGGTTCAGTCTTTCTTGGGTAAAATCATTTTTTTGAGAAGATTCATTTCTAATTTTGTTGAGTTGGTTAAGATAATTACATCCATGCTTAGAAAAGGAAACGAGGTGAAATGGATTTCTGAATCTCGATATTATTTTGACCAAATCAAAAAGGATTTGACTAAAGCACATGTGCTCATCAGCCTTGGCTAGTCTAAGGAATTTCTGATTTTTTCCTTAGCCTTTTTTGACACATTGTTTGTTTTTTTGCTACAGAAAAATACAGAGGGGTTAGATCATCCTATTTCCTTTTTTAGCAGAGCATTGAGGGATGAAAAGATAAGATATGATATCATGGAAAAGAAGGCTTATGCTTTGGTCAAATCCCTCAAGGATTTCAGAGTATATGTTATGCATTCAAATATTGTTGCATATGTCCCTTCAGCCTCAGTGAAAGAGATGTTGATCCAACCTAACATAGATGAGAAGAGAAGCAAGTGGATTGCTAAAATTATGGAATTTGACCTTGAAATAAAGCCAACTAAATTGGTGAAAGGCCATGGTTTGGCCAAGTTGTTGGCCGAATCAAAATGCTAGGTTTTGGGGGTTAATTTCATGAACATAAACTCATAATATCAGCAAGTTGATATTAATGACAAAGGCTCTCATGTCATCCTCAACCTGACATGATGCACCTGGTATAAAGACATCATATATTTTCTGCAGAGGTTGAGGCCTCCTGATGGTCTGGACAAGAACAAGGTAAGAGATTTGAAATTCAAAGAAATCAAATATTGTCTCATTGATCAGGTTTTGTACTAGAAGGATCCCTTTGGAGTCCTTTTAAGATGTCTGGACCCATAAGAGGCTCAAAAAGAAATAGTTGATTTACATGATAGCTTATGTGGGGGGCATCATTTTTGGAGGACCACAGCTTATAAGATCCTTAGAGTTGGGTATTTTTGGCCTAGCCTTTTTACTGATTTTTTTGAAAAGATTAGATCTTGTGTCAAATGCCAAAAATTTTCTAAAAAGAAACAGCTCAAATCTTTGCCCTTGAAACCTGTGGTGATTTCTGGACCTTTTCAGCAGTGGCGTCTTGACTTCATTGGAGAATTCCATCTAGACTCAAGTGGTCAGCATAGGTGGATTTAGACTTCCACTGATTATTTCACCAAATGTATAGAATCCATCCCTACAAGGAGTGCCTCCCACAAGGTAATCATTAGCTTCCTTGAAGATATTGTGCCCAGATTTGGTTGTCCTAGCAGGATTTTTACTGACAATGATGCCTCCTTCAAAGTTGAACCATTAATCAAGTTTTGTGAACAATAGGGAATTAAATTAATCCATTTCACTCCCTACTACCCCAAAGGAAATGGTTTAGTAGAGTCCTCTAACAAGAGTCTCATAAATATCATCAAGAAATTATTAGAATACAATAAGAACGCATGGGACTCAAAGCTGAAATTTGCATTATGGGACGACAAGATTACAACCAAAAGGTCACTGGGAATTTCCCCTTTTCAGCTTGTGTATGGGGTTGAGTCTATTTTTCCTACTCAAATCTCCTTTCCTATGTAAAATTTCCTCCAGTACTACCAAGGATAACCCAATGATATGGCCATGAGGATACAACATCTGGTAGAAGTACAACAGACCAGGGAGCAGTTGCTTGATAAAGTGTAGGATCATCAGCAGAAAATAAAACTAACCTTTGACAAGAGGGAAAGCAAGGAATATTTTCAGCTGGGGGATCTGGTGCTCAAGTGGGATTCCCCCAAGCAAGACAAAGGAAAACATGGTAAATTTGAAGACTTATGGATTGGTCCCTTCAATATTTCTAAGGTATTTTCAAACGACACTTATAAGTTGCAGAACTTGGAGGATTCTGAAGTTTTTGGTGGCCCAGTCAATGGGCACTTTCTGAAAAAGTATTTTATTTAAGTCGTGATAGGATTTCAACCATTTTAATTATCACTTCCTTTTTATTTCTATTTTGAATAAGAGACTCCATGACCCAAAAGCTAAGGCACTGGAACTGCACGTTCTTGGCAGCTCACAGGGAGAATGCCATCCCCTATGGAGCCAATGTTATCACATGTTGTCAAGAGTCATAGGTTTTTGTTGTTAATACCTAAGAATGTAACCTTGCCTCATATTTATCTCTCTTCCGCACCATCAAGTCTTAGAATATTTCCTTATGACTGATAAAGTCGTTTTCCCCTTTTGCTCAAGACTTGGTTTCCCTTGGTGTCTTTCCTGACCAAGTCTCGGCCCAAAGCTTTTCTATTTTTCTCAAGGAAGGACGAGCACTCATCATCATTTTTCTCAAATTACTGGTCAATTTTTTCCCTGATCCCACAACAAGTCATCCAAGTCCTTGTTTACACAAGGAGTAGCCATGAGAAAAAAGAACATCACTCAAAGAAATCTATTGTGGGCTCAAAGTAAGCGAATAGGCAAGTTCATTTTTCAATGGCAAAGATCCCCTGTGAAGTTCATATTAGAGGGCCCTGGGCATTTGGAATTATAAAGTTGCATGAATTTTAGTGCCAGACAGAAGCCCCAGAGTTGCATATCAAGCACCACATATCCTTCTCCATTGCACGGTCATGATTTACTTTGGGACTTCAATATTTGAGAGTTTCATCTTATCCCCTCTCACTTTCATCTGGAGTGTTTCCTCCTGAATTCCACTGATCGTTTTCATGTGTCCATCCAAATATAATAATGGTAGCTTGCTTTTGGACTTCGAGCTTCGGGAGTTTCAGCCTCCTCACTCCCATTTTCCTCAGAAGTGTTTTCTCTCAAAGTCCATCGATCGTTGTTGTTTTTCCATATAAATCTAACAGTGGCATCTTGCTTCAGGAATTTGGGCTTCGAGAGTTTCATCCTCCTCACTCATGTTTTCCTCAGAAGTGTTTTCTTCCAAAGTCCACCAATCATTGTTGTGTGTCCATCCAAATCTAACGGTGGTAGCTTGCTTCAGGACTTCAGGCTTCAGGAGTTTCAGCCTCCTCTCGTTGGTTTCCTCTGGAACACATTCCCATGGAGTGCATGGATCTTTTTTGTGTGTCCTCTGAGATCTAGCGGCTCATATCTGCTCCGAACTCCGGAGCTTTGGCATTCTCGCTCCCTCCTTGTTTGCAAATTCTTGAAGTGTTTTTGCTAGGGAGTTTCAGTTATTTCACCACCTTTCCATCTAGCATTGACACATGGCACTTAGTCCAGGCACCTTTGGGCATATCATTCGCTTGTTTCCAAGTGATGTGTGTCACCCTCCTTTCCACAACACATCATCATAGTGATGTCAGGTTACCACATCAGCATCGGGAAATCGTCCTCTAGGAGGTGTTATTATTCAGAGCCAAAAGTAACACCCTCCCTAAAGCACAGTTTTAATGGATCCTAAAATTGGTGGGTGTATAAAATTTAGTGGTGGCACTAAATTTAGTAGGCACGCCCAGATCATAGATCACAACCCGATCAATGACCATGTTTCATTGCGAGGATGCAACATGCTCGAATGACAAAAAAATTGAGTGGTCATGTAATTGAAACCATGGTATAGTGAAAGATATACGTGGTGGAAGGTGGTGAATTTTGGGATCAAAAGTGGTGTGGATCCAAACCACTTATGACGGCCCCGCAATCAAATTCTTATATAATGACAAATACGAGAGCAACGTGTGGCCTCTCCCTAGGCATTAAGCCTCACCCTGATCCCGATGAGAGATTAATTAAGAAAAGAGGGATGGGTAGCTGATACCTCAACTCTGTCCATAAATATAAATCATGGAGGGTTTGATCATGGAGACATAACTGTCATCCCAAGGTACCCCTATGGACAATTTTTCCTATAGACCCATGTTGATATGAGCACACACAATCTGATAGAAGGATTGTTGGCACAGAGGCAGACCCAGGTTTTAGTTCTAATAGCGCACCAACAAGCCCTAACTACTAGCCCTTTCAGCAACACCTGCGAAGAAGATGCAGTCTCACCTGAAGTAGCAATAGGGGGTTGTAGGACACAGGTGTATACAACCAGAGGAAATGCAAGTGGGATCAAGGAAATCACGCATGGAGATCAGATTATTCTATCGAAAACATAAACCTACTTCTCATAGATATATATCAGATCTAACATATTAATGCATCATGAAAGTCGCAACATAAAGAACACAACATCAACCATACACAACAATAGGATATATGTGGTTCACCCTCTCCCTAGGTATACGTCCATAGAACTATGATTTATAATATATTAGGTGAAAGGTTATAGTTCTATCTGCGCTCTTAGCTTGCAGATCTCTCTCCTTCTCTCTTTAATCTATCTCCCTTCTCTGTGCACCTAGCTACAGGGTTGATCTTCGCACCAATCTGAATATCTTACAACACAGAATTCCCTTGCCACACAATACTCTTCTCTCAGCAATAACAAGAATCACTTCTTATTACATAATCAAATTAATGACAACCCAATCCCAGGTCCTCTTGACCTTTATTTGTACAATAAAATATCTCACTGACAGCCTTATGCCGAAGCTTAGGTGTCTAAAACCCTAGATACCAAAACCCTAGGTGTCTAAAACCCTAGGTCAACTTGACCCACTTTCCAGGGCTTCTCTAGCCTGTCTTTCCTTATTTCCCGCAAGGTGCTCCAAAGAATCTACTGGTGGATTTTTTCTCTTGTTGAGTTGTCTATGATCCATCTTCCTTGTTGATCTGTCTTCCTCACTCTCCTCATCCAATGGCTTGCTTTCTCTTACTTTGGTCCATATTTTCTGCTCTTTTTCTCACTTTGACCCAGTATCAGTCAATGTGTCTTCCGTGTAGTTCTCATTTCATCTTTTCTTCTATAATATTTGCTTACTTCCATAACCAAGGGCCAACATTCCCCCAACACTCACCTGTGACTCATCCTAAGGCACTCTGATTTGAACCTTCTTCTTTTCTTCATTGCACACTACACAACGCAATCTGTGTTTTCTACTCTGGTCTTCCCCATTGTGTGTAGACTGTCTTTTCTGTGTCTGGTACCCAGTTTCAACTGCACCTGGTACCTAGACCCTTATCCTTCTATTTTACCGAGATATGCAAGGTATTTGGTTGTCATAGTACAATTTAAAGCAGCTCCCATTCACCAATCATGTGTTCCATTCTCCATTCAAAGTTTTCAACTGTGCAACTCCTCCTTCTGTGACGTAGACAACCTCATACAGTCCCATCCAATGTGTTATGAACTTCCTTGCATGCTTCATGAACTTTCTATCGTATATCAGTACCATATCTCCTTGATTAAAAAAAAAATTCTTGATATGCCTGTCATGGTAGGCCTTTTCTCATTCCTTCTAAACTTGTTGATGGAATCCTGCAATAAATCGGTCTTCCTTTAGTGTGACCAACTGCGTGAGCCTATCTTGAACAATGCCAGTGTCATCCATATCTGTAAAGGTTGCAATTCTTAATCTGGGGACTAAATATTCCATGGGTGCAACTGCTTCTAGGCCATAAACCAACGTAAAGGGGTTTTTCATTGTCAACTTCTGGCAAGTGGTTCTATAGGCCCATAATACTGTTGGTACTCTCAAATCCTAGTCATCTTTATTTACACTACAAATCTTTGTCAGTTTTGTCTCCAGGATCTTATTGAAAGCTTCGACCATCTCGTTCACTTGTGGGTGGTAAGGAGTGATCTTCTGGTGGTGAACTTCAAATTCATGAGTCAAGGCTTCAATAGTATTATTATTAAAATGTGTACCTTGATCACTCATGAGGATATTTATGCATCCAAACCTGGTTATAATATCATCAAATATGAAATTTGCAACTATAGTTGCACTACAGTCCTTAACTACTCTTGCTTTGGCCCATCTGGTCAAGTACTCGGTCGCAATGATGATGTATCTGGATCCTGTGTGCTTCCATGTTGGATTTATAGGTCCCACAAAGTCAATGGCCCATTTCTCAAAGGCATGTAAGGTTAGCTGGGGTGCTAATGGCATGTCATATCTTCTGGATGGTTTCCCAACTCTTTCACACACATCGCAGGCTTTGTAGTAGTCTTTAGCATCTTTGTGTAAAGTAGGCCGACAGAGGCCAACTCTAAGAACCTTTTTTGTCGTTTCCTTGTCTGTCTGTGATGTTGTCATGACCTTCTGCTAAAATCAGTGGTATTTCTGCTTCCATGACACATTACCTCAGGATCTCATCAGGTCCCATGTTGTATATTTGTCCAGCTATAAGTGAAAAATCTGCAATGCGCACTACTAGTTGTTTCTTCTGGGGGATTGTGTATTCACTAGGTGATATTCCTGTTGATAGAAACCTGACTATCTCAGTGAAGTGATCATCAACATTTCTAATGGATAGCAACTGTGCATCCTATTATCACTCTGTAAATTCCCAGATGTTGTTGTGAGGTAAGAAGAAATTTAACAGAGGTAACCTTAACCAACCGCTTCGAAACTGGGAGCTAGCCCTACCAGTTTCAGAGAGGGATCTCTCTGTGAGTTTTAGATTTGTTTGGATTTTCAAGATTTTAGGCTAGTTAGAAAGAATATAACTGAGTTGTTTGTATTGTTTTTAAATGAAATGGATGAACATCACGTACGCTTCCATTGGGCTATGGGGTCTGTTTTAAAACGATAGAGGTTAAAGACAACTTTTATGAGATTCGTTTTACAGGGTGAGATAGTGATAATGTTGGATTATTTAGGAATAAAATGGTGTATTGCTGACAAAGGTGAGATATCAGTTAAAACAAAAAATCATTTAAAAAATTATTTTTTATAACATCAGAAGAAAAACATTTGAATCTATAAAAGATTAAGAACAGAGTACACAATGGAAAATTCTGCAACTTTAACTTCTTTTAAACATTAGATTTAGAAAGACAATATGATAACTAAGAAGGAAAAAACATTTACTCAGACAAAGGAAACTTCACCAACAATTAACATGCAGGAATCCTGTGAAACTTCTCTTTTTATTACTGGAATAACCTCTTGATAAAAATTCTAGGGATTAGAGCTTGCTTGGGCGTAAAGATCAAAAACCCTGAATACTTCTAAGTTGGAAATATTTATAATAAAATTTACAAACGACCCTGTCATTAATGATCAGGACATGATAGAGTCTGAGTCTAACTAACTAGCTAACAAAATGTAGAAATGTAGTAACTAATGATGATGTGTCGAATCTCTCATGTTGATTTCGGGGAAGACCATTGGTGAGTCATTCGAATGACTTTAACTGTGTCGGACGCTGAGTTGGATGAGGCTTTAACTTTACTCAATCAATTCGCATAGCTCATCCCATATTTGTGTGCTTGGGATGGTAACTTTCAATAGCCGGTGGTAGACTTCGTCCATCTCAATGTATTTAGAAAAATCATCTTGATGAGGAAGATGTACTTGATTTCATGTTGTATGCTAAGGTCATGTTGCAGAGTCTCTAAGAACTCTTTGCCCATGATGTTGCCTTGTATCCCTGAAAACTTGGAACTATCTTTGGCCATGGTAGCGATATTTTGCTTGTAATCGGACAAAGTAATTAATTTATCATTTAGGACATGTAGATTAGGAAGACCCATTTTCTGTAAGGCCTCAATCTTGCTAAAAAATCTATGAACCCCAATGTCCATGTTCTGAGATTTCTCCTCCAACTGCAGCATTAATCCTCTCTTGGTCAACACTCTTTTGACTTCAAGGATAGTTTTTGTCATGTCTTCAACTTTTAGGTCCTCAAGCTCTTCCTTGGTTTTTGAATTCAAAAACTTGATGATCTTGTTGGTTGTCGAGGGCATCTCACCCAGCTATTTTCTTATCTTGTCAATGGCCTGCCTACTCTTTAAAACTAGATCATGTTGCTCGAACATGATTTGCACCATGGGCCAAATTTCATTTATGGATTTCAAGATATCTGTCCAGATATTTTCCTTAGCCTCAGCTAATGTCTTTCCTTCCACTGTTTGTTTCTGGAGCTGTTGTATTTCCTTCTTGAGTTTCTCTGATACTTGTCTCTCAATATTGTATCTTGTTTGGAAAGAAGAATTGAGTTCCTATAGAATTTCAATCTCCATTTTCATCCTATTGATCTTTGTTCCCTACAGAGTCATTTCCTCCATGGACTTTGCTATTTCCACATTTTTTTCCAATGTTGTCAATGGAGTTGCTGATGGAATTTCTATTGTAGTGGTTGTTGGCACAGTTGTTGTATTGAATTCTGCGATGGGAACTGCACTCAATGGAATGACTTCCATCGGGGTCGATTGTTCCTTCTCTTTCAATAAATTTTCCAACTCTGCCTCCATTTCCCTGAGTTGTGCGTTCTGCTGCATGATAAGTTTCAGCAATTCTTCTTTCTCGTTTTCTACCTTAGCTATTTATTTAGCTTGTGAATCCTCTGTTGGTGGAAATTTTAGTTTTTTTCTCAAAGATCTAATGTCATCATTCTTTTTCTTCAACATTTCATCTGTTGTTTTTACATTTGAGGGATCATACCCAATCTTGAGGACCAACTCCTCTAAGGATTTTATTCTGTTATCCTTTGTAAAAGAGGATATATTTTTCAAATTCAATTGGGTTTGAACATTGCTTAAAGACACCTATAAATTTGTTGTTGTAGGGAAAGCATGTGCTAATGTGGAGAAAACCATTTCTCTAGTCTGTCTGTGCAAGTCCATCTGGTCAGCTGGATGGACTTGTTTGGTGTCAAAAACAATAGTTGACCTCTTGTAATCAGTGATCTCTTTGGGTTGAGACACTTGTTCTTGCAGAAATACCAGATGCATTCTTCCTTTCTCTATGTCAAAGGATAAAAACAACCGATGTTTTGTTGTGGAAGTTTTCTTCCAAAACTGAGAGTAGGTGTTGTTGGCCAGTGTCTGGTTCTTCTTTTTAATCATTTTATATTTTTAAAAAATGCTTAGATGTACAGATCCTTGTGGAGTTTGGGTGGTCACAACTATCTATGTTTTATTATTTGAAGAACAAGTTGACACCACCTACTATCTTCCACTAAGCATGCCTACAACTGGGTGATAAAACAACTCAATGAATTGTTTAAAAGTGAACTCATTGGAGCTTCTCCTAAACAACAACGTCCATAAAGTGACTTCTTGAGGTTTTCCTTCCTTGTCCATCTTCTACATGTGAAAGGAAAATGTGTCTGATTGATAGAACATGAAAATGTAGGCCAGTATTGAATAATACTGGAACATGCTTTATGTACAAAAATTTGCCAGCTGGTCATGCAGGTTCTCAGCCAAGAAACCATCGTAGTCGAAATGGGTGTCAAATTTCTCTTCAGCAGAGAAAATGGACAGGAAACCTAAGATAGGTTCATCCACCCATTCATCTGAGAAGTAATTGAGAAAGAAACATAGTTTGGAGATAATCTAGTTTCCCCTTTTGGAAAATATGGAAGAATGGTAGGGAGGATTCTTTTTAGGGAATTGGGCATCTTGAGGGAGGAAAAGCTCAAAGATTTGTTCTCTTTGGGGAAATGATAAGTTCTGATACATTTCTGTCATAATTTCAAGTGTTAGGGGAGAACGGGGTTCGGCTCTAGGTACCTGCATCATTTGATCGATGGCCTCGGGTGTAATTAGGAAAAAGGTTTCTCTGGTCGAAGACACTATGGTTCTCTAATCATGGAGGTAGTGCACTTGGAATTTGAGAGCGAATTTGGAGAAATGATAGATATGGGGAAAACAATACATCCGAAATTTGACTGTCAGAGCCCAATTTCATCGCTCTGATCGATGAAGGTGTCTTTAAACCATGACTGTAGCTCGGCGAAATCAAAATCAGACCTGGTTTCTGAAATCAAGTAGTCTTTGTCTGCTAATGAGATCCGGTTGAGATCGACTGGAGGTGGGAGAAAATGATTTTCCTCCGCATGATACATGCACACTAAACACATGTTAGTAGGAGAAAAACTCTGGTTGGATGAGGTGTTGCAAAGGCAAAGGAAAATGAGTCTCTGATATGCAGGGAGTGTGAATGGAATGGGAATTGACCGAAACGGGGTTGAATTTGAGTGAACGGGTATCCATTGGGCGAAAAAGGATAGGTCAAATGAACAATGGGTATGTGGCCAGTCATAAATGGCCAACGAGTCATTTAGAGCGTGAGAGGGAAAGATGAAAGAAGTCTGATGTGTATCTCTGGTCGATGTGTATATTGGTGATGGAGGGGCGAACGGGAAAGATATGACCTATAACGGTTAGACGGATGGGACATGTTGACAGGTTTGTGACATGGAACTTGCAGAGGGTGGTTGTGAGATGTCATACCTTGGGATTGTGGTGGTGAGTTGTAAAAATGGTAGGCGTTAAATTTTTGGAGAGGGGGGGTTAGGATGTAATGAGGTGATGCCGCGTTGGGATGGGGCCTGCCTAGACTTTGCTTCATTCTAGACCCCCACCCCACCGTTAAAGTTTGAATGGTTTTGGTGGGGTCCAGAATCCCTTGTTGACCATTGATCTGGCCGAAGCTGGATCAGCCGTTGATTTGGGAACGTTCTTTAAACATCATGTC
>JZKD02S2349647.1:81355-123011 GCA_000966675.3 Picea glauca | reverse complement strand
GGTCCAGAATCTCCTTTGGACCGTCCGATTACGCGCTGATGGGATGACCATAGATCTGAGTGCACATTTTAAACATCTTTTCAGACCCCCTCCCCCCCCCACCATTAAAGGTCGAATGATTGGGGGGGTCCAGAATATTTTCAGAGCTATCCATTTGCGCGTTGGCGGGGGAAAAGTAGATCTGAGCGCACATTTTAATTACCTTTTCAGACCCTCCCCCATCATTATAGGTCGAACAATCGGGGGGGGGGGGTCTAGACTCTTTTCTGATCCGTAGATCTAGGCGCCCATAGCTCAGTCGTATATCTAGGCCCGATATTTAATCTCCAGGGCACAATTCAATATATGATGCAGAACTTAGGCTTAATGACTTTTTATGGGTTTTGTGCACTGCTTCTTTTTCTTTTTATCACCATGGGGTTAGAAAAACATTTCATCATCAAAAATCATGCATTTTTCATCGATCATCTTACATATTTTATTGAAAGGAAGCTAACTAACCTATGTCCTAACCTACTCCTTTATGCCTTTAGCCTAGTTTAAACTATTGGGCTAAGAAAATACTCTACCTTGGAGTTATTTGACCAAGATTAGACTGTTTGATCAAATTTATTCACTAGCTAATCTAAATTACTTGGCTATGATTAGACAGTATAGCCAAGCTTATTCACTAATCCTAAATACTTAAATTCAAAAGACTTGGCCATGTTTACACTCTATGGGTCAAGTCATTATCAATTCATGGGGATTTATCCTTTTTCTTTTATGCCCTCTTTTCATTTTTCTCATTTCTTTTCTTTTCTTTTCTCTTTTCTTTTCTTTTTTATTTTATTTTATTTTCTCTTTTCTCTTTTCTTTTATTTTTTAGAATGCAGCAATATCTGCAAGTTGAAAACACTAAAGGGACAAAATTGCAATCAACAGTTGATCCTATAAATTATAGGGTTATAACACATCTGATAGTGTATCCTCCAAACTAGTAGGTTCCTCTCCATGTTCCAACCTCGACAAGTGGTCAGGCCCTTTGTTCATTCTCCTTGTCTTAACCATGATCTCAAAATCATATTCCTGAAATAGAATAATCCATTTGCATATTCTTCCCCCCAATACTGGCTTGTTGACTAGGTATTTCAACATGGAGTGATTAGTGAACATTTTAAAGTGTCCTCCTAACAAGTAGTGACGAAACTTCAGGAGTGCATATACCATGGATAACCCTTCTCTCTCATTGCTGGTGTAGTTTATCTCAGTTGTTGATAGCTTCCTGCTATCAAAGGCTAACGAGTGGTCAATATCTCCTGCTCCTAGCATTCTGTCTAGATCGATCTTCAATTTCTCCTTATATTTAGTGTTCAATCTGTAAGGTCTTTGTTTAACTTGCCTTGCATATGGTTTCAAGGGGATATTCATATCTCCCATGGGCCCTTTAATGCCCTTCATATCAGTGAAATTGGTTGGAAATAACTCTTGATATTCGTGCAGTAAATCTGTGATCTTATCAATAGTAGCATCATCCCAGTAATCTCCAACATTAGCAAGCTTAGGTGCCTTCTCTATTCCAATATTAACTTTCTTGATTTTGATTGGTTGTTCAATAAAAGGTAGTTCGACTCCTAGTCCTTCTATGTTTCTATGTCCTTTCATTTATGCGATGTTCACCTTCCTAGGATCATCGTCTTCATCAACATTGATATTGTAACATCCTTGCAATTTATGAAGAGGTTCAATCCATTCATATTCTTATTGCTCCATAGGGAGGCTAGGGGCTTCCTCAAATACTTTTTGTATTACAACATGTAAATCTTGATCTACCATAGGGTACTGAATTTCAAACAAGAATGTAGCTACGAAGTTCTGTGTCATACTTTGCCAATCTGCAGTGGTGAGGCACAGTTCCGCTTCAAGGTAATAGTTGATAGGCGTTGTATCTAGAGTATTGATGAATTTGTTCACCCACTTCTCTTGAGGAATGCAACTCCAGGCCTCCTCACAGCTCTACACATGGTCTTTCGGGCATCTTTGACCTGTGTAACTAACTTTGCATCCTTCGACTTGTTTTGAAAATTGCGTTGTTATCAAAGTGCGATATTGTATCCAGTTCATGATGTTCCTTTATATGTGTTCCCCACTGTATTGTTGGAGTAGCTTTCAAATCCTCGTCCAGTGCCAACAATCTCTGTTGTACTCATACAGTTTCTTCAAATTCTAGTAAGAAAGTTTCTAAGTGATTCAAACCATCAGATGTGGATAAATTACTTACTGTTGTGTCGATCCAGTGAAATTCTCTGGTCAATCTAGAACATCATTGTGTAGAAACTTCGTACATATTGTTATGTCAATTCTCCAGTGATTCTTCTGAGTTGAATGAGCATGCATTGTCACTTCACCAGCTTGAATTCCCATCTATTGTAGGATTAATGTAATCCTTCTGTCTTGCAGTCAATTGTATATATTCTCTAGCTCATATGTGTGGTCCTCTTCTCTGATGGGATCTATGTATCTGGGACCTTCATCAGGATCCAAAGGTTTTATGAACCTAAGGCCATCACCTTAAAATGCCATTCTTCTTTTCTTCAAATCAACAACAGTAGAATTGTTGAAATCCCAATCAATTCCGAACAGCGCAGGATAAGGACAACTATCATCGACTATCTCAATCACCTCGAAGTCCACAAATGTTCTGACCCCATCGATGTCCACAGGGACATGTTCCAGTCTTTTGAAGGGGCTCACAACCTATTGATTCACCATCCTAAGCCTAATGGGGGAATAGATCAACTTAGGTTTTCCCATCAGTTCCCAGGTCTGCTTCATCATAACATTGACCTATGATCCTAAGTTGAGGACCATGTAATCTATATCATAATCTCCTATCTGAGCATTCATATGTAGCTCCTTATTTGTCCTTCTCTTTCTAGATAGTTGATGTACTTCTTTATTTAGTAGAGGATATACCTTCCCTAGCTCATACTGTCTGATCAATTTTTGTATCTCTTGTACAGTACTCTCATCCTTTATCAAATTAATACAAGAGAATAAAAATTCCATGAGTCTACTTACCTCTTTTCCTTCTCCAGGTGAAGCGGATTGATCAAAGGCCAGGGGCATTCCAAATTCTCTCAATTATGGTTGTGCCTTTGATGAAGAATCTTGATCTCTTCTAAACTCTTTTCTTGCCTCTTCAAATGTCTGCTTCTCTCTCTTTGGATCAAACCCTTGTGTCTTCTCCTCAGTTTTCCTAACTCCTTATTGTTTTGTAGTCTTCCCTGGAGTCACCCTGTCTTTTCATGTAGCAGTGCCTCTTCTAGTGATAACAACAACTCTTGGATACACTCTGCGAGGTTATGCTATGATTAGTTGTACTTGTTGGTTTCCTGCTCATCTTTCCTGAAGTTTGTCTAACAACGCAGGATAGTATTTTATGACATGTTCAAATGAATTATAGTAACTGCGACTGGTACAAGGGTTCTGACAGTCCCTTGACAAATGACCTGGTTGTGCATAGTTATAACAAATTATCTTGCCTCTACCTCGACCCATAACTCCTCCTCCTCCTCTTCCTCTGAATCCACCATGATGGTTGAATTTTCCTTCTCCAGGGGAATTATACTACGTAGTGTTCCCTTCTTGTTATAATTCTCCTTGAATTTTGTATATATCCCTTGACCTTTCATGCATGAGGTCATAGGCCCTACAATCCCTATCATCATGCCCTACTGACTTACAGAATGTGCAATGAAAATTTTTGGGTGTCTGAACATATTTTTTCATGTAATAACATTCACCAGGGCGATTTCTATTTCTACATACCTCGCACCAAGGTAGGGTAACTTGGTTCAAAGGGCTCGGAGCTCCATATGCCAAGTACTCATGAAATAGGGGACGATTCTCCTTGTCATGGCCTTCTGATTTGGATTTAATGCACCAGATATATTCTCTTTTATATTTTCCCTTATCTTTCTTCATATATTCGACCTCCAGAGACAAGATAGTTAACTAACTCAATATTTGGCTCATACCTGAGTTGGATTCTCCCATAGGGGTTGATTCTAGATTCATGGAAATCTCTAGTACCTCATCCTGCGAACCGATATTTTGTTGCTTCAGAGGGACTCTGATGTGTGGTAAAAGGGCAACAATGAACCATTCATTGTTATGCTCATCTGGGATCTGAAAATTCAGCCGACCCGTTAAGGTTTTAAACCTCTGATCGAACTCCCAAACAAGTTCAGTTATTCTCTACTTGATTTATTTTAACTCTATAATGCATTGTGACTTTGACTTGGGTTTCTTGAATTCTCCAACCAATGCATTCTTGATATCATTCAATGATTTAGGCTGTGTAATTCCTTGGAACAATTTCATGTACCAACTCAGTGCACGGTCTCTCAAGGTAGTACTAAACTGATCTCATTTAACAGCTTCATCAGTGACATTCTTAATACTCCATACAACTTCACATAGAAATCAGTGTTGATAAAGATCTTCAAATCCATCTCCTCTTAAGGTAGGTAACCTCATCTCATATGCCATAGATATTCCTAGGTTTCCTGACTGAGCGTGCGTTGAACCACTTGTACCTGTGCTTTGAGTGTTATTATATCTTAGGTTACTCTGGTTACTTAATTTTGTTGAAACAACAGGGGGTGTGATAGCACTTACTTCAATATTTTATGCAGTCCTTGAAGTTTCTGACTCTTCCTAGTGAGGTTATTCAGTCTTCTCTTCATCTTCCCTAGCAGACCCTGAATGTTCCTTGTTCAGCAACTCTTCTTCTTCTCCACTGTAGAACCCTTCTTCCTGTGTTGGTTCGTGACTCTGCTCAAACAAGTTCACTAGAGGAACTTCCCTGAAGGCCCTCCCACTACGCGTGTGTCCGATCTCTGTGTTGTTTTCACTGTCTGAATTCTTGAACATTAGATTTTTCAGTTTGACCCACTACTGTATCTTCAAGATGTTCTTCTCATGTAATAACATCTTGATCTTTAGCTCCAATAAGTGTAAAAATTTTCCTCTAGGTCCTTTAAATAAATATCTCTCTGCTTGGCTATATGATTCTACCCTATAAATAGAAAACTTTGTGATATACCCTCCAATGGTACTAACAAACCAATGATCTACTGCTCTTGACATGACGTTATCAACTCTTTTTACCTTCTTGATCAGCGTTGACGTCCAAAAAACAAGCGATCTAGTTCTAATCTCAAACTGGGTGTCTGCTAATATGGCCAGCCACTCGTATAGCTCCTTATGAATTCCTCCAAAGAAAATCTTGCGTATATCAGTAAGATATACCTTACCAACCAGCTTTTGCGTTAATATTAGGGTTCTTATTATGAGCTTCTGCTAAATCCTTTTCCTGTTCTTTTATCCACTTCTGAATCCTTGTCTTTGATGGAAACCACCTTGACATTCCCTCAAGAAGATCTCGGTACCGACAACGGAACCATTTGTTGGCACAGGGGCAGACCCAGGATTCAGTTCTAATAGCGCACCAACAAGCCCTAACTACTGGCCCTTTTGGAAACACCTACAAAGTAGATGCAGTCTCACCCGAAGTAGAAATAGGGGGTGGCAGTACATATGTGTCTACAACTAGAGGAAATGCAAGTGGGATCAAGGCAATCACGCATGGAGATCAGATTATTCTATCCCAAACATAAACCTACTTCACATAGTTATAGATCAGATCTAACATACTAATGCATCATCGGAGTAACAACATAAATAACACAACATCAACCATACCCAACAATAGGATATATGTGGTTCACCCTCTCCCTAGGTCTATGTCCACAAAACTGTGCTTTATAATATATTAGGTGAAATCTTGCAGTTATATCTGCACTCTTAGCTTGCAAATCTCTATCCTTCTCTCTTTAATCTATATCCCTTCCTTTCTCACCCAACTGCAGGGTTGATCTTCGCACCAAGTTGAAGATCTTACAACACAGAATTCCCTCGCCACATAATACTCTTCTTTCATCAATAACAACAATCACTCCTTATTACATAATCAAATTAACAACAACCCCATCCCAGGTCCTCTTGACCTTTATTTATACATTACAATATCTCACCAACAACCTTAGGCCAAATCCTATGTGTCTAAAACCCTAGATACCAAAACCCTAGGTGTCTAAAACCCTAGTTCAACTTGGCCCACTTTTTCAGGGCTTCGCCAGCCTGTCTTTCCTTCTTTCCCGCAAGGTGCTCCAAAGCATCTACCGATGGATTTTTCTTCTTTTTGAGTTGTCCACAATCCATCTTCCTTGATGATCTGTCTTCCTTGGTCTCCTTGTCCAACGACTTTATTTCTCTTACTTTGATCTGTGTTTTCTGCTATTTTTCTCTCTTCGACCCAGTATCAATCACTGTGTCTTCCATGATGTTCGCATTTCGTCTTTTCTTCTATAATCTTCGCTTACTTCCATAACCAAGGGCCAACAAGTATGTGCAAATGTAAAGCCTTGAATGGGTGGGTAGATCACAGTCCTGGTAGTTGTGGATTGATTTGAGTATAAATAGATGAGTTCAATATTTTTTTAAGGTCGTCAACTGGTTCAACAGATCTCCCTACTATGTAATTTTTTATGCCAAAGTTGTTCTCTGGTTATGTAGATGATTTGAGACTTTCTCATTAATAGAAGTTAGTTCCTTTCATCTTCTTGTGTAAACTATGTTGAAACACTCATGCTGGAGGATCGAGTCGAGGGTTGTGGTTGTATTGTAATGTAGGTTTGATTATAATGTAGCAATGACCTGTTCCAGTACTTTCCTTTTTATCTAGCTTCTTCTTAGGTTGAAATTCTCATGCATGGAGGATCTAGATGAATTGTTGTAGACACATAGTAATAAAGGTTTGATTATTATGTTGCTATAATATTTTCAGTGTCTAAAACTTAGGTTCAAGAGTGCTCTTGTGCCTAAGTTTTTCTTCACCAAGCTGCTTGAAGGCCATATGCTCATGGTGTACTTGTCCACTTTTCTCACTGAGTCTTCCTTCTCCTCACATTTAATATTAAACCACTTACTGAAGTTAATGAGGACCTCATTTCCTTATGCGTTGCTAGTCTAGTTCCTGTGTTAAACTTTCTTGTATTGAGCTATGTCCATTTGACCTCCACTCATAAAACCAACATCCACCAAATATTCTGATGGGTATTGGGCTTCTCCTCCTACAATCTGAGGGTGACTCTCAGTGATAACACATTGTACAAACTTCAGATAAGTGTCGTGCAGGAAATTCAGCCAAGGGCCCATGTAGATGTTACAAGCTTACAGTTGGAAAGGAAGTAAAAACTAAACTCTAGATGACTCTTAACCAAGTGCAGCTCAAGAAGGATGAACCAATGCAGTACATTGAAAGAATAGAGCAACAAGTTGAAGAATTATTTAAAACTTTTTCCGACAATGCACAAGCAGAGAATATACACACAGAGGGTAAAATTGAGAAAATAGCACAAGCTATGGAGATGTAGAGAGTCCATATTATAGATTTGACAGACCTCTTAGAACCTACTACTCCACCAGAAGTAATAACACAAAGAGAGAAAGAGGTTATAGGTCATACAAAAATCATTGCACTTGTAATCCAGGAAATAGCAAAGGTTTATAATAAGAGCACCCAGTTATGGAAAAATATTTAGGAGGATGGGAAACTTCAGGAGCTGGACCAAAAAGAAGAAGGGATAAATACTGTGATGTAGGAATTGAAGAAGAAGAAAACTATGACAATATCAGACCGACTGAAAAAGTGCAGAAGAGATGAAGAATTTGAAGGAATATCTTAAGTCCATACAAGAAGATAAGCAGTCAAGGCAGCCTCAATTAGAACCATTGCAGGAAGGAGTAGAACAGATGCTCACTAAGATCGATGCAATAAAGGGTCGAATTGAACAAGTTGGCTTAGAGAGTAGTGAATTGTTGAAGGAACACATTACTGCGTAGACTGTGGATACTATAGCATAAAACAGTGCACAGATAAAATCGCAAGTTGAATAAATTTCAAGAAGGTTCTAGGAGCTTGAGGGTCGGTACAGGAAGAACACACTACCTGAGTGGCTCGGGATAAGCCATAGGTGAGTGTTGGGGGCCTGTTGGTGCAGGCCATTTTGGGGAAAAGAGAGGTAATTAATGTAGGTAGTTAATAAATGGACCAAAGAAGGAGTGCATGTTGGAAGACAAGGAAAATAAACGTCGGGAAACCAGGAAAGTCCAAGAAAGGATGAAAAATGTGGATCAATGAGGAAAATGAGTGCATTTTGGACCAGCTGTGATCAAGGAGTTAGAAAGTGGAAAAATATAATCCACCTAGGGTTAGTGGGTTAGGGTTTTGGTCATTTTTGTAATGGGTAATTAACCCCTTTTTTGTAATATAAATATATGTTGTGAGATAGCAGATAGGAGACTGATACACTTACATGTATGAGAGGTTATAAAGATATGATGAGATAGAGATAGACAGATAGAGATATGCATTGTAATCAAGGGTAAGTTCGTAAGTCATCAGATGTAGAGCTTACTACAATATTGTCAGCTTCAAATGTAATGCACGCAGTGCTATAACCTTGATGCATAATAACAAAAGAGTCAAGAAACGCATATCTTTGTGGACGTAGCCCAGGGGAGGTGAACCATAGTAAATTTGTGCCTTTGTGTGGAATGTTTATCTTATTTATTGTGATTGTTTAGTTATTATGAATAAATTAATATATTAGTATTAAAATGCAGCGCATAGTAGAGTAAACAGGATAATTACTTCAGAATAATCCCTAATGAATGCATATGATTATTGATTGGTAGATATGAGATATAATGATGTGTTGATGTAATAGAATAATAGATATGATGTATTTTTAGGTAGAAAGAATGTCTTTCATCCCCACAGAAGTCTCCCTTCCAAGATTGCAAACATCTGGGTCCTACAGTCAACCATAAGCCATCTCGAGTGAGAATGCATTGTGCACTCTATGCGCGGTGTTGCCTTCTGGTCTCCAGAAGGGTCAATGGTTTGTAGGGTTTTGTTGGAAACCTAAAGTAGAACCCAGATCATCCAAGAAAACATCCAACACATGGGAACTAGTTCCAAGACCGAAGAACAAGAACGTGATTGGTACAAAGTGGGTTTTCCGAAACAAATTGAATGAGGATGGACATGTAACCAAAAACAAAGAAAGGTTAGTATGCAAAGGATACACTCAAATTGAATGTATAGATTTTGAAGAGACATTTTCCCCAGTTTCTAGGATGGAAGCAATTAGATTGATCTTATCCTATGCATGTTCCAAAATAATCAAGGTATATCAGATGGATGTTAAGTCATCTTTTTTTAATGGACAATTAGAAGAAGAGGTCTGTATTGAATAGCCAGAAGGATTTATACTATCATAAAGGGAAGATTATGTTTGCAGGTTGAATAAAGTGTTGTATGGAATCAAGCAAGCCCCCAGAGCATGATATTGAATATTGGAGAGGTATCTACAGTAGCAAGGATTTAGAAAGGGAAATGCAGACAACAATCTATACATAAAATTCGATCGAGACAATATATTAATAATTTTATGTAGACGACATCATCTTCGGAAGTGATGATGACAAGAGGAGTCATAAGTTTTCTAGAGATATGCAGAATGAGTTTGAAATTTCTTTTCTTGGTGAGTTGAATTTATTTTTGGGATTACATATATGTCAATATGGTAAAGGTATTTTCATATCTCAGACCAATTATATCATATAAATTCTAAAGAAGTTTGGAATGAAAGATTGCAAACCCGTGAGTAACCCTATGCAAACCAGTTGCAAGTTAAACAGGGATGGTGATTCTAAGGATGTAGATTAGAGACTCTACAGATCAATGATTGGAAGCTTACTCTATGTGATAGAGTCAAGACTGGATGTGATTCAAGCAATTGGAAAGGTTGCAAGATTTTAAGCAGCACCGAAAGAAATGCATGTTATGGCAATAAAGAGAATATTTAGATATCTCAAAGAAACAAAAGAGTTTGGATTATGGTATCCAAAAGGGAATGATCTATCTTTGGTAGCCTACATAGATGCATATTGGGAAGGTAGCATTGATGATAGAAGAATTACAAGTGGAGCATATTTCTACTTAGGTGAGTGTCTGGTATCATGGCTAAGAAATAAACAACCATCAGTATCTGTGTCCACAGCAGAGGAAAAATATATTGCAGCGGCACCATGTTGCACTCAAGTTCTCTGAATGAATCACACATTATGGGATATATAGGTGGAATATGATGAACCCATTTCAATACTCGGTGATAACACCAGTTCCATCAGTATCTCCAAGAATATAGTGATGCATTCCAAGACAAAACACATTCGATCAAGTATCACTTTCTACAGGAAAAAGCTACAGAGAAGAACATCAAACTAGAGTAAATTGGAATGAAAGAGAAGATTGGAAATATCTTCACCAAACCTCTTCTGAGGGAGACTTTTGAGTGTCTTCGACAAAAAATTAGAGTAGTTTCTACCCCACAGTAATCCACACGGCATCAGACACAATAATACAAGGGGAGAGATGCAAAATAATTGAAGAATACAAGTAAAGAATATTTTGAATTTTTTCATATACATTAGAGACTTACACGAGGAAACACCATGAAGAGAAAGTAGAGGATTGTAGATAGGGGGAGGAGCCCCAAGGATAATTACCCTTTTCCATTGATTTCAAAGGGGGAGAGAGAAGAACATATTCATGTAAACCAAGAGAAATAACATATGCATGGAGACAGGGGGAGATTCATGAAGACAGGGGGAGTGATGGTCATAGGGGGAGAATGAGCAAGAGCATGATTATTCCCATGCCATCAGTGTTGCCATCAATTCCAAAGGGGGATATTGTTGAAATGTTGGTTTTCATTGATTTCAACCCTTGAAGAAGTCTGATATCCCCAATGGTATGGTTATAGAACCTGAATTTGATCAAGGAAAAAGGCCATGAACGACAATGTGAATGCAGGTAACTCACTCATGGATGGATATTCCTCATCATTTCATTTCCATTCATACATGGTATGCCATGTAGTTCCTCATGGTTAGGGATTTATGGCCTTGTGAAGTTAGAAGCCTCGAAGAATGGTCAAGAAGCCCCTAGTTGATTACAAGTATTTAATGAAAGGGTAAAGTGGTTGTAACAAGAAATTTAAGAAGCCCCTAAGATTAAGGAAAGAGGTTACCTAGAAAAAGTATAAATACACCTCAAGGAGTCCTTCACAAGAACATTCACTTGCGTATTCTATTGAACATATTCTAGTGAAATAGTGATCTATTTGGCAAGTTTAAGATGGTAAAATTTGAGGTAGGGATGAGTGAGAAGTGCAAGAGTTTCGAGGTTGCAAAGGAAATCAAAAATATCTGAGGAAATCCTAGTTTTTTTATCCCCGTGGGTCAAACTACTAGTGTCTCGCAAGGAATCCTTGCAGGTTGTAGTATACCTGTCACGCTAGGCCTTGCGAGACATGATGCCTTAGTCCTGCGAGGACAAGACAAGTTTGGGGGGAATTATAGTACCAGGTCCTTGAAGACAAAAGATAACTTACAAGTCAAAATTTCATTGTTTCAAGTCATCTACAGAGGTACCAATATGTATGTGTACTTTTTTTGAAGGTTATGATTGATTATGATGTGGTGTATTCTTGAGGAATACTTGGAATATTGACACATGATTGAGGTACATATTGGCTACATGATTGAGTAAGGTATTATAGTATATTTGGTTCAGCATATAGCATGGTTTTTATGGTTCATATCCTTGAGATGATTGTTCATGGTTGAGGTATACACTTGATGTATGTTTCCATATGCATGATGGACATTCATTGGTTATCCATTGGTTATATGGTACATATCTATACTTTATTGATGTTATGATATCAGGTACATGTTGTATTCATGTTTGACATATGGTACATGATTGGATATTGTTTAAGGATTAATCCGTAAGTGCAGACACGAACCAATCTCCCTAGATCCACCTGGATCTAGAACAAAACAGGACAGAATACTACTCTTTCCCTATATCTAGCCTATTGAGTGAACTAAGAGATAAAAGGAATATGGACATACCTTATGAACGCTTTCCTAAGTATCTGTTGTTCTAAGCTTTGCTCTGATGCTCTTGCTCCGTTCAGATCATGACAGAACAAACCAATCAAAGTAAAGGTAGATTAATATATTCAATAGCTAGTCTATACATGTGATCAAGGAATCATGTAATAAAGTGACATCATATTTATGGGAAAGGGACATATTACTGTATTGATTAATTGAAAGAGAAACTTACAACCTGAGCCTTGATGTCGTAGATCTCCTTTCGATGGCTCCTAGTTCTGACACACACACTTGCTCATGCATGAAGAAAATCAACCACTTGTGATGACTTTGTTGTAGTCTCTTGCTGCTGTAGCATCAGTCCTTCATACAGGCTTCAACAATTCTCCAATCAATCTCATGCTAGCTTGCTTCTACTTAACCTTTTCCATGAGCAATCTCCTCAATATATAGGAGAAGATAGTTTAGTTACTTGGATAGGGAATGATCCCAAGATATCTGGAATGCCAGTAATTGAACAACCATTCGAAAGCCAACTCACCCTTCTAGAAGGTTCGAGATCTTTATCTTTTTCCTCTTTAAAATGATGTTCGCACCCTAGCCTTGAGTACAGTGTGAGAAGTTCGCACCCCAAATGAGAGCAGCCTGCGAGAATCAAGAATTCTCGCAGGAGAGTATATATGCAGCCTGCGAACTATCTTCAAAATATGATTTCTGGAAACTGATAAGTGTAACCTTTCTCAGGAAAATGTTCCTATGGAAGAGCTTGATATTTCATCATCATGACATTATCATAACACCATTACAATGACCAAAATTGTGGATAACAAATATTATCATTGATGTTGTAGTTGGTATATCTTATTGTTCATGATTGATGCATATATGTTGGTACACAATTGATGGATGATATGGTTAATATTTTGGTATAGCACAGGTTGATGATACAGGTTACAGGTTGATGGTACAGTGACAGTGACAAGTTGGATATAGTGAAATGTTGATGTGACTGTGATATTGATAGTGACAGTGGTAGCGATTGTAGTAGTGGTAGTTGGTATACACTTATATTTCAAGGTGGAGAGATGGGGCAAGGAAAGGGGGTTTTAGCCTCCTTCCGGTTGGTGTCGGAGAACATAGGGAGTTGGAGATTCCTTTAGGTTGGAGCCTGAGAATCTAGGGGTTGTAACCACCTTCTGGTTGGAGCTAGAGAATTTGGGGATTTGTAGCTTCCTTCAAGTTGGAGCCTAAGAGTAGGGGGTCGTAGCCTCCATCCAGTTGTAGCTAGAGAATTGGGAAGTTGGTGCTTCCAATGAATGTATTATTTTGATATATAAGAAAATAATTTTGTGGTTTTCTCCTTGTTTCCATGTAAATTCTAGTGTATTGTGTTTATGTGGATGTTTATTATGCTCTGCTGATTTATACTGCTCATGATATAGTTATGATATATTTTTGATGAATTTAATGATTGTATGTTGTGGTTAAAATGTAAGTTTTAAACCTATGAATTAAAGCAATGCATATAGATTCTTAAGAAAAACAGAATTTAATCAATGGCTCATGCACATAATACACAAAGATTTATACTGGAAACCCTCAACCGGGGAAAACCTCTCTTATATTCATTATTTATAATTTCACCATTCACCATAAAATATATACAATGTTTTTAAGTATTCTGTATATACCAAAACCCTAATCCCTTAATCCGGGATTAATTTAGAAAACCGCTAAAAATAGAAAAAAATGCCCAACACATAGTTGTTGAATCTGACATTCCCACACACACACATGCAAAGAATATAAAATATACCCAACATTCTCCCACTTGTTGTTTTATTTGCATCCAGGGGCCCACGGGATTATATAATCAACAATCCAAGGCAACAATTCCCATTGTTACTCTACACCAAGAGAAATGTTTTGTGCTCATAGACTTTGTCAATGAATCTGCAACATTCTTCAAAGTGTCAACCTTTTCCAGCAACACCTTCTTTTCCTCAACCATTTCTCTCACAAAGTGATACTGAACATCAATATGCTTTGTCTTTGAATGATAATTTGGGTTCTTTTCCAGGAATATTGCACTCTGACTGTCACAATCTAATCTCACTACTTGTTGTACCAACCCAATACCTGAGCACAATCTTTGTAACCATATTGCTTCCTTGCTTGCATGAGTGGTTGCCATGTATTTAGCTTCTGTAGTTGAGAGTGCCACTACAGCCTGTCTTTTTCTCATCCAATTGATTTCTCCTCCAAATAGGTTAAACACATACCCACTTGTAGATCTTCTGTGATCCATATCTCCAGCCTAGTCTGCATCAACAAATCCAATTATGTCTAACACTATGTCCAATCTTGGTCTTCCTTGGTAGCACAATCCATAATTGGTAATACCACGCAAATACATGAAGACCCTTTTTACTATTGTCAAATGCTCCTTCCCGAGTTTTGACATATACCTGCTCAAAACTCCCACTGCATGTGCAATGTTCGGTCTAGTACAGACCATTGCATACATCAAACTGCCAATTGCACTGGAATACAGAACATGGGACATGTCCTCTTCTTCTTCCTGTGTCTTGGGACACTGATCTACATATAACATTACACCTATAGGAATAGGAACCTTGACCCATTACATCCATGCTTATTAAACCTCTACAATATTGTCTCAACATATTTTCTCTGATTCAACCAGAGTTTCCTTTTTGCACGATCTCTTTTAATTTTCATTCCCATAATGAAGCTAGCAGCACCAAGATCCTTCATGTCAAATTTGGAGGATAGTTGTGATTTCACCTCCTTGACAAAATCCATGTTATTTCCTACCAACAACATGTCATCAACATACAACACTACATAAATTAAGTGATTACCAACCTGCTTGGAATATACATAGTGATCAACCCTGCTTCTCACAAATCCCAATCCAAGGATGTATGTGTCAAACTTTTGGTACCACATCCTAGGTGATTGCTTCAGACCATATAGTGACTTCTTTAGCTTACAGACCAACACTTTCTTTCTATTGGCCCTTGACCAAGTTTTGGAGATCCTTGGTCAGGTTTGACCTATTTTGGGACTTCGATAGGTTGTCGAAGGCATAGCACAAGTCGAAGAAGAGATCATAGGATCTCGGCCCCTTTTTGGGATTTTTGGGTTTTGGGCTTATGTAACAGGTATGGAGATGCCAACCCATGGGTTTACCCATGTTTAGGCCCATTTTGTAATATATAAATAGAAAGTTAGGCAATGTAAGTAAGAGGTGTGATGCTAGGTGCTAAGTAATGTGCTAAGTGAAAGTGATAGTTGTAAATTCTTTGTGCATAATGTGTGATGCTTGCAAGGCTAAGTGAAAGTGACTATAAGAGACTGTGTAAAGGCTTTGTGTTGTAACCTAGCTCGGGGAAAGAGGATCTGGTGAAGTGTGTGCAGATATATTGTCCTATGCAGAGTAGGATTTTGTGGCTCTGTGCATGTAGAATATTGGCAGAAGACAATAAAGAGAAGAAGAGTTGGTGGACGTAGCCCCAGGCTGGGGGTGAACCACATATATCCTATGTTGTGGTTTCTTTATGCATTATGGTTGTTTTATGGTTCATATGATTAATACTTAGTGTAATTATGTATGATTATATGAATATGATAGCTTAGTGCCTAATGATGTGAGTAAGATGTTAGATCTAATCTATGTCAATGTGCTTAGTGCTTGAATGTGTTGAGTCTTGTTGAATACTGTGTTGTGTTGTAATTAGGGTTTATCTGCATTGTAGACAAAGTTTAGGTACTAATGAATAAAAACTGCTAAGTGATTTGTTAAGGTGTTTTAATCACAAATCTGTGTCCCAGCTAAGGTTGCAAACACTGGAGTCCTGCAACCACCCCTGCCTCTACCTCGGGTGAGACTTTATCTTCTTCAGAGGTGTTTCCAAAAGGGTCGGTAGTTAGGGTTTTGTTGGTGTGTTGTTGAATCATTGAACCATGGGTCTTCCCCTATCCCCAAAAATGGTTCCATTGTCAGGACCTGAAACTGTGATTGTTTGGAACTAAGAAAAATAAAGAAATCTTTGTGTGTAGATCTGTTGCTTTAATTCTGCAATATTCTACTTGACTGTGAAGCTCTGAGATAAGAAAGGAATTAGATATGAATAAAAAGAGGTAAGATCTGGAAGCTTTGTGCTTTGATAAAGGTAAAGTGAATTTTTTTTTATTTAAGAGGTAAGATCTGAAAGCTTTGTGCTTTGTTAAAGATAATATAAGTGGAAAAATTTTGTTTCGAAAGTATGGATCTAGGTATGTTTGATGATTTTTTTCCTAGTCTAAAAACTAGGGCACAGCTAAAAGAAATAAGGTTTGATATGAGTAGATCCGATAGAAATAATGAAAGATATGTTATTCCTATGCATAGAAAGAATGTTTGGACTAACAAATGGATGTAGGATCCTAGGAAGAAATTTTTGCAAGTTAGCCTCTATAATCCTAGTGCGCAATACAAGAAAGGTTGGGGATCATTTAAGAGAAAGAGAGGATTAACTCTTTGTTACAGTTGCAAAAGACCAAGACACCTTGCTAAGGAATTCCCTGGTAGAAAACCTAGTTGTCTTTGTTGTAAAGCTATGGACCATGACATTCTGGATTTCCCTAGAATGATTGCTAAGGTTGAAAGAATGAATATGAGACAAGAAAACCCTGAGGAAGACCAAGAAACTGAGACCATGGAAGAACCCCAGAAAGAATCATAGATTGTATTACTACAAATGAAATAAACCCTGAATGACCACAAGATATCAACTTATCAGAGATCTTCAAAGAGAAAGAGTGCATAGAAACAAGAATAGGAGACTTTAGCATAGACTGTGTCCTGGATGAGGAAACACAAGTGAATATTATGACAGAAAGAACTTGGGAAATTTTAGGAAAGTCTGCTATGATTCCTTCATTGGGAGGAATAGGATTATTTAGAGGAAATTTGATAACCCTATGTGGAAAACTTACCCAGACATCTATGAGTGCTCATGGCACTTCGACGAAAGAAGAATTTGAGGTTGTTAAATTTATTGAGAACAACACCCCATTTGTGATGTTACTAGAAAAACCTTGGATTGAGAAAGATCAGACCCAAAGAAAAGAAGAGGAATCTCTAGAACAAAAAAACCAAGAACTAAGGGACTTCATGGCTAAGAGAATAGCACACTTACTAGAAGAAAAGGAAAACCAGTCGAAGCAACTAAGGACTAGAAACTTGGATGCCAAAGTTGAAAGAACACAAGAATATTTGAAACACTTGTTTGTACAAGAGAGTAGAGCACCTACCCCAGACAGAGAATAAGTATTTCTCTTGAACCCTATTAAATACCATCACTAGCATGAAGTTACTATGTCAAGAGGAGATAAGAATCAGAATGGAAAGAGGAATATCGAGACGTAGATCACAGGGAAGAAGGCTAGAAAGCTCAGCAAGAAGAAAGAAAAGTTAGAGAAATTACAGGAATTTCCAGAGAAGACTTCGCAGAAGGAAGGTCTCCATAATTTGAAATTCGTTGGAATATCAGAGAATATCGTATTGACACTTCACCATGGCAGAGTGATATGACCGTTGGAGGCATTATAACCGTTAGATTGGCGTTCCTGAATGGTTAGAACAGTATTTATAATCATATATCTCGCTATCGAACCATTGGGACTGCGTCATAACAGACAAAACTACATTGATGAAGGCCTCTTGTTTGTTGGAGGGATCTGTTACATCGTTGTCTACTTATTCCGTCGACTATTGCACTGAGAACACTTTCATGAATTGTATTTGAGACAATAAGAGAACTCATTGTTATTGTGTTGTGCTTACTAAGACTTCTCTACCTGTTCTATTGCATTGAGCATTTGTTCACCAACCTGATTTATCCAATCTGGAGTGTGCATGTCGGATGAACTCATCTTCACAGAAAATTCTACCGAAGAATTTCTCATCAAACTTATGGCTAAGAATATGATGTCCGTTGAAATTCAAGCTTCATAGTCACGAGGAGTGAAATCCTCCCCATCGACTACTCGCAGATTCAGACCATCCTGAGCTGTGGCCGAGAAAAGAACCAAGCATTGCGATGACTTGAAGAATGCGAAGCTAATCACATCCATCCTGCCCAACTACATCCCACCTCTAATCGACGCAGTGAATCATGAAAGTGTCCCCGGGGACTTCGACTACACATTGGTTATTGCGTACCTCCCGAAGGGGATACGCATAGGAAAGCCTCAATCGGATAAGATCATGACACTAAATATCAGTGACTTTAACCTAGGGGATCACAATAAATTCAACATTATGTCTCCTCATAGATACTTGACTGGGACGAAGGGGAATAATTCGAGGATAATCCCCCAACCATGGACTATGGACCTTGCGTAGTCCATTATTCTGAACGTAATGAAAATACCCCACTTTGGAAGGCACCAGGAGGTTAACGCATGCATTAAGCTTCGATTGTCGAGCTTCCATGGTAGTTACTTGTGGCTATATAGACTCATCATCGTTGACTTGATGTTGATCCATCGGATCACCGTATTAAGCATGTAGGGACCAAACCCGCAAGACTTTTACCCAAGGAAGGTTGCAGACCGTGCCCTAGCACAGAATATTAAAGATACATACTGCGATGTGGAGAAGGGGAAGTGAGGCTACAAGGTAGCCTCCATATAGAATGGCACAGTGCACCTTTCTTGCCAGTTGATTGCTGGTAAGCTAGTCCAGAATAACAAACCCACACAGGTCACAGGGTTTGTTGTTGACCTCGCAGGAAAATGTGTGGAGGGGCTACAGATGAATTGGGAAAAGTACTTAGTGAACCAGTTAGACCAAGACTATCGCGAATCTCAGGATCAGGGCTATAAGTTCCATTTTATTTGGTTGCTGATCCTCATCACGTTCATATCTTGGGAGATTCCGGAAGGTGTGACCTTCCATGAACTAGATCCATCTAAACCCTTAGTCGTGAAGTTCACTTTGCTCTAGTATTCGAGAGATATTGGAAAACAATGGAAATCAAACATGGTGTTCCACACCTACTACCTACAGTTAAATAGGGATATTGAGTCTGTCCCTCATATAACTTCGAACAACCTGCACAGGTTCAGTCCATTTGTCAAGTTCCACATAGACAAACATTTTATCTACATCACTGCGCATGGAGACAAACACAAGTACTATAGAGTTATTACAAACTCATAGAGGAGGACCTAGAAGAAATAACTAAGGAATGTCTTGCAGAGCTCCTTATCCCTATTGAACTTGCAAAACTATCTGATATTGAACTAATCAGAAGCTTGGTGGTCACTCATGAAGGGCATGATACACCTGGAACTAGTAGAAGGAAGAAGACAAAAGAGGTCTAGCAGTTGAGCAGTGCATCAGAAGAAATTGCTTTAGAATCACCTGGAGGAGGAAGTGATGACGAAGTAGACAAGGAAGAGAACAATGGAAAATAAGATTAGAAGAATAAAGGTGAAGTAACACCACCATAGAATCCCCCTGATGGTGCAAATTTGTCTAACAAAAGAAAGGTTTCTCCCATGAAACCCACATCGTGGAAGAAGTCAAAAGCTAGTAAGACCAAGCTGCAGACTGTGCTCACGCTCGATGACTTCAAATTCATCATCGCATCTGTATTGGACGCCTTAGAAGATCTTTTTTAGAAACATGAAGCTAAGAAAGAGACCATGTATGAAAAAATTGAAGAAAAAATGTGAGGGGTACAACAGGCCCTTCACTCCAACTTCACAGTGTCCAATGCACCTCCGCCATCAGAAGAAATAGAGTTGGGAGATGATCCTACCCAAATCCACAGACTAGCCGATGTGACTGAAGGTCACCTTTGTCATGCACAGGAAGAAACAGAACATGCCACAGTGGCCCTAAAGCAAGCACAAGAGGAAGTGATAGAGCAACGTTGAGTTGCACAGCAGGAGAAGGATGACCTCCAAGCAAAGTTCGAAGAGGAGAAAGCACAGATCCAGCATGAGAAAGAACAGTTTCTCATGGAATAGGTTGGAGTAAAAGAAGCAGTCAGCAGATCACTTTTCTCTATCAAGGGCTTAGATAAAAAGGAGGAAGACCCAATGGAGCATCAAGTAGCGCAGCTTGCTGAAGCCATCCAATGGCCTCAACAGAGAATAGGACATAAAGAGATAAAAATAGTACCAAGTACTCTGTAGGACGTGCAAGACCAAAGAGAAGCCACTACCCAAAGCACAGTTGAGAGGATCAGAGCATTAGATTTTGAATGTAAACATCTTAGCAGTAGAAGTGCACAGACTTATGAGAAACTCACTGAGGACCCTGAATTGAAGAAACTGGAGTCACAACTCCAGGAAGAAAAGAAGAAAGCAGTGACAGTATAGGTGCAGTTGAAGCTCATGTTAGCAGTTGAAAGAATGACAAGATCCCAGGAATATCACACTGCTCAACAACAGGTCCATACCATATAGATAAAATTCATGGAAGTGACTCAGAGGCTCCAACCAGTCTAGGACAAAGCTTGCCAACTATTTGAGGAGATTGAAGGTTGAAGAGAAGAGATGGAACAAGTAGTCACTTCAGTAGAACAACACTTAGAAGGACCTGTGAATGAGGCATTTATTCAAGAGTTAGTCGAGTAGGAGTCCTTGGCGAAGCAGTAGGTCGAAGCAGCTCAAGCCAAGCTCAAGGATTTTGAGGAAGAGCTACCTATATTAGAGTGACTTGGGACGCGTCACAGGTGAGTGTTGGGGGAATGTTGGCACTTAACCAAGTTTTGGAGATCCCTTTTCAGGTTTGACCTATTTTGGGACTTTGATAGGTTGTCGAAGGCATAGCACAGGTTGAAGCGGAGATCGTAGGATCTCGACCCCTTTTAGGGATTTTTGGGTTTTGGTCTTATGTAACAGGTATGGGAATGTCGGCCCATGGGTGTACCCATGTTTAGGCCCATTTTGTAATGTATAAATAGAAATCTATGTGATGTAAGTAAGCGGTGTGATTCTAGGTGCTAAGTAATGTGATAAGTGCAAGAAATAGTTGTAAATGCTTTGTGCATATTGTTTGAGGCTTGCAAGGCTAAGTGCAAGTGACTGTAAGAGACTGTGTAAAGGCTTTGTGCTGTAACCTAGCTCAGGGAAGGAGGATCTGGCGAGGTGCGTGCAAATCTCTTTTCCTATGTGGAGTAGGATCTTGTGGCTCTATGCATGTAGAATATTGACAGAAGACAATAAAGAGAAGAAGATTTGGTGGACGTAGCCCCGGGATGGGGGTGAACCATGTATATCATGTGTTGTGGTTTCTTTGTGCATTATGGTTGTTTTATGGTTCATATGATTAATACTTAGTGTAATGATGTATGCTTAGATGAATATGATAGCTTAGTGCCTAGTGATGTGAATAAGATGTTAGATTTGATCTATGTTGATGTTCTTAGTGCTTGAATGTGTTTGATCTTGTTGAATACTACGCTACATTGTAATTAGGGTTTATATGCACTGTAGACAAAGGCTAGGTACTAATTAATAACAACCTCTAAGTGTTATGTTAAGGTGTTGTAATCACATATCTGTGTCCCAAATAAGACTACATACACTGGAGTCCTACAACCACCCCTTCCTCTACCTCGGGTGAGACTTTATCTACTTTGAAATTGTTTTCGAAAGGGTCGGTAGTTTTGTTGGTGCATTGTTGAAGCATTGAACCCTGGATCTGTCCCTATCCCAACACTTTCCCTTCACTACAAAGCCTTCTGGCTGCTTCATGTAGATTTCTTCTTCCAGTTCCCCATGTAGGAATGTTGTCTTCACATCCATCTGTTCCACTTCAAGATCAAAAGGAGAAGCAATAGATAAAATAAATCTAATAGAAGTTAACTTAGCAACAGGAGAAAAAATCCCACCAAAGTCAATTCCCTCTCCCTGGGAATAACTTTTTTATACTAACCGAGCTTTGTATTTCTCCACTTTTCCTTCTACAATAAACTTCTTCTTAAACAACCATTTTCTACCAACAAATTTTCTTCCATCTGGAAACTCAACTATATCTGATGCCTCATTCTTATCCAAGGCATCCATTTCTTCAACCATGGCCTTCTTCCATATTTTACTATCCTCTGAATTCACTGCTTCCCTGACAGTTATGGGATCATCATCAGTAATAGCTAAAGAAAAATTGGAATGGAAATCAGGTGGACTATACCTTTCTGGTTTCCTTATTTCTCTCATTGATCTCCTCAATACTATGGTATGAGGTTCTTCTTCTTCTTCATCATCTTCTTCAAATGATTCAGATTTTGCATTATCCAACTCATGCTCTATTTTCTCAGGTTCTTCTGGACTTGGTAGGAATTCCTCTTTTGAAACATCTTTTACCTCTCTAAAAACAACATCTTGACTGTAAAAATTATTCTTGGTATCTGGGTTCCAAAGCTTATAACCTTTCACACCATATTTATAACCAATAAAGATACACTTTTCTGCCTTTTTATCCAACTTACTCCTATTTTTCTTTGGAACATGTACATAAGCATCACAACCAAACACTCTAAGATGTTGAAGAGAGGGTTTTTTTTTAGTCCATACCTCATGTGAAGTTTTATCATCCAATGTTGATGAAGGTTATCGATTGACCAGATAACATGATGTACCCACTTCCTCTGCCCAAAATTCATGTCCTCACTCGGCACCATTGAGCATGCGATTTTTCCATCAGTGTCTTGTTCATCCTTTCTACAACTCCATTCTACTGAGGAGTGTATGGAGTAGTAGTATTCCTTGATATACCACACTTCTTACAGAATTCTTCGAATTCATTTCCGCAGAATTCTCCACCATTATTTGTTCTCAATACCTTTATTTTCTTTTCTGTCTGATTTTCTACTAGGGACTTAAACTCTTTAAATTTATCAAATACCTCAGATTTCTTTCTAAGAAAATAAATCCATGTGTTCCTTGAGAAATCATCTATGAATGAAACATAATACACATATTTACCTATGGATGGAATAGGAACAGGTCCAAACAAATCACTATGTATCAACTCTAAGATCCCCTTTGCTCTTGTAGCACCAGATGGGAATCTTACTCGATTTTTTTTATCATATATGCAATGTTCACAGAAATCAAAATCCAGAGTGCAATTAGACATACCTTCAACCATACCTTTATCATGTAGTTTTCAAAGGCCCTTTTCTCCAATATGCCCTAGTCTTTAATGCCACAACATGGTCTTATTTTCAAGGACAGTATTGGTCTTTTCTCCTTCATTTCTCTGCTCAGGGACAACAAAATTGTTACACCCATTAGTATAATTTCTTCCCAACAAATTGTAAAGAGTTCCACACCAAACTCCCCTCATCAAAACCATTGCCCCTTGTACCATATTGCAAGTGCCCTTTCCCAATACAGTATCCGCTCATGCATCATCCAACTTGCTTATATATATTAGGCTCCTGGCTAGTTTTGGAATGTGCAGAACCCCAAGGAGAGTTCTAATCTTTCCATCTTGTAGCAACAAATTAAACATTTTTTGGCCCTTGAACAAGTTTTGGGAGATCCTTGGTCAAGTTTGACCTATTTTGGGACTTCGACAGCCTTTCAAAGATGGAACGCAAGACGAAGCAAAGATCGCGGGATATCGGCCCCTTTTTGGGTCCTTTTTGGGATTTGGGAATATGTAACGGGTATGGGATGTCATCCCATGTGTTTACCCATGTTTAGGCCTATTTTTTAAAGTATAAATAAGTAGCTAGGTGACATAAGTAGCCTAGTCGATAAGCTAAGTGCTAAGTGCAAGTATGGTATGTAGATGCTCTGTGCATATTGTGAGAAACTTGTAGAGCTAATTGTAAGTGGTTGTAACTGACTGTGAAAGGATTTGTGTTAGACCTAGCTTGGGGAAGGAGGATCTAGCGAGGTGCACACAAATCTACTTTCCTATTCAGATTAGGTTTTTTGTGGCTCTATGCATGTAGATGACTGATTGAAGCTAATAAAGAAGAAGAGTTGGTGGACCTATCCCCAAGGTGGGGGTGAACCATGTATATGTTTTGTTGCTCTGCTTTGTGCGATGTGTTGGTGTATTTATGTGTTATTTTCTAAGTGCTTGATACAAATAGATAGATAGATGTGTTTATTCTTTGTGCTTATGATGAATCTGGATGCTAGATATGATATAGGTGAATGTGCTTAGTGCTTGAATCTGCTAGATCTGATCCATTTATTTATGTTAGGTGCTTAAATACATTAGATCAAGGTGAATGTTGTGATGATCTGTTTTCTCTATGGAGTAGATATTGGTTAAATAATGATGAACTAATGGTGCTAAGTTCTCTATCAAGTATTATAATCACGGATATGTGCCCCAGCTAAGGATGCAGACACCCAAGTCCTGCAACCACCCCTGCCTCTACCTCAGGTGAGACTTCATCTGCTTTGCAGGTGTTGCCGAAAGGGGCGGTAGTTAGGGTTTTTTTGGTGCGATGTTGTAGCATTGAACCCTGGGTACTCCCTTGTGCCAACACCCTTCCACGTCCCATGATTCTATTTGTCGAGTCATTTCCTAGAAATACATCACCACCATCATATTTTTCATATTCACATAACCACTCCCTGTGAGGAGTCAAATGATATGATGCACCTAAGTCAATCAACCATACATCATGGTATGCATGTGTATATATAGATGCTAGGTAAACATCACCTCCTTCTTCAGTGGAGGTTTTCGCATCTGTGGAAGAGATACTATCGGATCCATTTGGTTTATCAACCTTCTTAGACTTGCAATCTTTCTTATAATTCCCTGTTTTACCACACTTCCAATATTTCATCAAAGATTTTTATGGAGACTTAGATCTACCTGTAGATTTAGATCTTCCCCTTGAAGACTTACCAGGATTCATGTCTTGGGTACGACCTCTTACAAATAAATCATCTATGCTATGACCATCCATGCTTTTCCGCCTCATCTCTTCAGATAACAAGGATGAAACTACATCCTCATACTTCAATGTAGATTGAGAGGTACTACCAATTGCTACAACCATATTATCCCAAGAGTCTGTCAAAGAACATAACAGAGTAATACACTTATCTTCTTTTGCAATCGTAATATTAACAGATACGAGTTGACTTACCAGAGTATTAAAGGCATTTAGATGTTCTGTCACAAGATCTCCATCTTCCATCCTAATATGATACAACTTCTTTCAAAGAAACAACTTGTTTACTAGGGACTTTGATTATACAAATTACCTAACTTATCCCATAGTTCCTTGGTTGTAGATTCTCCCAAGACATTCAACAACACTGAATCTTCCAGTCAGAGTCAAATAGTACTCCTTGCTCTTCTATCCAAATTCTCTCAATCTTCCTTCGACACACCAGTAGGTGGTGTACTAGTAGTTTGTGTACTAGTAGGTTGTGTACCAGTCGTCTGTGTGCCAGTAGGTTGCATACCAGTAGGATGTGTACCAGGATCCACAACGATCCATTGTTATTTGTCTATAAGAAGGTCTTCCATATTTAGCTTCCATATCTCAACATTTTTACCATTGAACTTATCTATCCCGATTATAGAAGAGCTCACCATTCCTCTTTCTACACTCGAATAACCATTGAAAAAGCTCCCACTAACCCCAAGTTTATCACAGACCCAAGATAAAATTGATCTATAAAGACTGAGCCAAACCCTCAGCAACAAAGGTGTCCCTGTGAAGCCAAAAACAAGCTCTGATACCACATGTAAGTTTTAAACCTATGAAGTAAAGAAATGCATATAGATTCTTAAGAAAAATAGAATTTAATCAATGGCTCATACACATAGTACATAGAGATTTATACCGAAAACCCTTAACCAGGGAAAACCTCTCTTATATTCATTATTTCAAATTTCACCATTCACCATACAATATATACAATTTTTTTAGGTATTTCGCATATACCAAAACCTAATTCCTTAATCTGAGATTAATTTAGAAAACCGCTAAAAATAGCAAAATCAGCTAAAAATAGCAAAAACTGCCCAACACACAGTTGTTGAATCTGACATGCCCACACACACACACATGAAAAGAATATAACAGATACCCAACATAAAAGTGATAATAAATTGTTCATATTGATTCACTCCTCCCCTCTCAATATTCCAACAATCGACTTGTTGTTGAAGCCCAGAAGGGAAGTGGAGCAGCCAATGGGGCACACTCCCTGGGTGGAACAAGCATGTGGGGAAATTAGAGACTATAGTTGGATAGAGTTGGCACTTGAAACTGAACAGTATTGTTGTATAGCATATTATTCTGGGATAGGAAACCATTTTTCCCAATTGGAGTTTATGCCTAGCTTGGGGGTGACTTGTTTTTGGCTTATGAGTAGCAGAGTCTATGGATTGGAGGAAAGTTAGAGGTATGTAAGCAGTTGGTGGCTCATTTATATAAGATAAGTATTCATCTAATGCTTTTTTTAATTATTGTAGGAATGATTATGTATTCCTTGGATGGGTATTTTTTGTGCTATTTATATTCAGTATGTTGTTGTTAAACTTGTATAGGGACTATGTTTATATATTACATGTTATGATTATTTACTGTTGAAATTCTCATCGAGAAATTGTTGCTAGATTTACACAAGAACTTGTAATTATACTTCTCATTCATGAGTAAAGTATTTTGGGATTATACTTCTATATATTTGTTTCTACGAATGCCTAGGACTGTGTAATCGGTGCATGAGCAAAGTCTATGTAATTAATGTGTGCCTATGTTGTGTGTGTGTGTGTGTGTGTGTGTGTGTGTGTGTGTATTGTCAGTATTTTTCATGTATTAGAGCCAAAGGTTTGTATATTGGACCTGCAAGAGATGAATATAACGTGCATAGGTGAAATTTTTAGTAGGTTGACGTTTTGTTTGAAAAAATCGCTAAACAAGGTTTATCTCTATGGACTATGATAATTACATAGTAAAGAGAGAATTGAAATATGTTAGTTGACAGAAGAAGAATTATAGAATTTTTGGAAGGGATGGTAGCGTTAGAAATATTCTGGAAGAAATCGTAGAGCTGCTAAGTCTAGGTTCAGACTGTATAGTCCAGAAGAACACAATGTTTGCACTGGAAAATTCACAATCGTCAATTTTAGCACATTGAATCAATCTTGGCCATTGATCGTGGTCCTAATGTACAAGGACTTGTCGAGAGTCGGGGTCATTTCTAATCATTGGATAATCAAAGGCGGATCAAGACACCCTATATGAGCATCACATAATTTGTCCTCCTACCCGACTTTGATTCTACCACCCTCTTTGGCATTGGTACTTGCAGAGGATCAATTTTTTCACTCCATCAGTTCTAGATATCCTCTATTTGATTCGTAGACATAGCTCCATTGTGTATCCATTTGTGGCTATGATCTACATTTTTGCATGGATCCACTTTGTATTTTATCGTGGCCATGATTGCTACCTCAATATATCACATGGATCCATTGTGTACAGTTTCTGTGGCCATGGACATCAATTACGATTTCATTACTCATGGATCCCTAGTGTACTTGATTTGGTGTCCATGTTTACATCACACTCAAACATGGGAATGCTTGACTAGAGAAGAGAGTATCTTACTTGTTTATATCATAGGTATAGTTCTAGGATTGGTCTTCAACTACTCCTACCCAATGGCCCCTCCACAATATCATGACTATTTGTAATGTATTTCAGCTATTAGTTGCTCTTATGACCTCACACATTAGGGGGCATATGTTATAGCATCATTTGACACCTTCTATGCTCATGAAGACACATTAACCTAAGTTACATCCTCGTTCCTATTTGCATGAGAAAAATCCCCCTTTTTCCTCCCTAAAAACATACTAAAAATCTTATTTTCCAAGATGTGCGCAACTCTCCTTAAATCAACTTGCATACATACATGCCTTGCTAGTTAGTAACTCAAACACATGTTTAATTGGCTAAAAAAAAATATGATTCTTGATTTTTCGGTCGGATTTGAAAGGTTCCCTAGGTTCTCATCCTCTTATAGCTCGTGCATAACTACTCCAACTAACAAAAGGGAGTATATAAGAGAGCCTTGGGATGGAGGGGAGACATCATGAAAGAGATGTAGCCTTATGCTGGAATTTTCTTTATAGCCCTGCAAGCCCCTATTTCCCTATATTTCTAAGATTGTCTTTCCCCCTAGAAAACCCTTGATTTTAGGATTTGTGTTCCTCTTTATCTCGTCAGGAAGAAATCCATTGCTTCATGTAACACACCCAACTCCCTAAGTATCCTTTTAAGGGATGGTTAATTATAAATTCTCACTTTTTCCTGACTATCTCAAAACCTATACCTAAGTGTACCATCATCTTTTACTCGACAAGATCTTTCCAATGACCTTAACATGCTCAAATTCGAGCTCCTGATCAAAATTTATGGCCTCCTAAGGTTTCTCAGGATTTCATAGTAAAAAATTATCTCACTACCATGTGGCATCCATGTGGCACCTCGTCACTCAAGCCACCCAATGTGGCATTTATCATTGTTATCGCACAATTTGTACTTTGATAGAAGAGAAGGTAAAAGGAAAGGAAATTGGTGTAATAGGAGACTATCCTATCATTGTCACCTCAATAAGATGTCTCCTTCTATTTAGGGTAGTAGGCCTAGGGGAGACGTCCCCGGTGACCTGGGGTTTTGAGAAGGCAAAGTGAAAGTAGTTAGCTAAAGGTCCCCTCTCACAATTCCCCATTGATCATTAAGTTCGGTTTAAATAACCAAGGAAGAGATAATATGCCAGAAGTGTATATGCCCAAAATAAAGCAACGGGAAAACTATATATTTGCAAGAGCACTTGATGGTTAGCACTTCACAAAACCATTGACTTATTAAAAAAAGAAATTTGTTGAATATGGTGAAGTAAATAGAAATATTATAACAACAATGTTTATAAAGAAATACTTCACATAAAATGTCTTGAAACTAGCTTCAAAATGACTAAAACACATTAACCATTGAAGTCATAACATTATCATTTGACAGAAGCACATAAGGCGAAGTACAATTCATCCTTTATAATTTATTTTATGAGGTTTTAATGCTGCATCTAATGGTTGTAGCTTAATTTAGTAATAGCAACAATGTTGTTAGTATATCAATATGTTATAGGGTTAGAAAGTGTTAGTAGTTTGTTTAAAGAGTAGGTTTTGAAGGTTGTGTTTTGAAGGACTTAGACTGGTGATTTCTTAGGGAAAATGGAGTCAAATAAGTGGCAGAAAATGTTGAAGGTAAGGGATGATAATAGGAGAGTCAAAGACATGAGGGGTTGATAATTGAAGTGTTGGTAAGCCAAGGCTTCAACCACCAAACCCCAGGGGGAAATGACTACTAAGGTGTAGGTAACCCTAGGCCTTAGTAGATTTTCCTCCCTCTTTGACTCAAAGATAAATTAAATGATGGATAAGATGAAGCAATAAGTGGTATGGTGTTGCAATGGCAAGGCCCTTAGAAATGGCTTCAAGAAAAATGGTTTCTTGGCAAAATCTAGTAGGTTAATAGTGATTGAGATAACAACAATAACATGTGCTTAATATCCTAGAGTTTTAAGCTAAAAAATTCATAATCTTAGTAGAATGAAAATCAAAGATACTATAATCATTCAAAAGAAAGAATAATTGCATAATTTTACTTACATTCACCAAGAATAATCTAGTGTATTCCCTAGTTGAAGACTTTCCACCAAGAAAATGCCCAAAACCACCAAGATTAGCCTTCCTGCAACAAGTGTGCACTAAATTTCAGTCTTAAAAACTTAGGTAGGGCAAAAATTTCAGACCTCACAAGTGTGAGTGAAATATCCTCCAAAATAAGGAGTATTTTCCCCCTATCATACAATACTAATGACCAAAATTAGGTCAAAAAGGCCGACATGTCTAGTTACAAATAATATCCATTTTTTACATTAATTTCATAATAAAACCCTAAAAAAAGCTGCTAGGGTGATGTCATTCCATTTTAGGGTGATGTTAGGCCCTTTTTGGGCAATGTTGTCCTTCTTGAGCAAAACATTAGGCCTTCTTGGGCCTCAGGAACCTTCCACACGTGCCACTTGGCACACAACTGCCTCCAAAACATCCCAAAATGTTGGAGGACGTGATGGGTGACATGGATGACATCATGGGCCTTCCAAGGCCTACATCATGGTGGAAAGGGAACAACCCCCAGGGTTCCATGCCTGTCGGGCTGCCCCTGGTGAAACGTCCTCCTCTCTTGATGGTGCAATGCTATGATTTGTCTTTGCCCCTTGTTGGGGTATCAACATCCATCTAGTGGGATTTTATCCCTATGGAGTTATGAACTAATCATATCCCCATGTGTACATTTCCATTGGGTACCTTTCTATCGAGTGTGGCCCTACAACATCAACAGATACACCCTTCATGGGATCATAAGTCACAAGGATCATAGCAATTTCAATCACATATAATCATCAAGTTATTAAGCATGTGCATAAAACCCTATTTACCTGGACAAGTGCTCAAAGACATTATGCTAATCTACAAGCCAATTTTGGAGGGAATTCTAAGAAGTCCTATTGGGCTAATGCTCATTGGATGTGGGATTTTTCTGGGAGAGGTCAAATATAGAACATGTGAGTGAATGAGGTGGTAGGGGATGTTTGGGCAAGGGGTGCAGTGATAGCAGTGAAATGTATGTCTTACATGTCGGTGCCTCTGAAGAGGGTGAGTTGCACCTGTCATGGATGCAAATTTTTCCAATCCCATTCATGCCTTTTATCTTTTATTATTATTGCTTTTACTTTCAATAATCTATTTAGGGGACACTTCCCTAGTGTGGTGACCAGTGGTGGCAATGTTACCTACAAGCATTTCATGGAAATGAGAAGGTTGGATCGTGATGAGACCCCCTTTCTCTTGGTTATGCCACCAAGAGCCATTACTCTAGCGTGGTGACCAATTGTTGGTAGTGTCATACCGCTACATTCCCATGGACCTAATAGGCTGGCTCATGATGGGACCCCCTATCCTCTAACTAGGTATTGTTTTATTATTTTTTATGGGTCCCTCTGTTTCTTGCTAAGAATCCTTTTATTTCTTTCTCGAGGATCCCTGGGTGAAGCATCTCAATGTTTCATTCTTTTGGATTTTATATTTTTCTAGCTACTTTTACCCTCTGGGCCTTTAGCCCCTTCTTCCCATAGGGTAAGATACAACACTTAGATATTTTTCCAACCCATTGCCTAGACCAGTGTAATGGGATGGATGAGCGGGAAAAAGATGAAAAGTGGTAAGTATGATGGGAGCGGACGATGGCCTTTCATGAATCCCACCAGTGGAAACTCAAACCCTATGGGTACCAGATTACTATGGCATCTTATCATTCCCCCCAGGTTTGTTCATTCAAAAAAGCATAAGGTTCAAGCATATGTTAGAATAAAAAATAATTGAATGCACATATTCAAAGGTTTTGAGGATCATAGTGACACATACCATGATACTCAGAATCATTACCTCATGGCGCAAGACCCATCTCTACTGCAAGACCAGACAGATGTGATGGATGTTGATGTTTTTGACAAAGTGGAGGCATTGAAGAATAAAAGGATGGGCCCTCCAAGGCCATGATCAAGTCAATATGGCTCTTAGTACTCCATTTCTAAGACCTATGGGCCTCGAGACATAATCTCCTTAGTTATCCCTAGGTTAGGGGATAACATCTGGCTCCAACTCGGGTACATGTGCTCACCGTAGAGCGTATGAGAACCTCAGCATCTGTAAAATAACATGTGACCATCTTGATCTCAACATAATATCGTTAGCAATCACTTGGGGTGGTGATATCACCCCTAGGTCATATATATATAGTACAAAAATGAAAACAAGTAGATGTACAAGTGGAAATACAACTACTCTAGCATGAAATGAAAATGGTACATGCAATGAATGCAAATGCCTACTTACGTACCTCTACTTACATGTTGGATGAAATATAGGTGTAATCAAATAACTGGTGAAACCACCCCAGCAATGTCTCACAATACCTTCCTATGTGCTTCATCATAAACCAAAACAGTGATAAGTTAAGAACAAACATAACATGAGTTAGAGAATGTACTATATCATTGGATATCATAAAGTCTAGCTAATGGAGGTGGGAGGGAGGGACAAAATCATGCCAATTAATACTCTCAGGAGAGCTCTCAATCCATCTTAGAAAGGGATCATGAAAAGTCAAAGGTCCAATATACTGACTCAAAGAGTCTGAAGATTGGCCACCTTGGAAGTTTTCACAATCTAAGGCCTGGGAAGGAAAAAGAAAAAACCTAGAGGGTGACTGAAAAGTTCTTAAGGAAAGGTTGAAATATTGATATGGCATACTTCTTCTTGATGTATTAAACCTAGCCTTGAACTTGAGGGTTTTCCTTAGAGGAAACTTAATACAAAAGACATACTTCCCAACTAGACCTTTAATGACACAACAAGGTAAAGTAATCGAAGGTGGCTGGAGAACATTGTTAAAAGGATAATTCTTCGAGAAAAAGATGTCCTTACTCCTATAAATATCTAAGCACAGAGGTGGTTGATAATATTCTTCATGGAGTAAATCTAAGTGCTCAGAGGAGTAATCATCAAAATAATCAAGGTATGACCCAAAATCATTAGGAGGATGTGGGACTAGGTAAACCCTGGGTGTTTGGAAAGTGTCAGTAATTACATCATCTCCTTGTTTCCACTGGTCAAAATTAAGAGCAACCTGTTGTGATAACTGTAAAGGAAATACTTGGAAACTATTCTCAATGTCGTAAATGGGTTCCATATCATAACCAACTACATCCCATTTACATCTCCCAACATGTATGACCTCATCAATATTATCAACCATGTCACTATCTATATCATAACATGAAGGATTTAAAACATTTAAAAGCTCATCTAGCTCCTCTTCACTTTCCATATCATGAAGTAAAGAATCATCAAAATTTTGGAAAGGAAAGTAACTCACCGTGTTTATTTCTTTATGTGCAAGAGATTCGAGGACTTGAATGTCTTCAACATGCATCATTGTTTCATCCTCATGAGTTGTTTCTACATCTTCAAATGTACAACAAGGAAGATCTACCTTTCTTGAGGAATCTATTTCTTCTTCCTTCTTTGAATCATAAAACAAGGCATTGTCAAAATCCTGAAAAGGAAAGTGACTAACCTCATTCTCTTCTTCTTGTGTAGGGGGGCGAGGATTTTGGATGGTGTTGGCATAGGGACATACCCAAGGTTCAATTCTACAATAGTGCACCAACAAAACCCTAACTATTGGCCCTTTCGACAACACCTGCGAAGCAGATGAAGTCTCACCCAAGGTAGAGGCAGGGGTGGTTGCAAGACTTAGATGTCTGCAACCTTAGCTGGGACACAGATCTATGATTGTAACACCTTAACAAAACACTTATTTATTATATTTCGTTAATATTCATCCTTAGTTCACAACGCAGCTAAACCCTGACAACATATCAGCGCAGCATTCACACAGATCCAATAGATTCAAGCACTAAGCATACCAATATAGATCAGATCTAGCATTCATTCACATTATTCAACACTAAGCTATCATATCAGATTCATCTATCAACTAACATCGCACTAATCATTGAATCACATAAACAAAAGAACATCCAAAAAGAACAAAGCATTCACAACACAGGATATATGTGGTTCACCCCCACCCTGGGGCTACATCCACCAACTCGTCGTCCTCTTTATTATAGTCAATCAATCTTCTTACATGCAAAAAGCCTCAAAATCAACTCCACAGAGGAAAGGAGATCTGCACACCTCTCTAGATCCTCCTTCCTTGAGTTATATCACAAAGCCTTCCACAGTCTCTTACAATCACTTGCACTTAGCTCTGCAAGCCTCACACAGTATACACAAAGAAATTACCACTTAGCACTTATCACTTAGCACACTTGCAACTGACTAGTCACTACTAGTCACTATTCACTACTTCTTACATCCCCTAGACTTCTATTTATACATTCCAAAATAGGCCTAAGCATGGGTAAACCCATGGGCTGACATCCCCATACCCATTACATAATCCCCAAACCCAAAAAGGCCCTAAAAAGGGGTCGAGATCCCACGATATCTGCTTCGTCTTATGCTTCACCTTCGACAGCCTGTCGAAGTCCTAAAAATTGGTCAAACATGACCAAGGATCCTCAAAACTTGGTTAAGGGAAAATAGGCCCCCAATACTCACCTGTGACTCATCCCGAGTCATTCTAATCTGGGTAATTTTGCTTGAAAATTCTCAAGCTTGTCTCAAGCTACTTCGACTTGTTGTTTTTCCATGGCCTCTAGCTCAGTGAACTCTTGAACAACAGCTTCATTGATAGGTCCCTCTAAGCATTTTTTAGCTGTAGTGATGAGTTGCTCCATTTATTCTCCTTGGCCTTTGATCTTTGAGAATAGTTGGCAAGCCTCATCCTATATAGGTTGGAGCCTCTAAGTCACTTCCATGACTCTACTCTGAATGGTGTGAACTTGTTGTTGAGCAGTACACTTCTCTTGGGATCGCTTCATCCTTTCAACAACTAATAGGGGATTCAACTACACCTGTATTGTTTTTGCATGCTTCTTTGCCTCCTGGAGCTGTAAATCCAGTGCCTTCAGTTCTGGATTCTCAGTGAGTCGCTCATAAGTCTGGGAACTACAATCACTTAGTTTTCTACATTCCATGGCAAGGTCCTTTATTCTCTCAACTGTGCTTCAAGAAGTTGCATCTCTTTGATCCCTCACATCCTGCGGGGTGTCGAGCACTATGTAGAGCTCTAAGTCTGTTATTCTTTGTTGTAGTTGATGGATAGCTTCTATGATATGATGTACTTGATGCTCGACTCGATCTTATGCATTTGTCTCTAATCCTGTCATAGAGAAAAGTTATCTTTTGACTGCTTCTTTCACTTCAAGTTGTTCTGCGAGCAACTGTTCTTTTTCTTGTTGAATCTATGCTTTCTCCTCTTCAAACTTTGTATGGAGAGAAACCTTCTCCTGCTCTACAACTAGGAATTATTATATGAATACTTCTTGCACTTGCTTCAAGGCCTAGGTGGCTTGTTCTATTTCTTCCTATGTGTGACAAAGGCAAGCTTTGGTTGCATCAGCTAGTCGATGGAGTTGGGATGGCTCATCTCCTAACTTTGGTTCTTCCGACAACAGGGGTGCAGTGGACACTGTACAACTAGACTGAAGAGCCTTTTGTACCCCTCGGAGCTCAACCTTGATTTTTTTGTACATATCCTCCTTCTTGGCTTCATGTTTCCACAAGATTTCCTGCAAGGCATCATTTACAGCTGCGATGATGAAGTCAAAGTCATTGATAGTGAGCACAGTCTACATCTTAGTCAACGTGGCTCTAGATTTCTTTTAGGAAGAGGGTTTTGAGGGAGAAACCTTCCTCTTCTTCAAGGGATCATCCTCATCTCTAGGAAACATTACCTCACCTTGCTTCTACCCATCTTCTTTGTCATTTATCTCTTCTACTTCATCATCACCCCCTCGACCAGGTGATACTGAAGCAATTTTTTATGATTCGTTGCTTAAGTCTTGGACTTCTACAGTCTTCTTCCTTCTGTTGGTTCCAGGTGCATCATGTTCTTTGTGAGTGGCCTCTGAGATATCAAGTTTGGGGTCATACATATCTACAGGATTAGTAGGGATAAGGAGGTCTGTTGACCAGTCCTTATTTATCTCCCCGAGGTCCTCTTTTGTAAGCTTGTAGTATGACTGAAGCTCCTCCTTATGCTCATCTTCTAGTGCAATGATATAGATGAAGTGTCGATCTGCGCAGAACTTCATGAGGGGTTAGAACCGTTGTAGGGTGTTTGGTATCATGCAAGGTTCATCTTTGATAACTCTCTTCATTTGGAGATAATATGTGTGAAACACTGCGTTTGACTGACATTGTTTTCCCATATTGTTCGAGTACCAGAGCGTGGTGAACTTCACAGTAAGCATATCGAATGGCTCAATGTCCAAGAAGGTCACACCTTCTAGCATTTCCCAAGCAATAAACATGATGAGGATCAGGAGCCAGCTAAATTGGAACTTGTATCCCTAATCTTGTGCTTCGCAACAGTCTAATTCTAGTTGATTAACTAGGTACTTTGCCCAATTCATCTGTAATCCTTCCATGCATTTCCCTGCAAGGTCAATGACAAACCTTGTGATCTGCGTGGGTTTGTTCTTCCTTACTAGATTTCTTGCAATTAATTAGCATGTTAGGTGCACTGCGCCATTCTAGATGGAAGCTACCTTGTAGCCTCATGTCCCCTTCTCAACATCATCGTAGGTATCCTTGATCTTCTATGCTAATGCGTGATCTATGGATTTCCCTGGATAGAAGTCCTGCAGGTCAGGTCCTTGCATACTTAATCCAGTGATCCTATGGATCAACGTTGGATCAACTGTGATACATCGTTCTAGCCATAAGTAGCCACCATGGTAACATGAGAAAAGGAGACTAACACATGCGTTAACCTCCTGGTGCCTTCCCAAGTGTGGGATTTTCATTACATTCAATAGGGTGGACTATGCGAGGTTCATCGTCCATGGATGGGGGATTATTTTATAGTTCTTTCCCTTCATCCTGGTTAAGTATTTATACGGGGTGAGCATACTATGGTTCTTGCAATCTCCTAGGTTTAAGTCATTGAACTTCAACGTTGCGATCTTTTCATGTTGCGCTCTAACTGCGCGTATCCGCTTCGGGAGGTACGCAGTAACCATGGTGTAATCAAAATCTCTTAGAACACTATCACGACTCACCACTCTGGCTAGAGGTGGGATGTAGTTAGGTAATATGGTTGGGATTAGCTTCACATTAGCTAGATCATCTATGTGCTTGGTTCACTTTTTTGTGATGACTCAGGATGGTCTGGATCCGTGAGTGGTCGACGGAGAGGCTTGAACTCCTCTCGTCGATGATGCTTGTACACCACATACATTACCCTTTCATACATTACTCTTTCAGTCATGAGGTTGATGAGTAACTCCTTCATGGACTCTTCGACTGGGCTAAGTTCTTCGGACATACACACTCATGGTTGAATATCTCGGGTTTGAATAGTAACTACTCAATGCAACAGGATGGATGGTGATAGCTCGATGATCACTGTGTGAAATAAACTGATCTGCGGTCTCAGATAATCACGGTTGGAAATATTGTTCTCGGTGCAAGGCTCAACGAAATAAGTAGATAACTAGGCAATGGATCTCTCCAACATACAAGAAGCCTTCATTAATTCATTTATGTTCATTACGACGTGGTCCTAATGGTTGGATGGTGAGATTTCTGATGATAAATGGCATTCTACCTATTTGGGGCATTGGTCTAATGGTTATACTATTTCCAATGGCGATATTTATTCGCCATGGTGAAGTGCCATGTGGCGTTGTTCTGCTATCCCGAGAAGTTCCATTTTTGCATATTTTCCTTCTGCGAAGTTCCCTATGGAACCTTCTGTAACTTTTTGATCTTTGATCTCTTCTTAATTAGTTTTTTAGACTTATTTAAATTGAGCTTCATCTCGGTATTCCTCTTTCCATTCTGATTCTTATCTCCTCTTGGCATACTAGCTTCGCGTTGTTGAGATTCTTTCATTGGATCAAGGGAAATACTTCTTCTCTATCTGGGGTAGGTGCTTCAGTATTCTGTGAGTCTTCTTGTGTTCATTCAACTTCAACATCCAAGTTTCTAGTTCTAAATAGATTCGATCTATTCTCTTGTTCTTCAATCAAGTATGCGATCCTCCTATTCATGAAATCTTTCAACTCTTGCTTCTCCTACTCTAAGACTTCTTCTTCTTTCCTTCTATCCTGATCCAAGGTTTTCCTAGTAATATAGCAAATGGGGCATTGTTCTCAATAAATTTAACAACCTCAAACTCTTCCTCTTTCAAAGTTCCATGAACACTCATAGATATATGGGTGATCTTTCCACGTAGGTTTATCAACTTTCCTCTAAATAATCCTATTCCTCCCAATGAAGGAATCATAGCAGGCTTTCCTAAAATTTCCCAAGTTCTTTCTGAAATAATATTCATCTGTGTTTCTTCATCCATGACATAGTCAATGTTGAAGTATCCTATTCTTGCTTCTATGCACTCTTTTTCTTTGAAAATCTATGATAAGTTGATATTTCGGTGGTGATTTAGGGTTTCTTTCATTTGCAATAGTACAGTTTCCGATTCTTTCTAGGGTTCTACCATGGTCTCAGTTTCTTGATCTTCCTCAGGGTTTTCTTGTCTCATATTCATTCTTTCAACCTTAGCAATCATTCTAAGGAAATCCAAAACTTCATGATCCATAGCTTTACAACAAAGACAACTGGGTCTTCTGCCAGGGAATTCCTTAGTAATATGTCTCGGTCTTATGCAACTGTAACAAAGAGTTAATCCTCTCTTTCTCTTAAATGATCCCCATCCTTTCCTATATTGCGCACTAGGATCATGGTATCTAACCTGCAAAAAATTCTTCCTATGATCCTGCATCCATTTGTTAGTCCAAACATTCTTTCTATGCATAGGAATAACATATATTTCACTATTCTTATCAGATCTACTTGTATCAAATATTATTTCTTTTAGTTTTTCCCTAGTTTTCAGGCTAGGACAAAATTTATCAAACATACCTAGATCCATATTTTTGAAACAAAATTTCTACTTATCTTACTTTCAGCAGAGCAAAAGGCTTCCAGATCTAATTTTTTTACTATTCTTACATTTCTCAGAGCACAAGGTTTCAATATCTTACCTCTTTTCTTCAGATCGGACTTTTCTTCTTAGCGTAGAGTTTCACAATCCAAGTAGAGTACTATGCACTAAATAAACAGATCTACGCACGTAGCTTTCACAGTTTTAGGTCAGATCTTCGCACAAAACTTCTTCTTACTCAGTTCCCAGGAATCACAATTTCAGGTCCTGACAATGGAACCATTTGTTGGCATAGGGACAGACCCAAGGTTCAATGCTACAACAGTGCACCAAAAAAACCCTAACTATTGGCCCTGTCGGCAACACCTACGAAGCCTATGAAGTCTCACCTGAGGTAGAGACAGGGGTTGTTGTAAGACTCAGATGTCTGCAACCTTAGCTAGGATATAGATCTGTGATTGTAACACCTTAACATAGCACTTAGTTATTACAATTTGTTAATATTCATCCTTAGTTCACAATACATCTAAACCCTGACAACAGATCAGCGTAGGATTCACATAGATCCAATAGATTCAAGAACTAAGCATACCAATATATATCAGATCTATCATTCATTCACATTATTCATCACTAAGCTATCATATAAGATTCATCTATCAACTAACATCACATTGAGCATTGAATCACATAAACAAAAGAACATCCAAAAAGCACAAATCATTCACAGCATAGGATATGCGTGGTTCACCCCCACCCTGGGGCTATGTCCACCAACTCGTCATCCTATTTATGATCTTTAATCAATCTTCTTACATGCACAAAGCCTCAAAATAAAATCCGCAGAGGATAGAAGATCTGTGCACCTTGCTAGATCCTCCTTCCTTGAGTTATAGCATAAATCCTTCCATGGTCTCTTACAATCACTTGCACTTAGCTCTGCAAGCCTCACACAATATGCACAAAGCAATTACCACTTAACACTTATCACTTAGCACACTTGCAACTGACTAGTCACTACTAGTCACTATTCACTACTTCTTACATTGCCTAGACTTTTATTTATACATTACAAAATAGGCCTAATCATGTGTAAACCCATGGGCCGACATCCCCATACCCATTACATAATAACAAAACCCAAAAAGGCCCTAAAAATGGGTCGATATCCTGTGATCTCCGCTTCATCTTGCGCTCCACCTTCGACAGCCTGTCGAATTCCCAAAAATAGGTCAAACATGACCAACGATACTCAAAACTTGGTCAAGGGCCAACATATGGCTTCATTAGAGGGAGGAGAGAATATCAATACTTCATCATATTTTTCAGGTCTCAGCTCCTCAATTGTGTGTTTAGAATTCCATTTCTCTTCCATGTGGGATTGGAAAACCTCATCAAGATCCTCTCCCTTAGCACTATTTTGGTCAATGATTTGTTCACCTTCTTCTTGGAAATTAGCAGTAAAGGTTTTAAGGGTAACTAATCTTTCCAAACTAAGAGTTCCTGGAGTACCTTTGGGGTCATCAAATTTGGTTCCTAGAGAGAAGATGTGTTTTTGCTTTGACAAAGATATATTCTCCTCAATATGTCTGGTCATGTAATAGGCATCATAGATTGTTTTTGGCCCCTTTTTATTTAGGAGACACCCTAAATGCACTAAAAGTGCATTGGCATAGAGATACACGAGGTACTTGTCTCCACAATGATGGCTCCCAGGAATTTGATATAGAAATCCCTCAAACCTAACCTAGAAATCCTTGGAGATCTCATTCTCAGTTTGTTTTACATATTCAAGTCTTTTTAGTAACATTTGGATATCTTCGAATTTCATACCCTATTTTTTGAGAAAGGTTTCTTCTAACTGGTCCATAGATGTGATGCTAGAAATAGGGAGATTATCATACCATTTCCTAGAATTTCCATGAAGAGTGGCAGAGAAAAGTTTCATTGCCAAATCTTCAGCATCATCACTGATAGGATGGAGATGAAAGAAGGCCCCAAAATCAACCATGTGATAGTGAGCTCTTTCCCCATCACTACCAGTGAATCTAGGGAGTCATTTTTCGTATCTCGAGGGAATTTGTCTAGGGTACCCTGGGATTTTACTCATGTATAAATGTTTGAAGTTTCCAGGGTCTCATTGAGAAGTCATGGTTGGCTTCGTCATTAGTGGAGTCGCCTAATAATTTTCTTGAAATTATCAAAGGGATGAGGGGATCACCCTTAGTGGAGTCGCCAGGTAATCTTGTAAGATAAATATTATTGAGGAAAGGCTTACTGAAAAGTGTCATCTTTGGGGAGAATTGTCTCAGTGTTCCCCGACAACGACACCAAAATGTCATCGCACAATTTGTACTTTGATATAAGAGAAGGTAAAAGGAAAACAAATTGGGTGTAATGAGAGACTATCTATCATTGTCAACTCAATAGGATGTATCTTTCTATTTAGGGTGGTAGGCTCAAGGGAGATGTCCCTGGTGACCTATGGTTTTGAGAAGGAAAATTGAAAGTAGTTAGGTAAAGTTCCCCTCTAACAAATCACCATCGATCAGAAATTTTGGTTTAAATAACCATTGAAGAGATAATATGCCAGAAGTGTACCTACCCAGAACAAATCAACAATAAAACTATATATTTGCAAGAGCACTTCTTAAAACCATTGAATTTCTTAAATAAAGCAATTTGTTGAATATGGTGAAGTAAACATAAATCTTATAACAACTGTTGGAGCCGCCCCTGTTTTTTCACCTTACGCAAATTTGGAAAAATCTGATACTTGTGATCTAGAGTTGTTTTTTCTTTTCCTTTCCTTCCAAAAATCATAAAACTCTGAATGA
>JZKD02S2349647.1:21934-47535 GCA_000966675.3 Picea glauca | reverse complement strand
TTTAAAACAAAATTCGTTCACAGACCAATATTGGGCATTTCCTGGATGTCACATGTCGCCCAATGATTAGCCACAAGGATCCCACTGATAATTCCACCTATATGAATATGTTGTCACCCCTTCATTATGTACTAACATGTGTTTCTTCCTAGGGTGGTGCCATGTGGTGTCGCCTGGGGGTGCCACGTGGCACTTTTCTACTGGTTCACATGGACCCCTGAAAATTCCATTAGCAGGTGACATGTGGCAACCTCTAGTCCTTCCACATGGCATGTTGATGTCAACAGCCCATACAATGATGTCACCCTACCATTTTAGTTTCTGATGTCATGTTGACGTCAGTAGTATGGATGATGATGTGGCCCCTTGCTCACTGGTCCTATTTGACCACAACTTTGAGCATGAATATATTTCAAATCGTAACTCTGTTTGATGAGTTGTTTGCATCGTTATAAATATTGTGATGTGATCTTCACGATCATGTCATTTTCACTAAGTTTTGGGAACTTTAAATTTTTTCCCTTTCTCTGTCTTCTGGAGCCATTTTGAGTGTTCTAAGTTGCCTCTATGAGTTCTGAGTTATTCTTAGCCTTCTCTGAATCCTTTTTGGATCACGCCTTCCCACTGAGAGATTTTTGGAACACCAAAATATTTCATCAATCAACTGGTAAGTGAGGGAAAATTCCCTTCACTTTGTCCTTCTTGATCCACTTTCCCCTTCTTGGATGTGTTCCTTTTAAACCTACTCAAAGATAATCAACATCACCCCTGTGTGAAGTCCTTGTCCTCCTTTCCAGGATGATATCTTCATGTAGCTCATCCAAGTACTCAGGTGCAAACTCATCAACTGATGGTATTGAAACTTCCTCATATTGATCCATGATCATGGGAGGTTCAAAAAGTTTCAAGTTCTCAACGTTCACAACTAAGTAAATATGCATATAAGGTGGAAGATCCAGACGAAACACATTGGTACTACTTTTCTCCAAGATAGTGAAGGTTCCATAACAAATGGGCTTGATTTTCTTGCCTTCACCCTTCAATATCTCCTTGTTGATGTGAAGCCATACCCAGTCTCCAACCTGGAACTGATGATCAACCCTGTGCTTGTCATGTCGAGCTTTATATTGTGCTTGAATTTTCTCCAAATCTTCCCTGACTATCTGGTGTATCTGTTGAATCCTTTGGATGAACTTGCAGGCTCTGTCCTCTTTTCATTCTTCATTTACATCGGCATCTCTCTCGTACATCAAGTCCAAAGGAACCTTTGGTAGGTACCCAAAACATGTCTCAAAAGGTGAACTCTGAGTGGATGAATATAAATCTTAGTTGTACGCATGTTGTACATAGGGTATTTGTTCATCCCATACCTTGGGATGCTTACTGTAGTAGCCTCAAATAAAAAGTACCATTTTTCAACTTACCACCTATGTCTGTTCATCAGTCTATGGATGGAAAGCAATGCTCCTCTTCAATTTGGTGTTGATCATTCTCCACAATCTAGTCCAAAAGTCACCAAGGAATCGATTATCTTGAGACGATAGATTTGGGTAATCCAAAGTGAACCCAAACATGTTGAAAGAAGAGATTAGCAGTCTACTCAGTAGTGATTTGATTTTTACAAGGCATCAAGATACACATATTGTTGAACCTATCCACTACAACATACAAATAATCATGACCCCCTATGGTCATTGGTAAACCCCCTAAAAAATCCATGGAGACACTTTCCCATGGATGGGATGGAATAGGAAGTGGTGAGTATAGCCCCGGTTTTCTATTAGTGGGCTTACAAGTAGAACACATCACACACCCCTTTACATATTTAGTTACTATTGCTTTCATTTGAGGCCAGTAAAAAAGCCTCTGCAAATGAGCTATAGTTTTTCCGACCCCAAAATTCCCAGACACAAGAGAAGTATGAGCTTCTCGTATTACATGGACTCGTTCACTTGTAGGAATACATAGCTTTCCAAGATGGTAGAGTAACTTTCCCTACAGACAATAGTTCTCTACCTATGTACCAAGGGTTAGCTTCATATATACTTATTTAAAATATTCATCGATGGAATATTGTTCTATATATATCATGAGATAAAGAAGAATTCTTCAAAATAATAGAAGCAGTAATAGGAGTTCTAGAAATCATATCAGCTACCTTGTTATCTGTACCCTTTTGTACTTGATTACCAAGTGAAACTATTGTAGAAAACCCATCCACCTGTAGTGTAGATATTGTTTCAATTTGGTATGTGCTGGAAGATATTGTAAGGGTTGGTGATATGTATGTATGATTGTTTCCTTCCCTGACAAGTAGTGCTTCCATTTATTTACACTCTGGACTAATGCATACAACTCTTTATCATATGTAGGATAGTTAACAACACCTTGGTTAAAAGTTTTGGAGTGGTAACAAATAGGCTTACAATATTTCATTAGTATTGCACCCATGGTGTATCTACTGGAATCTGCTTGATCTCAAAAGGTTGTTGAAGATTCGGCAGTGATAATACTGGTGTGGTACAGATCTTCCCTTTCAAAGTGTCAAAATATTTTTGTTGCTTTCCTTCCCACTGAAAAGTGTTCTTGACACTGGTTAAGTCATGTAGAGGATATGCTATGAAGGATAAGTTGGGAATGAATCTCCTCCAATACTGTACTGCACCTAAGAAGCTTCGAACTTTGGTTAAACATTTTGGCTCAGGCGAATTTACAATTACATCAATTTTGGCACGATCAATTTCCAATTGTCCTCCTCCTACAATATGACCTAAGTACACAAGTGAAGTCTTGCCAAATTCACATTTAGACAATTTTACATACATATTTTCCCTTTGCAAATTATCCAATACTTGGTTTACATGCCTCACATTCTCATCCCAAGTCCCACTAAAAACAAGAATGTCATCTAAATATACAATCACAAAGTCATCTATGAAAGGCCTGAATACATCATTCATCATACGCATGAAAGTTGTCGGAGCATTACAAATCCCAAACGGCATAACCAACCACTCAAACAATCCATGTTTGGTTTTAAAGGCATTTTTCCATGCATCATGTTCTGCGACTCTGATTTGATAATATCCATTGTGCAAATCCAACTTAGTGAAATAGACAGCATTCTTCAATTGATCAAGTAAATCATCTATGTGAGGAATAGGGTGTCAATTTTTCACCGTGATTTTATTTAAGGCTCGGTAATCGACACACATTCGCCATGTGCCATATTTCTTTGGCACCATCATGGTTGGAGAACCACAAGGAGATGAATTGGGCCTAATGACCCCTTGATCCAATAAGAACTGTACCTGATTCTTGATCTTTGGCATCTCCACAACTGACATCCTGTACATGCCCACATTAGGAAGAGGAGAATCATGTTGAAGATGTATCTCATGTTGGATTTCCCTATTAGGAGGTAATCCATCTAGTTCCTGAAAAATATCATCATACTTAGAAACAATATCAATTAATTCCTTTTTATGAGAGGGATCACACCCTTAGAAAGCATTGTATGTCCCGACATCTTTCTCTTTGACGACCATGAGTACATATCTCTTATTAGTGTTTATAAGTCTTTTCATTTGACCTTCACTAACAAGTGTTGTATTTACCCTCATGTTGTGAGCTCTAACAATATATTCCACTCCCCCCTTAATAAGGTGGTATTTTCTCTCATGATGAAAGAAAACTGCTTTTCTATATTAAGGATAAGTACTTCCCAACACTATGCCACATATATCAAGTGGTACAACATCCAAATCCACTTCATCAATCAATTTTGAAGAAATAGAAAATTTGATCCTACATTGTTTGGTGACATTAAGTTTTTCTTTGTCACATAGCCAACCAAGAGGATAAGGTTTCGTATGTGGTTTCATTTCAAGACCCATTTTCTTGAAAAGTGCTTCAGATATTAAGTTTATTTGGGAACCCAAATCAAATAATGTATCTATCTTAGTATGTTTAGATACAACTCTTATGCGAAATAACTCATTCCTCTTTCGTTCATCAACATGAGATTCATCATTGGAACTAGAACTAACATGAAGAGAACATTTACCTTGTACTCCAACCATTGTGATATTTCATTCATCTCCTGAATTGGAACCAAGATCTTGTTGTATCATAGAAACGATATTTGTCTTCCCCTTTCCACCAAATTGTTTCGGTTTCTTTTCCAGATGTAGTTTCCAATAGTGTTCTTCATCATGACCGCTCTTCTTGCAATGAGTGAAAGATGGTTTTCCTCCTTCTCTCATCACTGTAGTGGTCTTCTTGTCCTTCCTTTTAAACTTCTTAAAAGTCTTATGTGGGAAATTGGAAGGTTTCTTTGTGGGATATTCTTGAACATGTTTCCCCATGTTCTCAAGGTGAGTGGCTTGAACACAAACTTCTTCAATACTAGTGGGGTTAAACAAGAGAAAAGTATGTCAAATATAACTGTGAAGTGTGCCAATATACTTCATTAAAGTCTTATAAGAATCCAAAGGAATGTTCAATTCAAGATATTTATTCCTAAATTCTTCTGTGAAACTTTGTACAATTTGTCCTTTACTTTGCCTTAAAGTTTGTCATTCCATCATTGCTTTATGTAAATACCCTAATGGATAAAATTCATTCCTTATCACTGATTTAAATTCCGACCATGACGAAAGAAGATTACCACACTTACTTATGTCATGAATCTTTCTCTCCCACCATACGAAAGAGGTTCCTTCCAACCGAAGAGAAGCCAATTGCACTTTAACTTCCTCTTCATCAATATCCTGGACACGGAAATACACTTCAACCTGTCAGATCCAATTATCTAGCTTTCCAGGCTTAGCATCTCCATTAAAAATAGGTAAAGAAAATTTTACATCAAGCTTTAATAATGGTTTCTTAAAAGAGGCTTTATGGCTAGAATGATGAGAATTATCAGAGGAAGAAGAACTAGAACTCGAAGGTGAAGATGGAGGCTCAGGAGGATCTCCTTCATCCCCTTGGTTTACTGAAGCATCATCATTTGCATGTGCTTCCTTTTTCTTCCCTTTATTCTTCATCCTCTTCATGTAATCTCCATAGATTCACTCGACCATTTATAACATGCGATAAAAGACCATGTGAAATTTTTTCTCCTGTTCGTCATGCTTGTCCTCTTTTGCCATTTTCTTCCTTATGGATACATGGCCAACTTCGAGATTGAAAGTATTAAGAGTTCCTTCACCTTGCTTATGCTTGGCCCTAGTAAGCATTCACACTAAACATTTCAATTCAAATATGATCTCTCTGATACCAACATGATCCGACTCTGGCACTCCCATGCCCAAGAAGAATTCCATCTCAATTTTTGTGCCCTCTGCAACCTGCAATTATGATAGTTTTGTCTCGAAATAAGTGTGGGTGGTTATACCAAGTGACATATGTGGCGCATTGGTTATGGGCAGAGTAGTTAAGGTGTTGGGCATTGTAGAGGTTCTAGGGTCGAATCCCACCGGACTCCATTTTTGAACATTGGTTTGTATATATATAACAATATATTGTCCCTCCACCAAGTTTAGCGTACCCACTAGCGATACTTCCACTGAATTCTAACATTGGCGTGGTTCTCTAGATTTGGCGGACCTGCCATATTTTTTAAAACAAAATTCGTTCACAAGCCAATACTGAGCATTTCCGAGATGCCACGTGTTGCCCAATGATTGGGCCATGTGGATCCCACTGATAATTCCACCTATATGCTAATTTTGTCGCCCCGTCATTCCATACTGACATGTGGTGCTTCCTGGGTGGTGCCACATGGCATCATCTGGGGGTGCCACATGGCACTTTTCTATTGGTCCACATGGACCCCTAAAAATCCCATTAGTGGGTGACACATGGCAGCCTCTGGTGCTACCACATGGCATGATGACATCATCATCTTGTACAATGATGTCACCCTACCATGCCAACTACTAAAATTAGTAGTACGAATGATGATGTGGCCCCTTACTGACTAGTCGTGTTTGACCGCAACTTTGACCATGAATATCTTTCAAACTATAACTCTGTTTGATGAGTCATTTGCGCCATTAGAAATCTTGTGAAGCGCTCTTCACGATCATGTTTCTTTCACTAAGTTTTTGGAACTTTGAATTTTTTCCCTTTCTTTATCTATTGGAGCCATTATGAGCATTCTGAGTTGCCTCAGTGAGTTCTGTGTTATTCTTAGCCTTCTCTGGATCCTTTTTGGATCAATGCACCATGCAACAAGTTATTTATAGTCAAAAACCTTAGGAAAATACCCTGGACGAGCAATTATGAATGCCCAAATTACATCTTTCTGTGCAGGAGGAGAGGAATAATATGAATATGCTTTGGGCCATTGAAATTTTTGGTCTTCACGACCAAAGATATTTAAAGTATCACCACAAAAATGATGTATTTTTGTTGTTTTCATAGGTTGACAAGAGTATTTCTTCAACTGGATAATAACTTGAAATAAATATTTTCAGAGAGATGACGATAATACAATCCCTTGGAAAATTGAGATTTAATGAAACTTAATGAGAATTCCTCAGGCCTTTCGCCATTAATGATGATCTTTTCGGATCCTGCACAATAGTTGTTAGCATTAAACAACACTTAATGAATATTGGGAAAAGCACGAGAAAGGAGGGGACGGACGAGAGCAATTTTGAATATGGATATTTTCATGAACCCACAAACCTGGGAACTTGTGAAGCTGTGGTTATGGATGATCAAAAATAAGGTTATGTATGATCAAAAATAAGTTAAGTGTATAAAGGAATTCATTCAAACTTGCATGTAGGAGAAATAAAATACTTAGGGGATCGGCATCCGCAACAAATATAATGGTCACAATGTAGATCATGGAACTTTGGGTGCAAAGTGGAGATCAAGGAACTTGGGGGATGAGGGCTTGAACCCACAAACCCATGAAGTTGGAAAAAATGGCTAAGTGTAATGTAGCAAGGTGGTTGGTTGGACTTATGACATAGGAAAGTAGATGGATATGAAGGTCCGCCAACCTGCCAACCCATCGATTGTTGTAATATGACTAAGTATGTGTTATAACCCTAAATTGCACCACACATTCTTACCTGGCATCAGGCCAACTCATATCCCTTCTTTGCAAAAACTCTATTGAACAACTCTTTGAAAATCCTCTTATGTAAAGGCCCATGCGCCCTAACCCATTACTACATGCATGTACACATTGGCTAACCCAAAATAGCTCGCGTGGACCGACAAAAGCATGAAAAAAGGAAAGTTTCCGATGGAACAAAAATATATGGGTGAGTTAACTGAAACTCCCAGCCATACATGGCCGAGGATTCATCCAAATACATATCTCCTTCTAGCCTATAAAAGAAGTGCTAGGGGTACCATTTGAAAAAGAGGAAGAATATAGCAAAGAAACTCTACCCATTTACGTATTTCATTGTCCCAACCCTTTAGACTTTCCTAATGCCAAAGGAGATTTAAAGCAAAGTAGTTGAGGGACAGAAAAAGAGGAGCCCAGGATCAGGTTCAAGGAGCGGTGGTCGGTCTCAACTTTTGTAAGTTGACTCATTTTAAGTAATCAAGAGAATGCTTTTCCCATCCCAATTCATGAACTTTATATGATTTGATTAGTTTATGTTTGATTTCTAACCCGTTAGTATATAAGTAGTATGCATGCATAGTTGTTTCTCATCTTGAATGTAGGTTAGCTTTGGAAGGAGTATTAAGAACAAGTAATCAAGCACATTGGGGGATCGACATCAAACACCGGTAACAAGGTAGGTGGATCTTTCCATGCATTTACTAAGAAAAGGGGATTTAAATCTAGGGATGTAGGTAGAAAGTAATTTCTATTCGGCCATATCTGAATGCAAAGTCTGAACTCTATTTGCTAGTCCAAAGGGTATTTTTCCCCAACAACAAAATTGGCGACCATACTGGGGAGAATCTCTAGGGTTCCTGGAATTTTATTTAGTTTTTGGGTAGTTTAAAGACTATTTTTTTTTGCCTGTCTTTTCCTTTCATTTCTGTAAAGTCTAAGCTAGCAGGGAGTCTAGTTTTCCATACCATCTTTCCTTGACTTTTTCTTGACTATGTTTTTCAGGACCTACAAAGGTACACGCGGCCTGCACAAGGCCTGCATACGTGTACCCATGCCCTATCCTCTTACAACCTGCATGTGAATGCTCGCTGTAGAGGTAGCAGTAGCGTGTAGGAGTTTAGAGAACCTCAGAGGCAGTCCTCCTCTTCCCTATCAGAATCACACATCCTCAGGGGGTTTTCTGAAATTCTGTCTGAGTCTTGTTTGATAACAGTCCTATCTCAGATTGTTTTTGCCTTACTATTTTTTTCCTTTCATTATTTGTTTTTATGTTAGAAAGAGTATCCAAGCCTTCAAGGGATCCTGATTATCAATATTAGTGGTCTCTTCTTGGTTTGGTCTATCATTTTTCATTTTTTCCTTAGAGTTTAGATATACACGCAGCCTATACAAGGTCAGCCCGCGTGTACACACCCTCTATATCTGTTCAGCGCACGTTCGTACGCGTGTTGTTTGAGTAATAGTCGCGTGCTTGTACATGCTACTTTTTGTTTAGGGTGGGGCAGTCATCCCCTCCTTTGATAAGAAGTATTCCTCTCAGGTGTTTGAATCTATGTTTGGAGCAGTCAGTAGCTTAGGATTATTTTTACCCTTAGCTTGTTTTTTCTCATTTAAAACGTTGTCAGAAAAAAATAAAAAAAATAAAAAAAATAAATAAATAAATAAAAAATAATAATTTTACGGTTTTTAGACAAGTGTGAGAGTCATTTTTTTTACAATTGCTATTGTGTGATTTTCTAATCTGATTCTTTGTGATCTACCCTTTAAGCCAGAATTGTTTTTCTTGGTTTTTTGCTTGTCGGTATTTTCCCTTTCTTGCTTACTAGCACTAAAATAAATAAATAAATCTCTTTTCATTTTCTTCTTTGGTTGAAGAGTGTGTTTCTGCATCATTAGATAGGGAAAAGTCTTTTATTTCATAAGTTTTTGCAGTTCACTTAGATCATAAGTAGCTCGTAGTTGAGTGAAATTCCTTTGAGTTTGCTGTCCAAAATCTTAGAAAAGTTTAAAAAATCTTTCTTTTGAAAAGTTGTTGAAATTTTGCATTCAGTAAAAGTTTTGTTTCCAGTGTTTTTATTCATTTTTTTCTTTCATCTTTTACACATCATTAGTTTCACCCTCATACCCCTTGACATAAGACAAATCCATAAAAGTAACGCTAAATTTAAAATCTACTAGACTTTTATGTTTGTAGGGTTCACAAACTAGTTCAGGACTAGGGCCTTGAATTAGGTTGGAGAGGAAACTCTTCAAGGCCATTTAAAATCAAAAATTGGAGTTTGAGATCCCGAGCTCCGTCGGTCACGAAGGCCATTGAAGAGTTCAAAATGGCCTTGAAGAGTTCAATGTTCAAAATGCTCAAAAGTAACAAATCAAGGATCCCGAGCTCCGTCGGTCACGAAGGCTTCTTGGCCTGCCTTCGGTTACACTGGAGCCACCCCTGCCACCATTAAGGTGGAAGCTAGACCAACAAGGGTCTTTTGAAGCAATCGGGTTACAAACCATTGTGCCCGAACAACCCCCGGAGGAATTGACCATTTTGAACCTTGAAGCAACCACTCTTGGCTTGGTTGAAACCTCAACCACTAATCTCTTGGCACCTTTTATTGTACCAATTCAATTTCATGAGTGCCAGACAGTGCCTCACACGGCAATGGAAACAAATGTTGTTACTTCTTCTGGGAATTCTTCAATTCCCACCACAGTTGTCACCACAGGAGAGTCATCTCCTAACCTACCGTCGTCGGTCCAAGCCACCATGGTCTCAACCGCAACTACTTCGCATAGTGGTCCAAACCTCTCTTTGGCAGTGGCCACAACCCATTTCACACCTAGTGCGACAGGCCCTCCGTTCTCATATGGTATGCCTAGTTCGGGTACAAGTCCTGTACTTTCCTACTCCACTTTAAAGACTTTGGGTCTGGGGGCAGGGAGCTCTAGCGCTCCTATGCAAGGTCACATGGGGGGAACTCCTGTCCCTTTTAACGCTTTTCCTTACGCAAGAGGTCATATCCCTCCTTAGTCCCCTTCACTCAGTGGTTTGCATTAGCAATCCATCGGGAAACCTACACACAATAGTTTATTTGGAGCGGGGAGTCAAGGACCACCTTCGCATAGTATTCCAGTAGGTTCAACACCATTTTCTTGGAACAGAATGTTTGGTAACAACACCTTCTTGTCAGCCACTTTCCCGACTGGGGGCAACCCCATTTTTGGACAATCTACTCCTGGGCAGGGTACTATTCCTGCACAGGGGGCAAACTTAGCAGGACCTTGGAATTCAGGGCAAGGATCTGTTCCCTCCTCCGGAATGTCGATCCAGGGTAATTCTTTCCACAATCAATGGAACCCCTGACAAACTACTATGCCTATCCCTACGAGACTAGTATGGGGTAATCTTTCCCAAAGTCCTTCGAACACAATGCATGCCCAACAATCTATGTCCTATTTTTGAAATCAGTCAATGATGTATCCACAAATTCAAAATCCTTACGCTGGCCAGGGCCATGGTTTCTACCAGAATCTGGGCCAGCAACCAAACTTTTCTTGGCAACCTGGTACTAGTCAAACTCCGGGACCCTTTTTCTCAGGTTATCAGCCGCAACCCAAACTACCATTCCTAGCAACTTTACACTTTCCAGATTTGACAAGGTTGTTGAATGACCCCATTTGTCACGATCCGCGTTGGCCTCCTATGCTGACGAAGTTGCCTTTGGACATTCCAAAGTTCAAAGCCAAGCCTAATGAAGATCCAAGAGATCATGTGACTACCTTTCATCTTTGGTGCTCATCTAACTCGTTGAAAGATGACTCTGTACAATTGTGATTGTTTCAATGTACTCTCATTGGGAGTGCTGCAAAATGGTACATTGAGCTCGATCACTCAAGATACTCTTCTTTTGGCGAACTGGTGATGACTTTCCTTAACCATTTCTAGTTACCTATGAGATACGATGTTGGCACCGAGTTTCTCGCTAATTTCAAACAGAAAACAACAGACCATATCTCTGATCACATCTGAGAATGGAGACGCCAGAAGAGTTTAATCAAAGTACCAGTCCCACCAACATTCCTGCTTGAGTGGTTCCTTAAGTCTTTGATCCTGCAATTATCCAAAGACGTCGCAACATCCGGAGTTTTCTCTGAAGAAGACACCATTGTGAGGGATCAACAGTTTGAGCTCATCTATTCTCAGTCTGGTTTATTATACAACATCTTTCCAGATGTACCACATTCAATACTGGATAAAACTAAATAGAGAGTTGGACCGCATGCCGATGGTCTCGTCAGTTCAGCACAAACTAAGCCCACTAAGAAATTGAAAAAGCAGTTGCAGTAGTTATCCATACAACACACAACGACCAACCAAACTACTGCTTTGGATACTCCCCCTACCCAAACGTTGGAAGTACACACAGTGCAGTGACTAACCCAAATGCCACCCAACAACCTGAAGGGAAGAAAAAACAATGAAAGAAGGGTAAGGGGGATAAAAAAACCAACGATAATGCTAGTGAGGACAACACTGAAAAACAGAAGGTGAGGTATCCTTGCAACTTGTGTGTGGAAGACCACCTGACCCATCTATGTCCCCGACTTGCAAAGGCCCAAAAATTTGTCACGCAGCAACAGTAGGTGGTGTTGACAAACCCATTTCAGCATGCGCAAAACCTAACTCAAGCCTCTGCAAGTACAGAAGGGGGCATCCAAGAAAACTTCCCACCTTCAAACAATCCCCCATCCACGAATGTATATATTGTTAGGGGTGATTCTTTCATATCAACTAGAGCACACGATTATTGTAAACCAAGTGCTTCGGAGAAGGGTAAAGAAATTGACCTCCCATCTCTTCCTCTACAGATTGAGAAGACGTTGGGAGAAACAATGACACACACTCCAAAAGGTGCATTTAAAAAAGATTCTCATAACCCAAACACAAGGGCCGCCCAGAACTACTCTGTGGTGGAAGATTTATCACAAACCCCTTGTGCGATGTCTACTTTGGAGGTCCTCCAAAGTTTCCCTTCTCAGAGAAAAGCCTTGTTATCCGCATTGGGCTCTACTGAGACTTGTAATCTGGGTACCATCATGTTAGATACAACCGACTTAAAACCTCATCTTCCTTACCATGTAGCGTTTCAGATAGTAGTGGCTTACCCCACGAAATTTTTTACATGGAATATATTCCACACAGTGTTTAACGAGGGCACCTCGACATGTGTTATGTCGTTGGCATGTTGGAAGGCCATTGGCCAGCCTGTTTTGTCTCCATCACCTACTCTCCTCACTGCTTTTGATGCTCATTTTTTCCGACCACATGGCATCATTTCTTCTTTCCCCATGTAGTTAGGAGGGAAGACTATGTGTGTCGAAGTAGAGGTAGTCGATGCTCCCCTCAACTATAACCTCTTGTTAGGATGGATTTGGACTTATGCTATGTAAGCTGTGGTTGCTACAGTTTTCTGGGTCTTGTTGTTTCCACACGAGGGCCAGATAGTGACCATCGATCAATTGTCTTTCTCCGGACCTGACCCATCTTTGGGGGCATCCACGGTCCCGCTGATTGATAATCCTCAACCAGGTGTCATCAATGTAGGAGTTGGTTTGTGCCCATATTTGATGGGTACCTTTGATTACCCACCTCCTCACGGCGATATCAAATTTATATCTAACCACCATAAGGTTGATATTTTTCAAGTTTCATCGTTCCGCACTACTTACTTCGAGGATCCATGGATTCTTCCTTCCCCATCAGCCACGATGGATGAGACAGGGAACTCAGGCATGTTCATGCCCTTGTCTGCCACTGAAGTAGCGTACTCTTTAGTCCAGCAAGCTTCAGCTAACAACGATCCGACTCCTGCACAAGAGTTAGATCCGCTTCTAGACCCTATTTGGGCTCAGGGTTCTCTCGCTAACGTCGATTCGTTAGACTTAGTCTTGCCTTCTGATGAAGCAGTAATTGAAGCAATGACTAGTCCAAACAAACCTTGGGAAGATCTTCATCACAGATCATATTTCCTCCCAGAGTTAAGCCAAAACGAAGCAGGAGAATTCACCGTGACTATGATTGGAGATAAGTCTTGTCATACTAATCCCTTAGCTACACACAAGATCTATGCTGAGGGTAATATGGCAACCATTGTTGAAACAATACCTATCAATATCTCTAGAACCCCTGGCGTCATAGACAATGTTTTCGCCAGACCATACAGCTCCCCCGAGAAGATGCCAGGCATCGACCCACAAAGAGTCTATCATGAGATAGCTTTGTTTTTTTTCAAGCTCGCTTTGAGATCCGAAAGCAACATCCGGTGAGACTGCATTTATGATTTTCGATCTCATCCGGATTAACTGAGAAAAGTAACCATTATGGAGTCTTCTTTAAGCCATTTTTAGACTCCTTAAAGATGAAAAGATTGTCGAGTGACCTTGTTTCTTCACATTCGTTAAATTGGTCCAGAAGAACGTTGCTTAAACGGGTCTCCTTTTAAGACTTTTTCAAACCCTCTAAACATGAAAAGATTGTTGAGCGATCTTCTGGCCTTTCACACTCGTTAAATTGAAATTTGAAGTCACGTCTGTCTGGCGGTAGTTTACCCCTTTTTCGGTCTGGACGGTCAACTGTACGAACAAAGGTATACTCTATAGAAATTTCATTATTTAGAAGAGTATTCTCAAGTATAATTTTATCCCTTTTTCGGACATGAGGGACTAAACTTACGAAAAAGAAACCCCCACGGAGTCCATAGTTAAGCTCTATTCAGACTCCCTAAAATTGAAAAGATCGTCGAGTTACCTTATTCTTTCACACTCGTTAAATTGGTCCAGAAGAATATTCCTAATGGAGTCCATAGTTAATCTTTTTTCAGACTCCTTAAAAGTGAAAAAATAGTCGAGTGATCTTGTCCTTCTCACACTCATTAAAATGGTTTTGAATCGATTTATAATCGGTGCTAGTTTATCCCTTTTTCGAACCGACTAGACTATCTTCGAAAAAGGTACCCCAACGGAGTCTCCTTTTATGTTTTTTCAGACTCTCTAAATATAAAAAACCACCGAGCTTACCTTCTTTGGGCTCATTAAACTTACATCGAAGGAGGTTACCATTGTTTGTTTTATCAACCACATTTGCATACCTTATCCACCAACCTTGTGACAGTTTGCTTCTGCGTCTTAACACTATTGGCCGCCGAAGGATTTTTCCCGAGTATCATTTTACTAGAACATCAGTCTTTTCCTTGTGCCTTGAGCTTGTATGTTTGCAATACTCGTTCCTCCATTGTAACGTAATACTCTTTTATTCTTTTTCCAAAATTATCGGAAAGAACAAAAAAATCAAATATACCCCAAAAAGAGGAAGGGAAAAGTATTTTCTTTATTGGCAACATAATGAATCACCCTTGGATAAATCACATCTATCCATTTGATCATCAGACTATGGGATGTAGTATAACCTTAGGAATATTTTATCGCTATATAGAGTTGTGTCCTCCACCGTTTGGTTATTCTTCCAAACATATGGAGAGTTTGTGTTGCCCCCTTCTTCGTAGATTTATGATTAACATATATGTTGCCTGAGTCTCATCACTTGTCGTGCTATTTTCCAAGGGAATTTTGTCACTAAGCTTGAGTTGGCCCCTCTGCAATATGTCTCTTGTCTACATACCCGGCCATCCTGAATGTCCAATCAAGTCCTTGTTCAAAATCACTAAAGCCTTCAGTCCGATCATCAAGATTATCAAGTCCATGACCGATGACCCGTCAAAGACATCTGGGTAGTGCAGTCGTACACTCATATTACACTCCTACCCAAGTTTCAAAATATTTTGAATTTGTTGCTCGAGCTCTGAAGATATCATCTCCAACCATCAGGCCGAATCATCTTCTGGAAGATGGATACTCTATATGTATATCTTTCTGATTTCAAGAAGTAGCTCCGCTGTGTATTGTTCATGGCTACTCTTTATAGTTATTTGACATGGATCTATAGTGTATTTGATTGGTATCCATGGTTATGTTTTTATCCTGAGCATGGGTATGCCCGCCTTGGTGAGACATTTGTTATTTTGTAGACGACACCTCCCAGTTCCTAATTCTTGGGCTCAATCGTTCGGCACATCAGTAAAGATTGGTAATGTATTTCAGCCATCGAATTCTCTTCTAACCTCACACATGAGGGGGCATCTGTTATAAACCTAAATTGCACCACACATGCTTACCTAGCATCAGACCAACTCATATCCCTTCTTTGCAAAAACTCTGCTAAACAACTCTTTGAAAATTCTCTTGTGTAAAGGCCCACGCACCCTAACCCATTACTGCACGCGTGTACATGTTGTCTGACCCAAAACAGCCCGCGTGGACCGATAAAAGCATGAAAAAAGGAAAGTTGTCGACGGAAAAAAAAGCTATGGGTGAGTTAACTGAAACTCCCAGCCATGCATGGCCGAGGTTTCGTCCAAATACCTAGGTCCTTCTAGCCTATAAAAGAATGGGTAGGGGTACCATTTGAAAAAGAGGAAGAATATAGCAAAGAAACTCTGCCCATTTATGTATTCCATTGTCCCAACCCTTTAGCCTTTCCTAATTCCAAAGGAGATTTAAGGCAAAGCAGTTGAGGGACAGAAGAAGAGAAGCCCAGGAACAGGTTCAAGGAGCGATGGTCGGTCTCAAATTTTGTAAGTTGACTCATTTTAAGTAATCAAGAGAATGCTTTTCCCATCCCAATTCATGAACTTTCTATGATTTTATTAGTTTATGTTTGATTTCTAACCCGTTAGTATATAAGTAGTATGCATGCATAGTTGTTGCTCGTCTTGAATGCAGGTCATCTTTGGAAGGAGTATTACGAACAAGTAATCAAGCACAATGGAGGATCGAAATCAAACGCCAGTAACAAGGTAGGTGGATCTTTCCATGCATTTACTAAGAAAAGGGGATTTAAATCTAGGGATGTAGGTAGAAAGTAATTTCTATTCGGTCATATCTGCATGCAAAGTTTGAACTCTATTTGCTAGTCCGTAGGGTTTTTTTCCCCAACAACAGTATGGTAACTAGAAATCGACAAAAGAAGGGAAAAAGAAAGAGGTAAACAAGGGGAGGTGTATAAAAGGGAAAAGAAATGGAAAAAAAGAAGTTGGGAAAATATAAAGGGGAAGGAAAAATATGGAAACATGAAATTATCTTAACCACTGGCTCCAACTGTGGGATGATAATCCATTGTGGGTTGTCAAGAATATAGAATATTCATGACCATGTTCTTCCATCCATTGGGCTATGGATTCAAAGGTAAGAATATACAAACAAAGTAAAAAATTATGTACAAGGAAATGAGAAAGTTTCAGGTGAAGAAACCTTTCAAATGTTGCCCATTAACAGGCAACATTAACATCTTACCCTTCATATATTTGAGCATATAATAATTAAAACCCATGATCTTTTCAATGATGTATGGTCCAATCTAGATTGTTTCGAATTTTGTGTGCATATATAGTTTCTCCTTAGCTTTGTTCCAGAGTAACACCAGTTCACCCCTCTGAAAAATCTTTACAGTTGCATTCTGGTCAAAATGTATTTTGATAATTTGTTGTCTCTAAGAAGTTCTATTCAGTTATTTACTTCGTTCTTTCTCCAATTTCAATAACTGGTTGACCCTCTTTTGCATAGGGGACCTATATTTTTTATCCTTTGTATTAACTACAAAATTCAAGGAATTCAGATCGAGGATAATTGGCAATGTTTGCTTCTTTCCCATAAACCAATGTATATGGAGGCATCCTAGTGTTGTCTTTTAGAGTCATTCTACTCGCCCACAATGCATCAATCAACTTTAAATGCCAATTCCTTTGGTTCTTGTCAATAGTTTTCTTCAATATCTGAATGAGTGTCTTATTAGTGGATTCTACAAGACCATTCCCTTGTGGATAATAGTTTGATGACTGCCCCATAACAATTCCATATTATCCACAAAATTCTATAAATTTTGAGCCAATGAAAATCGAGCCATTATCAATGATGAATTTTTTTGGGACACCGAATATTGACAATATATTATCTTTGAGAAACTTAATCAGATATTCAAAATCAACCTTTTTTAATTCCACTTATTCTGGCCACTTGTTGGCCCTTGACCAAGTTTGAGGAAACACTTGGTCATATTTGACTATTTTTGGAACTTCGACAGCTTGTTAAAGATGGAGCACAACGCGAAGCGGAGATCGTGGAAGATAGACCCCTTCCTTGGGTCCTTTTTGGGTTTTTGGGGATAATGTAATGGGTATGGGATGTTGGCCCATGGGTTTACCCATGTTTAGGCCTATTTTGTAAAGTATAAATAAGTAGCTAGGAAATGTAAGAGAGGCAGGGAAGCTAAGTGCTAGTAAATACTTTTTGTATACTGTGTGACCGACTTGCAGAGCTGAGTGCAAGTGTTCTAAGTATTGAGTGCACAGATTGTAAGAAGGCTCTGTGCTAGATCTACTTAGGGAAGGAGGATCTAGTGAGGTGCGCGCAGATCTCCTGTCCTATGCTGAGTACAAGTTCAAGCTCTGCGTTGTAATTAGATTGACCAAAGATAATAAATAAGAAGAAAACTTTGTGGACATAGCCCCAGGGTGGGGGTGAACCACGGTAAACCTGTGTGTTGTGCTATATGCTTTGACCTAATGTGTTTGTCTCTTTCCATGTGTTGTTCTTTGATATGATTATGCTATGTGCTTTTCTATGATATACTTAGATAGATATACTTTTCTTTGTGCTTCTTAGATGTATGGTTGTAGATCTGATATATATGAAAGTGTTGAGTGATAGACCTATTTTTTTGTTGCTAAGTACTAACTTAAACTAGATCTAAGTGAATGTTGTGGAGCTCTACGCCATCTGCGGAGTGACATGAGGGTTAAATACTGATGAATGATCTATGCTAAAGTGTTTTCTAAGTGTTAGAATCACAAATCTGTGTCCCAGCTAAGGTTGTAGACACCTGAGTCTTGCAACCACCCCTGCCTCTACCTCGGGTGAGACTTCATCTTCTTCGCAGGTGTTTCCGAAAGGGCTAGTAGTTAGGGTTTTGTTGGTGCGTTGTTGAAGCACTGAAAGCTGGGTCTGCCCCTATGCCAACAAATGGTTCTATTGTCGAGACCTGAAACTGTGATTGTTGGGAACTGAGGAAGAAGAAGATTTGTGTAGAAAGTCTGTCCTAAAATTGTAAAAGCTCTGTGCATGGACCTGTGCCCTAGTGCGTGGTGATCCACTTGATACGAAAAGCTTTGTGCTGAAGAAGGAAGGATAGATCTGAAGAAAAGAAGTCAAAACTGAACATTTTTTCTCTAAGAAAGGTTAAAGTGGAAGTTTCTAACTCAGATCAACAGAAAGAGGTAAGATCTGTAAGCTTTGTGCTCTGATAAAGATAAGAATAGTTAAAAGTTCTTAGATCTGGAAGCTTTGTGGCCTGTAGAAGTAAAAGAAGTGAAATTTTTTGTTTCTAAAGTATGGATTTAGGTATGCTTGATAGATTTTGTCCTAGCTTGAATACTAGGGCATTGTTAGATGAAAGAATGTTTGATATGAATTTGATATGCATAGAAATAATTTTTGGACTAACCACTGGATGCAGGATCCTAGAAAGAAATTTTTTCAGGCTAGCCATTATGATCCTAGCTCACAGTATAAGAAAAGTTGGGGATCATGGAAGAAGAAGAGAGGATTAACTCTTTGTTACAGTTGTACAATACCAGGACATCTTACTAAGGAATGCCCTGGGAGAAACCATAGTTGCCTCTATTGTAAGGCTATGGACCATGAAGTACTAGATTTCCCTAGAATGATTACTAGAATTGAAAAGTTGAATATGGAGTAAGGTCAAGAGACTAAGATTATAGAAGAACCCCAGAAAGAAATAGAGAGTATGTTACTGAAAATGAAAGAAACTCTGGATGAACATAAAGATGCTAGTTTGTCAGAGATCTTCAAAGAAAAGGAGAAAATTGAAGTAAGAATAGGAGACTTTGACATCGACTATGCTCTATATGAGGGAACACAGATGAACATTATGACAAAAAGTACTTGGGAAACCCTAGGAAGGCCTGTTATGGTTCCTTCACTAGGAAGAATAGGGTTATTTAAAGGAAAAATGGTAACCCTATGTGGAAGAATTACCCAACTAGCTATGAGTACCCATGGAGCTTCGACATAGGAAGAGTTTGAAGTCATTATATTTATTGAGGACCATGCCCCATTTCCAGCTTTGTTAGCCAAGATCTAGATTGAAAAAGACTAGATCCGAAGAAAAGAAGAAAAGGAATCCCTAGAACAGAAGAAGCAAGAACTCATGGAATTTATGACTAGAAGGATCGCCTACTTGATGGAAGAACAAGAGAAAAGATCTCAGTTGTTGAACACTAGGGACCTGGATGTCGAAGCTATAAGAGTTTTAGAGGAACCAAAAAAGACCGAAACACCTAATCCATATGGTGAAAGAGTATTTCCCTTGGATCTTAAGAAAGAACCTCAACAACGCGAAGTAACTATGTCAAAAGAAGATAAGACTTAGAATGGAAAAAGGATGACCGAGACAAAGCTCAATAGGAAGAAGGCTAGGAAGCTAAGTAAGAAGAGAGACAAGATCGAAAAGTTATAGAAGGTTCTGGAGGAAACTCCGCATAAGGAAAAATCACAATAATTGAGCTTCGTCGAGATATCAGAATAGCGACATCTGGCACTTTTCCATGGCACAACAATATAGTCGTTGGACCAATATACCCATTCAATTTCCTCCCCGAATGGATAGAAAATCATTAAAGGATCACCACTAGACCATTGGACCATGCCATAACAGATGGATCAACATTCATGAAAGATTCATACCTATTGCAACCAGACCGTTGATGAATTTCCTATTTATCTCGTCCTGTCGTGCATCAAGAACACTTTTTCCAATTGAAAACATGAAGCTCGCAAAACTCATAATTGTATGCAGTGATCATTGCAAGTAGATCGTTCACCCTAGTGCGGTGTTTTGAGATCATCGTGACCCTACTTATCTTTCCCAAGTGTGTATGTCCGACGAGCTCACCGCGCTTGAAGAATCCATCACAGAATTCCTTCACAATTTAATGACTAAGAGAGTCATATCGGAAAGAAGAATGTCCACATGAGTCCAAGCCTCATCAACGAGAGGAGTGAAAGCCTCCTCATTGACTGCTCGAGATGGAACATCTCGAGCCGGCGCAGAGAGGAGAACTAAGCATAAGGACGACATAGCCAATGTGAATTTAGTTCCATCCATTCTAACAGCTTACATACCCCCTCTGAGTAGTGATATTAACAGGGAGAGTGTGCCTAGATATTTTGAATATACCCTAGTAATTGCATATTTACCGAAGGGAGTACGCACCTACCGCGCAGATCAAGACAAGGTTACAGCGTTGAAGTTTTGCGACTTCAACCTGGGGGACCATAAAGTTGATAGAATTATTTCTCTGTATAAGTACTTGATGAAAACTAAGGGCAAGAACTTGAAGCTTATCCCAAAGCAATGGATGATGAACCTCGTGCAGTCTACTCTTCTAAACGTTATGAAAATACCGTACTTCGGTAGACACCAGGAGGTGAATGGTTGTGTAAAGTTACTACTGGAAAGTTACCATAGAGGATACCTATGGTTAGAATGTCGCATAATTTTTTATCTGGTGCTGATCAATAGGATTATCAGGCAAGCATGCAGGGCCCTGATCCCCATGAGTACTATCCTGGAAAGACCGCAGACTGTGCTCTTGCGTAGAAGATAAAAGAGGCCTATGGCGATGTTGAGAAAGGTGTGAGAGGATACAAGGTAGCTTCTATTAAAAGTGGCACATTGCGCCTGGCATGCCAACTAATCCCAGGGAAGCTGGTACATAACAAATGACCAACGCAAGTATCAGGCTTCATAGTTGACCTCACAGGAAAGTGCGTAGAGGGACTATAGATGAACTGGGTGAAGTACCTTGTGAATCAACTAGAGAATGACTATAGAGAATCTCGGGATCAGGGGCATGAATTCCATTTTAGTTGGCTCCTGATACTGATTGCCTTTGTTGCATGGGAGCTACCAAAAGGTGCAACTTTCCCAGACCTTAACCCTTTTGAGCCACTAGCTACGAAGTTCAGTACCTTGTGGTACTTGAACGACATGAGAAAGCAATGGAAATTGAATGTCGTTTTCCACGTATATTATAATCAACTGAAAGTATCCATAAGGAGTGAACCTTGCATAACCCTGAACACTTTACAGAGGTTCTGACCTCTGATAAAGTTCAGCATGGACCACCATTTTATATACCTAACCCCATGCGCTGATGAGCACCAAGAACAGATCCAGTCCTACTATAAGCTGACAGAAGAAGACCTGGAAGATATCACCAAGGAATGGTTGGTGGACCTACTTGTTTCAGTAGACCCCACAGAAATTTTAGACATCGACAGCCTAGAATTTGTGCAAGATACACCTGGGCCCAGTAGAACAAAGAAGACAAAGGATACGAAAAATCCTTAAGAGGTTCAGGATATAGATAACAAATCTATAAGGAAGGCTTCCATTACGCCAGATGAAGAAGGTGTAGAAACTGAGCAATAGAAATTCGAAGTACCGCCACCCAGGGATGAATCAGACTCATCCAAGAAAAGGAAGGTTTCACCTTTGAAGTCTTCCTCTAAAAAGAAACCAAGAACCCCTGTAACTAAGATGTGAACTGCCTTTACGTTGGATGACTTTGATTTCATTGTTTCAGTGGTCAATGATGCTTCAAAGGAAATAATAGAGAAGCAGGAAGTGAAGAAGGAACAAATGTATAACCAGATTGAGATCGCACTCCAAGGAGTATAGCATGCACTCCAGTCTAGCCGAGCAATCTCTACTATGCCTCTACCAGAAGGAAAAATAGAAGAAGGAGATGAATCAGTCCAGCTCCGCAATATTGTTGATACAGTCAAAGTACACCTTCGACGTGCTCAGGAAAAAAAAGCGTAGGCCACCCAGCCCCTCAAGAAGGCACAGGAAGAAATTATTGAGCAATGTCAAGCAACGCAACAAGATAAGAATTCTCTCCAATAAAAATTTGAAGAAGACCGAGTGAAGGTCCAAAAAGAGAAAGAGCAGTTCCTCGCGAAGCAGATCAGAATTGAAGAAGCAGTCAATAGAGAATTTCTCTCTGTGACCGGCTTAGATCAGAAGGCTGAAGAGCCCATAGAGTGTCAAGTGATGAAGTTGGCTGAAGTTATTCAGCAGCTTCAACAAAGGGTCGTGGAATTAGAGCTTCATACCATACCACAGACTCCATAAGAAGTGCGCGAATAGTGAGAATTGGATGCTCAGAGTGCAGTCGAGAGGATTAGAAAACTTGTTGCAGAATGAAAAAAACTAAGTAACAAAAGTGCACAGATATATGAGCAACTATCTGAAGACCCTGAGTTGAAGAAACTAGAGTCCCAACTCAAGGAAGAAAAGCAGCACGCATATACAGTACAGGCACAACTCAAGCTCCTGTCACCTATCGAGAGGATGAAGAGATCCCAAGAACAATGAACTACCCAACAACTTGTTCTTACCATGCAGAACAGAGTGATGGAAGTCACCCAGAAACTCCAGCCGGGCTAGGAGGAGGCCTATATACTGTTTGAAGAAATTGAAGGCCAAGTAACACTACTGGAACAAGTAGTTTTTACAGTTAAGCAACAACTGGAAGGGCCTATCAGCAAAGTGGTTTTTCAGGAGTTCGTTGAGCAGGAAGCAGTGGCACAAAGACAAGTCGGTTTCCCAGCTAAGGTTGCAAACACTTGAGTCTTGCAACCACCCCTGCCTCTACCTTGGGTGAGACTTCATCTAATTCTTAGGTGTTGCTGAAAGGGCCAGTAGTTAGGGTTTTTTTGGTGCATTGTTGAAGCGTTGAACCCTGGGTCTGCCCCTGTGCCAACATCACTTTGTAAAATAATCTATAGCGATGAGAATATATATATTTCCTTTGCTTGAATTTAGATTTATTGGTTCAACTACATCGAGTCCCCATTGGAAAAATGGTTGTTATACAAATATAGGTTGTAATGGCATTGCATATTTTTTCATTTTCCCTGAAAATTGTTGTCAAGATACACACTTCCATATGGTAGCATATGAGTCTTTAAAAACTGAAGACCAATAAAACCTAGCTCTTATTATCTTATGAGTGGTGGTGGTAGGTGAAAAATGTCCACCACATATTCCTTCATGGAATTCTTTCATCAATTCTTGAGGTTTCCTTTCATCAATACATATCAGCAATATACCATCATAGTTTCTCCTTAACAATATATCAGAAATCATCACATATTGAATAGACTTCATCTTCAATGTTCTTCTCTCTTTAGGGTTCATGGTGACTAGAAATTGTCCAGACCTCGAGTAGAATACAATATCTCTATACCATTCTGAATCTGCCATGGGTTCTCCTACTGATATTGAAATCATTCCATCCAAAGAATCACTATTTGCAATGAGCTTACATAAACCATGTCCTTTGACTACCTTTAAAGTTTTAATTTCAATATCATATTTTTGAATCTTCGCTAGCCAGTTTGCCCATTTTACTTCTCTCAATTGTTGATTTAAAATCATCTTCACAGGAGAGGATGGAACATAAGCAATGACATGAGAATTTAGTATGTAAGTCTTAAAGAGCACCATAGCTTTCACAAGATATAGGGATTCATTCTCCAATTCCGAATATCTCAATTCATAATCATGAAGGATATTTCTCATGAAGCTAATTGGTGGTTCTTCACGCTTGGTATTCCTCTAAGTAAGAATAGATGAAACAACTTTGTAGCAAACGAATAAATGATGAATTCTCTTTGAAAATATGGGCTAATGACGATTGGATTTGTAGTGATTTCCTTTTTTATATTATTAAAATCTTATTGTGTATCTGTGGTCCATTCAAACCTTTGATCATTTATCAACAATAACTTGATCGGATTTTCAATATTTGCATAATATGTTGGTTGGGGAGCCTGATTATCTTCATGTTTCATAGATATTTGTTTTAAATCGTGTTTATACCCCATGAATACTGTACACCCCATAATATTGTACACCACATGGCTTGCCCCCCTGCGGGGTTCAAGGGCAAGTAGGCCCTTGACGGGGGTTCCAGGGCAAAGTCCCCGAAGGAAAAAAAATACCTTGTAAATGTATATTGTAATTTCATAGTAAATATGGACCATTCATTATAAGGTCACATATCTGACTGTAGAAGTTATGTTAGGTTTTTTTTCCCTAGAAAGAAACCCTCTTTTATGAGGGAAATGTATTGTGGGTGTGTATCATTGTGAATATTGTATTCTAAGAGAGGATATTGTGAGAGAAAGAAGGGGAAGTTATAGCGGGTGTGTTTTAGGTTGTATTCCTTCATTTTTTTGGATAATAAAAAGGAAGGACCTGGAAATTTATCTAGTGGACATAGCCTACACTAGGTGAACCATGTATATCTGTGTCTCTATTGTATTATGTATCTTCTATGTTTTATTTCTATATTTGTTTTTATTTTATTGCTCTATGATCCTATTTTTCTAACAAATTGTATCAGAGTGAAAGGTAACTCATAGGAAAAGAGGGTTCCTAGTTTGAGTGGGAGCAATGGCAGAAGATGGAAAGTTTAGGGTCAAGAAATTTAATGACCAAAACTACCAGCTATGGAAGATACATATGGAATATTATTTATATCAGAAGGATCTCTTCCTACCATTGGGTGGAATAGAAAAGAAGCCGACGGCCATGAAGGACGAAGAATGGGAGGTTCTTGACAAAAAGGAACTAGGAACGATACGGTTGATTCTGGAAACATCGGTGGCTTTCAATATTTTGAAAAAAAATACAATGAAGGAGATGATGTATGCCTTGGATAAACTATATAAAAAACCCTCAGTGTCCAATAAGGTATTTCTAATGAAGATATTATTTAATATGAATATTTTAGAAAGTGGGTCTGTTGCAAATCATTTAAATGAATTTAATACAGTTAGTAATAAACTAAGTTCTGTAAAAGTGGACTTTGATGATGGGGTAAAGTCTCTTCTAATATTGTTCTCATTGCCAGAAATCTTGGAACGGATTGGTCATGGTTGTAAGTAACTATGTCTCTGGTTCAAACACTTTAAAATTTGATGATGTTGTTGGTGTTATCCTTAGTGAATAAATGTGATGGAAAAGCACAAGTGAGACATCAGGTAATGTGTTAAACATGGAGAATAGGGGAATACAAAAGGATAGAGGAAAGGGCTCAGAGAACCGCATGAATTGTAGGAAGGGTATATCCAAATCTAGATAGGGAAATATAAAGTGATGGAATTGTGGGAAGAAAGGGCATCTAAAGAAAGATTGCATAGCTCCAAAGAAACAAAGAGATGGACAGCATGAGAAAAATCAAGAAGCAAATGTAACAAGTGATGTGTTACAAGATGATTGGATTCTTTCTGTAGATAATATTTATGA
>JZKD02S2349647.1:5526-20255 GCA_000966675.3 Picea glauca | reverse complement strand
TGGAGTTGTTGTGATCAGTCTCCAAGTGGGAGATTGTAGGTTGTGGAGCCTGATTATCTTCTTGTTTCATAGGTCTTTGTTTTCAGTCATGTTTATACCCCATGAAGACTGTACACCCTGGAATATTGTACACCCCTCCATGCAGGGGAGTTGTAGGGGGGGATTTCCCCCTTGTCGGGTGCAGGGGAAAGTAGGCCCCCAGCAGGGGTTCGGGGGCAAATACCCTGAAGGAAAAATTGCCTTATAAATGTATATTCTAATTTCATAGTAAATATGGACAATTCATTATATGGTCGTAGATATGACGGTAGAAGTTATGTTAGGGTTTTTTTCCCTAGAAGGAAACCCTATTTTATGAGGGAAATGTATTGCGCATTTGTATCATTGTGAATATTGTATTCTGAGAGAGGAGACTGTGAGAGAAAGAAGAGGAAGTTGCAACAGGTGTGTTGTAGGTTGTATTATTTTATTTTGTTGGACAATAAAAAGGAAAGACTTGGAAATTTCTTTGGTGGATGTATCCCACACTGGGTGAACCACGTATATCTATGTCTCTATTGTATTTTTTATCTTCTATGTTTTATTTCTGCATTTGTTTTTATTTTATTTCTCTGTGATCCTTTTTTTCTAACATAGTCAGGGAAAAATCTTCGTACAAAGTTGATCTTGCCAAAAAATGATTGAACTCCCTTCTTAGGTGATGGGGTGTTTATTTCATTTATAGATTTAACTCTTTTTGGCTCTATATAGATTCCTTCCTTGCACACATTATGACCCAATAGTTTTCCTTGAGTTACAACAAATAAACATTTCTTTGGATTTAAGGAAACACCATATAATCTACACCTGTCAAAAACTTTCCTTAGGTGATGAATGTGATCGGTCCTTGTTTTTTAGTGTACTGTTAAGTCATATTGATAATCCACCATGAATTTTCCTATGAACCCCTCAAAAGCATGATCCATAGTCCTCTAAAATGTAGCTCCTGCATTTTTTAAACCAAAGGGCATCCTAGCAATGCATATGTCTCCCAAGGTGTTATGAAATTTGTCTTTTCTCTATCTTCTCCAGTAACCAAGACTTGATTATACTTAGAAAAAACATATAACATGGACATATAGACTAATATCATGACTTGTTGGAGAGGAAACTTCATGTTAGGTAAAGGATAATTATCCTTTACACTTGATTTGTTAAGATCCTAGAAATCTAAAGACATTTGAATCTCCCTAGTCCTTTTTCTTACTATCATGGGGTTTGAAATCCAATCAAAATTTATAATGGGGTATATTATTCCATCCTTCTTTAATTTCTCCAATTCAACCTTTACTATAGGTTTTAATTTTGGGTTCATTATCCTTATCTTCTGCTTGACAGGATTTGCCCCTTCTCTCAAGGGAATAATATGTTGAAATATTGTTTTATCATATTCCTTCAAATCATCATAACTCCATGTGAACACATAAAGATATTATTTAAATAATGTGACATATTTATCAACTTCTTCAATTGTGCAATCAACTCCCAAATTGATGTATTTTAGGGAACTATCAATGTCGATGATAATTTTTCTTATTTCTTGGACATTTCGGAGCCATGCTTCTTCTAGGAGGTAATTAGCATGATCGTCTCTTGTAAAAAGAGACTCTAATTGAATACAATTTCTTGGGACAACAGTTATGTGACTATCTTCATCTTCATAATCATTCATCAAAAAAAATTCCAATTCTTCATCATTCTCAAATACTTGTAAATATTCCTAGTTATCAAGTACAGAAGGTCAGAATATTATTTTTACTTGAAAATATGTTTTTCTATGAACATCATCCGGGTTTGACAATGAGTTCGACAAAGCTAATAAATATTCCTTATGATTTTTGTCCCTTGGGATGAAATAAATGTTTAAAGAGTTGAAGGCTTCCATCAATTTGTTAATTCTTTTGAAATATAACTTGAGTCTTTATTTTTTAATTGTATGCCTCTAGGTAACTTGATTTATCACCAACTCAGAGTCACCAGTCACAATTAGATGTTTTATCTTCATTTCTTGTGCAAGAATCATTTCCTAAATCAAAGCTTTGTATTTTTCCTCATTATTAGTACATGCAAATTCAAGTATTATAACATGTGGATGCACAATCTTTCCTGGGTTTACAAGGACAATTCCAATTCCACTCCCATAACTTGAGCAAACTCCATCAAATCACATCCTCCAATAACGTTCAAACTGATGCTTTTGATTATCCATATCTTGAATTTGCTCCAGGTATTCAATCTGCTCCATGTCTAGGATATCATAGTTTCTAATCCCATCATCTATATAATATTCCATTGATTCATTATCCTTCTTTTTGAAATAGAATGGTCTAATGGGTTCATGAGGGACCTTAATCTTTCTCCTCCTTTTTCTGGAAGCATCATGCAACTTCCATCGTTCATTATGTATCCTATGATCATAGATGACCAATATCTTCCTAGAAAAACTCCATATTTAGGAGGAAGGTATACTACAACAATATTGAAAACTGTAATAATATGGGGATCCATCTTGATCCAAGCATAAAAATATTTGATTTTTCCATAAGCTGGAACTTGTCTAGAATCAATTTCATATATATATTCACTGGTCTCATAATATTTGGTGCAATTCATTCCCAATACCTCCATGACTGCTAGTGGCATAATATTATTGGTCGCTCTAGTATCAACTAAACAATTATGAAGTGAAACATCATGATTTTCAATTGAAATATAAAAAGGTGGGATTTTACCTCTCAACTTGATGGTTGATGTGTTCTCACTTTGTTTAGGACTTATGACAACAACCTCCATTTTTCCAGACAGATCATCCAACAATCTCAAAATATTTTCCCTTTGTTGAGGGATCTTTACCACTTCTATGAAAGGGAGAGTTAGCCTTAGCTTACTCAAGTCCTTTACAACAATATATTCATCTGGGTAGGGTTTGACATCAGATGTTTCTTCTTGCTTCCAGCAATATCTGTCACATTTTCATTTTCCTTTTTCTTATTCACCTTTTCTTTATATTTTTCATTTTCCTTTTCAAAATCATTTTTATTCTTGGATTTATTTAGAAATTCTCGTGTCTGGGCAACATTATCTTGCAAATCGGGCTCATTGTCTCCTTCTTCAAATATATACATGGGCGTCTTGCATCCATCCATTTATATAGTTTCGGAGCTTTCATTAGGTAAATAATTGTTCCCTTGCTCAACCATTTTCTCATCATGTGCATCATCTAGAATAGCTGCATTTGGGGTTGGTTTCCTATGAACCCTTTGTATTTGTAGATTATCATTGTTTTCAAACCTCACTCTGTTTTCTTAGGGAGGTTTCCTTCTTTGCTCTTGGACCGTCATTATCGTATTTTCTACATAATTATATCCCCTTCTTAATTTGGCTATCTTATTTTGCATTTTCCTGATGTTTCTATTCATTTGTGCAATTTCAATTCTTTGCTTAGTTTCTTGTGCCACAACAAGGTCTACCTTCACATTTGGTATGGTTCCCTTAAAAAATCCTCCTCCAATTGTTTGATTTTGGATGGTTCATGGCTTCTATTCTTCGTTCCTTCTTGAGCTAGAGGCTCCTTGATCATGAATATTTAGGTCTCCCAGTTGCCTCTGTACTTTTCCCAGGATAATATCAAGGTCAGCACGCATATCAATCATAATTTCTTCCATCTCGTTGGCCTTAATCATTGCTTCATTGGCCTTAATCATTACTTCCTCCAAGGTATCCATATGGGATGTTCTGATAGCATATTTTACATTTGGGGGAATTGCATTCTTATAACAACCAAGTATCATTGGGTTATTAGGTATTTTATCTTCTGGAATATTACTCAAGGTTTTATTGAACCTAAGATTAAAATATTGTATTCTCTCATTCTTCCTCAAACCAATATGGGTAAAATTGATGAGAAGGGTATGATATGCAACTGGAGGAGTCAACATAGTCAGGAACATGGATTCAAGGTCATTAAATGAGCCAATTGACCTACTAGGTAATGTCGTATACAATTCATAGGCTCGTCATGATAAGGTCTGAGAAATAACCTTACCATTACATCGTCATATTCAACAGGATGAAAATTACAAACATCAAGAAATAAGCTAAGATGTATTTTGGAATCAATTATTTTATCTCCTGAAAATTATTTCAAGGTACCCTTAGGGAGAATAGGGAGATCATGTTGCTCACCACGAAGATTTAAGGGGGTATCCCTTACTCTTCTTTGGTTTCCAAATATTAGGTCTTATTTATTTCTTGCACCACCTCCTCCACCCCCTTGTCTCTTCATGAGGTTATCTTCATAGTTCTTCTCATGGTTGTTCATTTCTTCCTTCCATGGCCAGATATATTTCATGAATATGTTTTCCACTTCTTAGAATACAGATTTCCTTGTATTTACTTTTGTTAATGGGTCCCTTGTATTCATCCAGTTTCAATCCTGACCTTGTTCTTGTGCTGCTCTAACTAGTCTTTCATTTCTTTGGTCTTGTCGCTCATCTCTCCTCTGTCTACGGAGGATTTCTCTTTCTTCTTCTTGGATCAATGTCTGCCAAGATATTTCCAATTCTTCAATGGTCTCATCTTTCATTATTACCAGATTATATAGCTGATGTAATATTCTTCTTTGATTATTTAATCCAATTACCAAGTGGGGATGATCATCCTAGGGAAAATTCATATATCTTTCAAAGGATGCTAAACTAGATTTTAAATTTTAATTCATTCCCCAGTATGGTCTCCAAAAATTTTGACACTTGAATCCGTTAGGACTGAAATGGAAACCTCACAAGGGATTTGTGTCCCCATGAGTTTTTCATTTTGGTCCTAATGGATTCAAGCGTCAACAAGGCCTGGTGGTTTTCTTGTTGATTTTCTACCGTTGCTTAGATTCTCGGCACACTCCTAGCTATGTCATTTATTGTACCTACCCCTTGCATGTTATACACTCTTATATTGTCATGTTAGTGGTGAGGACTATTTGGGTTATTTTTTCACAAGAGTGAGCAAAAGAGACTCCCTTGACTACCATGGTAATATAACAAGGCATAACAAAAAGATGGTTAGCAAGTAAATGGGCCTACAAGTTAGAAAACAAAATACATAGCAAGAAAATATTAACTAAGAGTAAGAAGCAAACTAAACTAACATAAACAAGTGATGCATGAAATTAGACACATGAAATTATTATCCAATAAAATTGAATATTCGAATTGAGTGCACCAAGAAGAGAAATATTGGACAATGAATCCCATATTTCTCTTAAGGGAGGGTCCTTTGATCCCTTAAAAAATATAGCTATAACTCTCCAATGGTGAGTCTACAATGGTGAAAAATAACCAAGGTTTAGCTTCACCAGAGGTGTAAAGCTATCTCAATGCTACACTTGCTCAAAACTTATGGCTTAAGGGAAATATGGATTTCTTCAAGAGAATTCTAAATAGCATAAAAATGTTATGGATTCTTTTTGCATACAATGGTCCTTTATTTATAGGAGGATGGCAAGATATTTCTAAACTAGTTACAAGTGTGAATGAGAAGCCTTTAGAGGTACCTCCCATCCCTTTCAGTGATCCCAAATTGAAATTTGGGGGGAATTTTGGGTATGGGGGAGATCCACTCCATCCCAAAAGTGGTTGAGGCCCAACCAAAATCATCAATGCATCATTTATGCATCCATGTAGGTTTGTCGAATTTCAGTCATGCACTCCACACATTGTGCACATTGTACATTGTGTTAGACTATGTGGAGTTGTGTGTGCTACGTTTGTTGAATACGCGGCCAAATTGAATGTGATCCTTCCATAATTATTGGCAGTATGTTGTGTTGGTTTTTCCATCCATTCTCTACATTTGTATAAGAAATTTTTTGTTCATAACAGATTCCCCCTGATGTGTGAGGTTAGGAGGATACATATAGCCAAAATATATCAATGTTTCTCTATGTTGAAATTGTTGTAACAATAGGAGAGTTGTAGTTGTTTTTGAAGAGGGATTGTAAGGACATCCCATCGGAGGAAGAGGGGATTCATAGTAGTGTCAAAATTCTCTGAAAAATTAAATGTAAAGTTGTATTTTTGTACAAATGAGGCGGGCATGCCCGATGCTCATGTCATGAAACCAAAACAATATGAGTTTAATTGAAAACTCATTGACGAAATGGATATATGCATCTCCCTCATGGGCATCAATAATGATATATGAGATTACTGGGGAATGAAATATATATGCATCGAGTGGTGAATGACTCATAGGCATTGATGGCCTATCAAATTCAGAGGTCTTTGGCTACTACTGAAAACTGCAACGGTCGCATAGTAAGATCCACCAGAACATGAAGCTTTGTTGGAATCAAATTTTATAGGGATCAATGACATCAAAGAGAAATGAGGATTCTTTATGTGTCATCCAAGATGGATCATTGATAGTGGAATGAGGGCCAAGATACTCCCACCTTCTTGGAAACTTTTGTTGACGTCGACATGGAAGGGAGCATGACTACAAAAAGAAAAGGGATTCTTGACGTCTAGTTAATCAAAATGGTGTCTCAAACTATATGGATAAATATGTGACATGGACTAATATCAAACTTTATGGGACACAAGAACTTCCCTTGGTTGGGGAAAACAGGATGACAGAAGCAACCATAAAACGTGATCTGGTGTCAAGGGGATGACCAGATATTTAGGTAAAAATGTGATGAATGTCTAAAACTGCAAAGGAGTGGATGACGAGACAAAAATACATATTTTGAGGACAGAGATGTCGATGGAAGTCGGTATTTTGGTATATGGTAGGGATAGATTTTCAGGGATGGTGATGAGAGTGCAATTCCCCAACCAAGGGTGACATGGGTTGTTGTGTGCTAAGGAAAATGTCATCAACTATGATGGAAAAACCTTATGTACTTACTAAAAAGGGAAAGGGACTTTATACAATTACCAAATGAAATAAAGAATAATTGGGTTTGAACATATATATATAGAAATGGGTGCCCCCGTGAATGATGGGTTGGCCTTGTTGGGGCACAAGTATAATAGGGTTGATTGATGGAGGGTGGGGGGATCATTGGTAGGTTTATGTACCAAGTAGATGGATGGAGGATGAAATTACAGATGGAAAATTGTTGTTGGATGGTATGGAGGGTTAATGATAATGTAGAGGTGCATTTAATGTAACCAAGAACATGATGTGGGAGTCCATAATGGGGTGGTTAGCATGATGATAAGGAAGAAGTATGAGAATCTTACTCTGGGGTGTAACACTACCAAGACTCTTGAGCCTAATGTATAGAACAACATGAGTGTCAATATTCCAAGGGATAAATATATGTGGGACAACTCATGGAGGTGATAATGCTACCATTTGATAGTACCTGAATGAAATGGAGGTGAAGGTATCATAGAGTCAAGTGTGGGGATCCTAAGGATAAATGTCAAGGGGTACAACTGGGATATGTAGTTGTTTACAGAGGGAATGGGTGCATGTCACTTTTAAACATATACCTAAAGGGGTCGTGGGGTGGCCAAGACTGAATGGGTTGTATATTGTTGGACTAAGTACATGTACACACAAACATCAAATACTCGAAGTGAAAAATATATGATGATAAATAACATATGATAGTTATTTGATAGAAATGATAGTGAATAAGAATACTTGAGATTTTGATATTGGTGGGAAAAATGGTCCCTTGATGAAAATTTTGGGTGACCTGGAAGGAGGCCAAGGAGCAATGAGTTCCTATAAGAGGAAATCCCTGAAGGAGGGTAGGGAACGATGAGTTCCTGGAAAAAGGCACTCCCTAAAGAAGGTCAGGGAACCATAGGTTCCCAACCAAGGAACTCCCTAAGGGAAGCCAAAGAATGATGGGTTCCTGAAAAAGGCACTCCCTAAAGGAAGTTGGGGAACCATGGGTTCCCAAACAAGGCACTCCCTAAGGGAGGCCAAGGAATGATGGGTTCCTAAAAAAGGCACTCCTTGAAGGAGGTCAGGGAAACATGGGTTTCTAAATAAGGAAATCCCTAAGGGAGGCCACGGAACAATGGGTTCATGAGAAAGTTAGTCCTTGAAGGAGGCCATGGAACCATGGGCTCCCAAACAAGGCTCTCCCTAAGGGAGGCTAAGGAATGATGGGTTTCTAAAAAAGGCACCCCTTGAAGGAGGATAGGGAACCATGGGTTCTTGAACAAGGCCCTCCCTAAGGGAGGCTAAGGAATGATGGGTTCTTGAGAAAGGAACTCCCTAAAAGAGATCAAAGAACCATGGGTTCCCAAACAAGGCTCTTCCTAAGGGAGTCCAAGGAACGATGGGTTCCTAAAAAATGAAATCCCTAAAGGAGGCCAGGGGATTATGGGTTCCCTAACAAGGCACTCCCTAAGGGAGGCCACGAAACAATGGGTTCTTGAGAAAGGCACTCCCTGAAGGAGGATAGTGAAACATGGGTTCCCAAACAAGGATCTCCCTAAGGGAGGCCAAGGAATGATGGGTTCTTGAAAAAGATACTCCCTGAAGGAGGACAAGGAACTATGGGTTCCTAAACAAGTCACTCCCTAATGGAGGCCACAGAACAATGGGTTCCTAAGAAAGGCAGTCCCTGAAGGAGGTCGGAGAACCAAGGGTTCCCAAACAAGGATCTCCTTATGGGAGGCCAAGGAACTATGGGTTCATGAAAAAGGCACTTCCTGAAGGAGATCAGGTAACTATGGGTTCCCAAACAAGGCACTCCCTAAGGGAGGCCATGAAACAATGGATTCATGAGAATGCCACTCCCTGAAGGATTCCAAGGAACCATGGGTTCCTAAACAAGGCACTCCCTAAGGGAGGCCATGGAAAAATGGGTTTTTGAAAAAGGCACTCCCTGAAGAAGACTAGGGAACCATAGGTTTCCAAACAAGGCTCTTCCTAAGGTAGGCCAAGAAACGATGGGTTCCTGAAAAAGGAACTCCCTAAAGGAGGCCATGTTTCCTTTATGGGGGTAGCTAAAAATGACTAAGTCTAAGGGGGCCTTGCCACAAGAAGTAATGAAACTATCTTGGTGGATCATTCTGATTAGGCCATGTGGTTGTTAATCGCATGATGTCTAGGGGCACTAGACACAAGGTGGTGCTATAATGGTTCCCATGAAGGGTATATTGTGATTTGGTGTTGTATTGAGAGCTAGGTCTTATGGGACCAAGGTGGGAAGTGGTACTGACCCCTATATTATCATATGAGGACTGGGGGAAGGGTTCTTTCCAAATACCCGAGATGATGTACCAAAGGTATAATAGTAGGAAGTTTAAGGTTGGACATCCACCAAAGAGGATCTAGAATAGTGTAGCAGATCCACTATTTTGTAATATCTATTGGGGGGTTGGGGGGTTTGGGATTGGGGGAAGAAACATGCATGGATTCCCCCAAGTATGAATGAATCCTCCTAGCCTCCAATATTAAGTGGCGATGAGGTTGTTCTAAAGTCATGGGCTCATTTTTAAAGGGAGTAGATGTTGTATGACTAGTGGTAGTGGACACATAGTGCATAGACTCAATGTGAGAAACATGATTCTATTATGAGAATACTGAGGGGGGGGGATCAGTGTAGGATAATTGATCGATGGTGATGATACATACCTCATGTGGTAATATCATGACTCAAAAGAGTGAATACACCATAGCACTCATGGCATAGATGAAATAATGACCTAGGAGAATATTGTAATCTACCAAACCATCCATGACATCAACATTGATCAAAATTATATTACCACCTAGTTCAATGGAGAGATTAGGTAAGATCCCTAAGGGGGAACAGATTCTACCACCAAATTCTCTTAACTCAATCATTGATGGGATAATATTAGGGGATCCTAGTTGTTTCCAAGCTGATGAGGACATAATGCATGAGGATTCCCAATCGTCTATAATACACTGATAAATTGTAACATTTTTAACGATGACCTGTATTTGAAATGGGGTAGAAGATAGAAATAGTTCTTGGATAAGTTGATCCCAATAAAGGGTGATGGTATGTGATGGGTGTGGGTATACAATTTCATTTTCCTAACAAGGATAGGTTCTAGTAGACATTGTGGTACTAGAGGTTGAAGGGGTGCCCCCAAGTCTACATGATTGAGTATCATTCGTGAGGTAGATTGGGTGTGAGGGGGGATTACCCATGTGAGGGGTGAAAAATGATGTCAAGGTGCATGGAACCTCACCTGATGGATAGTGCAGACCCCCCCCTTTCTCTCCACGGGGGTTGCTTGACCTCCTGATCTAGGATCTTTCAAATCACTGAGCTGAATCAACTCTTCAAGCACCTACTGGAACCCAAGAAAATTTACACAGGTCCCTCTTTCTACAAAGTGTGGGTCTTATTTACCCCACAGATCTCTCTCCTTGGCCCCTTCGAAGAAATATGATGGAAGCACTAGTTATGTTTGCTAGTCCCTCTCTACCATATGACCTCAGGCTGTGTCTCGGGGCTAAACCACAAAAGTTCTTTGGGATTTGGGCTTCATCTCTTTCCATGATAGCCAACTCCTACGTTACTGAACTCTAAATCAGAGAACTCAAATTCCATGAGGATCAACAACCTTTTTTCCTCCTTCAGATCAACAGTTGTGATTTATTCGGACTTCGTCCTTCGAAAGTCTCTCGCTTTTCCTCCTCTAATTTCTTCTGGAGTGCTTCCTTCTGGACTTCACAATCTAACACCACATACCTCCTGTGACAACCGACGATAAATATCTACTTCTCTCTTAGGAGCTTCGGTGATATTTATCTCTCCTTGTTAGTAAAATCTCAGAGTACTACTCCTCCTAAATGTGTGGACCTATTACACGTGTCCCTTCTAGATTCAATGGTCTGGATTCACTTCACTCTTTGTGACTTCGCAAAGGTTTTTGTTTTCTCTTGGAAAACCTTCTGGATCTCTAGCTCACGGGTCTCCAGATCTTTCACCACCTATCACCTCCTGACGATGGACGATTTTACTGCCTTCAGGACTTTGGTAAGTCCTCTCTCCCCTTCTACACTTAGTACTTTTTATGCCCGAGACTTAGACTATTCTCGGTCCTTTCCTACACTCCTTGTAGATTTCTGTGATAGTTGTCCTGATATTTTTCTCATCTTGAAACCTTCAAGTTTCTCGACTCTCTAGCATCCTTCTGTGGACTTTTTTATTCCCTCCTGGCAACTTAATGTTATTCCTCCTAAGCTTGTAAGGTGAACTTAATTTATCCTTGGCCCACTCCTTATGCTTGTTTTTTCCTTCTAATGAATTCTCCCTGATCCCTTTCTTAATAATTAAGGCGTCTCCTTTCCTCGCTCAATGCATACTTGCAAATCCTTCCTTCCTCAGAGTGTTTAGTAACCCTAGGATTATCTCAATCTCTCCAACACTTCATCATGTGTTGGTTCTATGCATGCTCACACTTACTCAATGCCCTCCTAGCAGATTCTTACAGAGTATTCAGTAACTTTGGGCTATGCTCCCTCCTGCGCAAACTTTCTTTCCAAGGTATTTAGCAACCCTGAAAATCCCTTTCGAGTCTGTGAATTATTTCGGTGTTCCCTCCTGGTACATTCTTCTATGAATCGAATGTGTTCAGACACGCACTCCTTGCGTCGGCTCACAGAGTTCAACTCTCTGTTGCACACTCCTTGCACTCAGCCTAAACAACCCATAACTAACTCGACCTGCTCACAGATAGAGGATTCTAACACTATCCCTACAGATGAATCCTAACATACACATCTATTGCATAAACATTCATAAACACATAGCACACATAGAAAGCATCTCATACAGGAAAAATTGTTCTTTCTATTAATGGCAGAATGTCAATTACAATATATGAGTTCAGACTGCAACTAAGTCTTGACTTTCATCAATATTCCCTATCGAAAACCTCTCAACCCAAGTGTCAAAACTCATAAGGGCATACAATACAAATATTTATACAAGAGGGGCTCAATGAGATTCCCTCCAAGTTAATCTAGTGGTGTCTAATCACCATTCAAAATGCCTGACTAATGAGGCAGATTACAATGATGGAAATCTGATCTGAATCGGATATAGATCCCTCCTACCATCAGCCACTTAATGGTGACTTCATATACATCTTATGTGAGAGCAAAAATTTTCTCTTCCAACCTGTCAACATTAATTTCTTTAATCATGATTTATATTTTGAAGGGAAAATGAGAGGGTGTTGCCTCTCCCTTCCTTGAATGTGCACCAATCATGATAATCAGCTAGCGCGTGCTAAGGTGGAGTGATGCTCTTGCATCAATGGAGTAACGGGTGCATGTTGGGGGAGGGGGCATGTCGAAGTAGTTTAAGGATAACTACTAAGTTTATTTTGTTTCGTGCACTTCAAATGAATTTCTTGGACTAGCTCTGGAATGGGTTTAGGGCACTAATGGGTTGGGTGATCATAGAGCTCACAAAATGGTAAAGCATGATTAGTCCATGTATGGGTGGTACATCTGTTCTTGGTTTGGTTGTATTTCTAGTGGAAACTATGAGTTCCCCCATCTATACAAGCATTACCCCCATGCCATGGGCATTGATAGTGAGTGTTTCTCTTCTTACTCCTTATGTGTGGTGGATGACCAATATAACTAGGAGAGGGGGGCCAAGTTTGTCCTAACTGGGAAGAAGAGGATGGGGTTATATATGGTAGGTGTTTTGGTCTTGCCATGTTGTTTGATGGTTGGATAGACAATTCTTGAATAGGAAGGGCTAATAGATGGGTGGATTTTTCTGGATAATGGCGCCTAGCGAGGTGGACCTAAGCAAATCTAATCCTAAAATAGTGGCACTCATTATTCTATGTGTTGGTTGTACTGATGTGTCAGCCAAATTGGGAACACCTCCCAATATTGGGCGGAGGTTTTCAAATGTCTAGAACGAGAGAGATGTTGCATTTCCCCTATGGTTATGGACTAAGTGTATATGTGTGCAAGTGGTAATAAGAAGAATAAATGAACAAGTGCTTCGGTAAATGTGGACTATCAAAACAATGTTTTGAAAGTTATATGTAATCAATCAGTGGTAATCATACATAAACAAGTAACAATGTAAGTTTGTGTGGGGTTTTATTTGCATGGGGGAATAAAATAAAATGCATGTGTCCTAATAGACCTATATTCCTTCCTATAAAAAATAACTAGGCCTTCCAAAATAACTCAATAGTGGGGCATGAATATACTGGAAGAGGATCTAGTGAAGGTATGAATAATCAGTTATAATGAGGGGTGAAGGGTGCATATCCCGAAAGGACTAGCGATATTTCCCAACAGTCGTTCAAAATCTTATTAAGGTGTGATTGCAACCCAAAACCTCCACTTGGGTAGATACAAACTAGAATTGGCCACTAAGTTACCTCGATCAAGCACGACATTTAGATTTTTGGCCTCAGAAATTGGTCACAAGTTAGATGTTTTCCAAGGGTCGGGTGACCCAAGGACGCATGCACAGAAAAACTGGACCTCGACCTTCAACGCTTCACGGGTGTCTCTCTGCCTTATGGTGTAGTACTGCTTGATTAGGAGGATTTTGGTACCCTATTTCACAACTTTCTAAGTTTCAATTAGAAAAGGATAATGGGGAGTTATTTGGATACCTATCCCCAAAATTGTAACTTAGATTACAATTTTATTTTGGTGTTCCTCTTGTGGAGGTTATAAAATGTGTTGATTATGGTTACTTTTAGGATGTGAAAGTGGGCTGTGAGGTTGGATTCATGGTCCAACCTCATTGATTAAGAGTGGTGTGAGAAAAAGATTTTGTCAAACAAGTGAATCCCTTTCGATTCTCCCATATTGCTTATGGGTGCAACGAGAAGAGCATACTGTGGTTTCAAATATCCGACAAACACCTCTTGAATATGTGATGATGTGTGCAAGAAGTGATAGTGAGTGATGAATTTTTAATAATTTAAGTGAGCAAATTTTGGCATGTGGACATCGATTGGTCCTTTACAATGGTTTCTTACTTCTAACTTACTGTGTTTCACAAATAATCTTGTTGAAATTGAAAAATACCTAAGTAACTAGCATGGTGGTCATGTGGGTTCTTACTTATGACCTTTAATCTCCCTAGGATGTTTTTTAATCTAAGAAATATTTGAAACTATTCATAGATTGTGAACATGTGGGCATGTATGGGCCCTTACAATTCTTTAAACTTCCTAAATGAGTTACTCTAGGAAATTGAAAACTATCCTAAGATTGTGCACATGTGGGAATGTGTGGTCCCTTACAATTCTTGAAGATTAAGTCTCAAAAAACAAGCTAAGAGGAATTGGCCTCTCCTAGATATTTTTATCAAGAGAGATGAAGACTTCTCTAGGAAATCACTTTTTCTGATTTCTAAGATCACACTATGGTGCGAGGAAAGAGCATACTCCAAGATCCCCTAAATAAGTTTATATTCTTGGGTCCTGAAATAATTTGATGAGTTTGTAAAATAAAAGAAACTACTGGCATTCACATGATAAAATTTAAGCCATCCATGTGGAAAATAAGGAAGTAAAAGATGCAAAGGTTCTGGTTATACCCCATGAATGTCTATGTGTGGTATTAAGTTATATATGCAAGAGTGAATCTCAAGCCTGTTATTGATGGATTTTAAATAAGTGCATAAATCAAACCTAATATACTTAGTGGAAAAGGGCTTCTCAAGCCTTACAATTTTGAAAAAGAGA
>JZKD02S2349646.1:1131147-1143372 GCA_000966675.3 Picea glauca | reverse complement strand
TTTGACAAAAATAGCAACTATGAACATTCCAACTATATCTCATCTACCCATAACACTTATCCATATAATCGACGCCATTAGCAACTACAACCCAGTCCCACAATAGTTCATCTATAATTAACATTCATCCATATAGTCGATGCTTTTAGCACCTATTAAACGTGATAAGGATCCCAACGAGAAGAGAATCCACATGACAAGGTATAGGTCCTTTAAGAATGTGTGAATGCTAGGGAAGGTTTCAATTGAATACCCTTCCTAGATCTCACTTCCAAGTGTGTGGGTTCCAGGTAAGTAAGTAACTTTATCCCCTCTATTATGAAGTTTTCTTGAATTGTGTTAAGATAAAAGTTCAAGATATGGGCTACGCCAAGGATAGACAATCTAGCATTTCAAGAACAACTATCCAAGAGGACCGCAAAAAAGAAGAACAACCCTTGGCTAAGGTATTGATATTCATCGGAATTTTTACTAGTCGAAACACGTGTAAGTCTAAAATTTACACTTCCTAAATTGCGTTAATAGAATATCTCAAGTTTCACAAGTAGATTAAATTAACCCGAGGTGTTATACTTGACAATGGGAAAACGTTGGTTAGGTCCAAATACATGTTCTAATTGATTCAATGTGTGGGAAAAATAAATCCTTGTAGAAAAAAAAAGGATTTAAGAGGTAAGGAAGGTCCACAACAAAATAAGACATCAAGCTAATTAAAATATGATTAAGAATTTAGGGATTTCTTAACATACAATAAAAGATTTGATCTTGCGCTTAGATTAAATAAGGTTGTCGAATATCATAAGTAAACTCTAATATTGCTACCTTGGATTCCTCATTGGTAATAAATGTCAATCCATGGTCAACAGTTAGAGGTTAGACCAAGGGCATCTTCAGCGACGACTTCTAGTCTTACATCACACAGAAGGAAATTCTCCCTTCAGGAATAAAACATTGCATATAATTAACTTGTTTGCATCCTAACAATGAATACGTGGTTGTAGAATATCTTGTTTTCCTTCCAGGAATAAAAACATTGAAGAGAAGAAACCTATGTGCATCCTAACAATGAATCTGTGGCTATAGATGTCTTGTTTTCCTTCCAGGAATAAAAATGTTTTCAGAGAATTAACTTGTGTGCATCCTAACAATGAATTTGTGGTTGTAGAATGTCTTTTTCCTTCGAGGAATAAAAAAGTTTTCATAGAATTAACTTGTGTGCATCCTAACAATTAATTTGTGGTTGTAGATGTCTTGTTTTCCTTCCAGGGATAAAAACGTTTTCAGAGAATTAACTTGTGTGCATCCTAACAATGAATTTGTGGTTGTAGAATGTTTGTTTTCCTTCCTGGAATAAAAACGTTTGTAGAGAATTAACTTGTGTGCATCCTAACAATGAATTTGTAGTTGTAGAATATTTGTTTGCCTTCCAGGAATAAAAACGTTTGCAGAGAATTAACGTGCATGCATCCTAACAATGAATTCATGGTTGTAGATGTCTTGTTTTACTTCCAGGAATAAAAACATTTTCAGAGAATTAACTTGTGTGCATCCTAACAATGAATTTGTGGTTATAGATGTCTTGTTTTCCTTCCAGAAATAAACACGTTTTCAGAGAATTAACTTGTGTGCATCTTAACAATGAATTCGTGGTTGTAGATGTCTTGTTTTCCTTCCAAGAATAAAAACGTTTTTAGATAATTAACTTGTGTGCATCCTAACAATGAATTCGTGACTGAAGAATGTATGTTTTCCTTCCAGGAATAATTTTTTTTTGCAGAGAACTAACTTGTGTGCATCCTAACAATGAATTCATGGTTGTAGATATCTTGTTTTCCTTCCGGGAATAAAAACATTTTCAAATAATTAACTTGTGTGCATCCTAACAATGAATTTGTGGCTAAAGAATGTTTGTTTTCTTTCTAGGAATAAAAGCGTTTGCAGAGAATTAACTTGTGTGCATCCTAACAATGAATTCATGGTTGTAGAATGTTGCGCAATAAAGAAAGGCCAGGAACGATGAGGCAAGGAGGCTAGTTAACCCATCAAAGGAAGCTTGTGTTATTTGAAGCCATGATGTGTGCAACAAGGGTATTAGGTTTTAGTCGAAGTCTCAAATCAAAATAAAAAAAACAACAACCAACAATGATCAACGATTCTTGGAGATCTATTCAAATCGACGAATTTAAAGAAAAGGAGCGTCAAGGCGCTTGTCTATTAAATCTTAAATTCCAACGCAGTTAAGAAATAAAAAAAAAACTTAATTGTACAATTTAAATTCCCAATGAAATTACAATTTTAAGTAAAATATTATAACCGACGATGAAGATGAGCCTCGAGATGATCCTCAGCAACTAGCATTCCTTCTGACCTCCCAGTTGTTAATCATTGAGACTTCACAGGTACCACCCATCCAACGTTAGGTGTACTCTTCTTCCCCCATATCCCCCTGAGCCGCAAAGGGGCCATGCACACACACAACCACAAATCCTCTATCTCCCATCTCGCCTCGCAAGGTAGAGCCACCACTCCATCTCAAGATGGGTATCCCAACTCTCAACAGTAAAACCAGTCAAATTTTTGCAACATAACTTTTCTCATAACCTCTGTCTTCCAAATCTCATCCAGGCCTTTTGTTTTATAGGAGTTTCCTCAATGAAAACTCCCACTTACACATTTAATTCACTTTTTAAGTATTTAATTAATAATTATTTCCCCCATACAATTGTCACCCTCTCCATAAGTTGCACAAGAAAATTCCATAATTTATTTTAATTACAAGTCAATTTCTCTCACCCATCCTAAAAGCACTCCTAGTTGTCTCTTTATTCCCCTTGTTTCCAATTAATGACTGACGCATTACTAAATTTGAGTTGAGTTAAAATATGAGTATCCTCCTAGTTAAACTAGTGGTAGTTAGACTATAGATTCCCTTCTATCCGTGCACTTATACTTTCATGCTTTATTCCTTTCTTATATTAAATTCCAATTAGGTATTTTCTGCACACATGTGTATTATATTAATTCTTTAGAATTATTTCATCTTTCTTATTTTCTTGAATTGACTTGCTTCTTTTCTATGTTATTTAATTAATAATTAGTTTTAGTCTTCTTACCCACTTAGGCATACTTTTTGCATAGTCTTAGATTTTCATTTGGGGATTCGCAATTAATTAATTCAATCCTTAATCCATTAATTAATTAAAGCCAATGTTTAAAGATTTTACAGGGTTTAATTATTCGCTCAAGGTTTTCTAGGTCACCTAGATTCATTGACTCAATTTTTAATTCCATGACATTCCCTTCAAGATGCACACCGTTCTCCAAGGGTGCCACTCACCTTTGATTCAAATTTTAATTATGTGACGTGCCCTTCAAGACACACTCTGTGCTCCAAGGGTGTCACTCACCTTTGACTGGTTTTAGTAGTTTTCCAACCCTTGGAGTCAACACTCCATTATGGCGACCTTTTGGGAGATTAAGGGCTTCTAAGGAATAAGGACCCCACCTTATTGCATGCCCCTTAGAAATATTCATGAGTGACTGTCTCAGTCTGCCCTCATGGCATCATGGATCTCTCGAACTAGGTAATCGTTAACCTACAAATCGAGCCACGACGAGAGTGCTAGTAGGTTGTGACAGGGATGATGTCACACCTCTCCCTCAATATCTGGTCTATGTGCATGGCCCCTTTACTCCTTATGTGAGTCAGATTAGTAGGAAATCGTCAGCCTACATCCATCAACGAAACACTGTCAATGATCCATAACAACATCATAATATAATTGATCATATGTCACATATGCATAAATGAAGTACTCAAACCAATACAATCCACTCCCTGACTCAATCTGAAGTCCAAGGTGGTTCATTGATGCCATTGACATCCTCAATTTGTCAAGTGTCCTGCACACTCAGGGGAAACTCGTCAATAACATATGTCAATACATAGATATCAAACAACATAAATCATAATCCATCAACATCATCATAAGACTCCATAAACGAAATAGATAACCATGTACTGTAATCGGATCACTTGCACGCAAGTGTCCTCAAGAATAAGTCAATAACATGTTCTTGCAAGAGTAGGATGTTTCAAGAGAAATGTATATTGGTTCGCGAAGGTCATGTGTACAACGTGAATCCATGGAAGACCTTTACAAGGGTTTAGTACAAGATATCAAGGAGGGTAGCATGATTACAGTTTTAGCGACTGAAGATCCACTTGGTTATCCATTTTGGATTGGAAAGGTTATAAAGATTGAGAAAGAAAATGATGATGTTATTGCAATTGAAGTGCATTGGTATGCGACAAGTACTCTCCCATTCAATGGTGTGTACAAGCCAAAGATGGTGGTTGAGAAACATTTCAATAGAAAGAGAAAAAGAAAGGGTCAAAATATAACTCGTTGTCGCACTTACCTCTTAAAATTAGATGATGTTGACATATTTATTTATGACTTCAATTTGACAAAGAGAGGAACTCTTCGCTCCAAGACAACAGACATTATCAAGAGGTTTCTGCCACAATAAATAAATGCAATATGAGAGTCTGTTGAACCTAGTCGTAGGTCTAAAAGGCATTTTACATCTGAAATGTCGGGCATGTATGTAGACTCAGATGGTGCATTCATCGACAATAGAGAAGAGTATGGATCATCTACATCTTCATCCAATCATTCATCTAAAGACAATGTAGACTCTGATGGTATTTCAGAAACCATGAGTCAATTTGAATAAGTGTATGAAAATTTTTATGCATTTTTTATCCATATGATGTTTGTATGGTAACTAGAAATGAGCATTAAACTTACATATGATCTTACATGAATTTATGAATATTTTTTTATTTTTTTTGAATGATATGTTTTTATTATGGATAATATAATAAAATTTCTTATCTCATATGTTTTGAATATGGACAATATAACAATACTTTTAAAAAATTATTTATGTTTCATTCAATGTAACTTGTATTTACTTTTTTATTATTATAAGTAAAAAAATTATTAAAAAGTGATGTTCAATTTTTAAAGTATATTGTGATATTTTCAGAGCATTATGTATTACCTTGTGCTTTGCATGATAATACGATTTAAAAAGTAAACATTTAAGGGTTGATTTTATGATTTTGTTTACAATAATGATGAGTTCTTTTACCACATTATAAAATTGTGTCATTTTCATACCCCAATTTTAGAATGGATGCTATCTGTAGCAGTACTTTTCAATTTGATGGTTGATTTTGAGGTTTTGGTTTTAATGGTACCAAGTGATAAAAACATGATTTCAAATGATTTCAAAGTTTAACATTTTGAAAAGAAAAGAAAAAATTCAAAAACATTTTTTTAGGTGTTGATTTTAAGGTTTTTCTTAGCTACTGTCTGATTTTTGAAGGCCATGTTTGAAAAAGGTTGTAATTTTGACCCTGTTTAAAAAAATCGTGCTACAGGTAGCACCACTTTTTTATTTGGGGGTTGATTTTGATGTTTTTTATGCAAAAATATGAGTTTTTTGGGCGAGAGTTCTCGTTTTGAGGTCACAGTTCTCATTAAGTCGATAATTGTGTTTGATGTGTTGATGTTGCACTGAGATGAAGATGATAGATATCATAACTCATATTCATTTTTGTAGAATGGAGGGATTATTGCAGCATGTTGGAAGATAGTGACCAAACCTATTGTATCCATTGCAGGCATTTTTTCTATGGGAATTAATATGTCATTTCATAATTTGGCAACTTTACTTATTTTCTTCATGTTGGAAAATAATGACCAAACCTATTGTATCCATTGTAGGCATTTTTTCTACGGGAATTAATATGTGATTTCATAATTTGGCAACATTGCTTATTTTCTTCTATAAAAGGTGTGGGTGTTACCTAATCTATATTATCTATATCTATATGTTCTTAGATAGAATAAATAAAATAGATTACTTTTATGTAGATTCACTTAAAATGTGCAAGATTTATAAAAGAGAATAAATTAGTCTTATAAAAGGTGTGGGTGTTACCAATCTATATTATCTATATCTATATGTTCTTAGATAGAATAAATAAAATAGATTACTTTTATGTAGATTCACTTAAAATGTGCAAGATTTATAAAAGAGAATAAATTAGTCTTATTTACGTTGATAGCAAACTATGTAGGATATGTAAGATCAATTTACGCAATGAACAATGAATATCACATTATATCATTTTTAATGTTGTGATGTTATGTAACAACTATGTTTTAGTCATGAATTCCTTTAATACTTCCCATTTTGTGAGCATGAGAAACTAAGGATTTAATTGGAATGAAATGAGAGTGATTTAGATTTTAGATTAATCATCTTTCTTTTCTATGGTCAATAATTAATTACTCTAAAGGGTTGCATTAGATATAATGGATATCCATAAGGCACTAGTAAGAAAGATGTTTTTACATGAAGTCAAGGAAGTAAAAATATGGTACATGTTGAACATGACAATTCATTACTAACTAAATGTATTTTTTTTTAAGTTCCATTTGCAATTAATTTATTTAATTTTAGAAATATTTTTTTTTTTAAATATTTTATATGAAGTGAATTAATGGTACTCATTACAATTTTTTCTTAACTTTACGGAGAATGTATGTAGTACTAAAATTTTATTTTCATTGTTCTGGCACAATTTAAATTTTAGTGACGATTTTCTTCTAACTTTACTAATAATATATGCAGTAATAAATTATTATAAATGTATGCAGTTATAAATTTCATTTTCATTCTTTCGGCACAATTTAAATGTTAGAGATGGGATTCTCAACTACTTTTTTAATGTTAACATCTCATCGAGCTATTCTAAACTTACAGATATGAAACAATGTATTTAAAAAATTTAGTCTAAAATTAAACTTACGGATATGAAACTATGTATTTAAAAAATTTAGTCTAAAATTGAACTTACGGATATGAAACAATGTATCTAAAAAATTTAGTCTAAAATTAAGGTACTTTGTTTTTAATTGAATTATCTTAGTTGTATTACCATGCATCATAGTTGAAAGATTTATTTTGTATTTCAAGAAACTTTTGAGAGACATTTTTTTTCAAAATTCCTTACAACACACTCATGAATAAGAAAAAAGAGAGTAAAACTGAAAATTAATAAGAAAGGAAGACTTGCTCAAATATGTATCGCATAATTGTGCGCCTATACACACCCTATGTGGTAAAAAAAATGTAAGGTTAAATAAAGTTCCAAAAATGGCATGCACATGCACAAATGACATGCAAAATTACCTTTACCACTGGGCATGTTTGAAAATTTATCCAAAATAAGAAAATTAAAACTTAAATTATTTAAAAATTACAATTTGGAATGTTTATAGAATTGAAGTCTAGTATATTCCAAACATTCCCTTTAGACACGAGTTCTTCTAATCCCAATTGACCTCTATGATGCAGTTTTTTTTTTCTATAGGTAATGATTTGGTCATTATATCTTATATCATTTCTTTAGTCCACGGAAAATTTCACATTATATTTATACAAAAATATAATATGTTTTCTTAACAGTCAATTACAACAGATGTTCCTTTGGATTTCATGGATTGATCTCATCAAAAAAAGCATAGAGAGTTTCTAAATCCCCTAAATTAACTGTGTCATCTCCTAAGAGTCCCAAAATTACATTGTCAAGAAGAAAGCAACATATTGCACTCGTTCAACTACTACACAAAAGGAGTCACCCCAAAAAACATTTTATAAACTTAGAGAACACCCCCTATAGACTTCTAATATAGATTTAAAAACAAAGTGGGGCCCTCATGGCCTCCTTCCCATAGATTGTATGCAATGATCCCTGGTTGTTTTTGAAGAGTCTGTTTTAATAAACTGGTGGCCTCTTGATTATCTTCTCTGAAAATATGGGCAAAGGATATAGTCCTGAAGATCTTGATGAGATCAGAAATCTTATCCTTCCAACAGTCTAAAGTGACAACCTGTAATGCACCTTTCCTCTTTAGCCAATCAATGACTATTTTTTAGTCTCCAAGAACTAGTAATTATGTGATTGAAAGCCGAGATGCCAATGTTAGTGAAGTCCACACCCCCATAAGCTCAGCCCTAGTATTTGTTCCATGACCACAATTTAAGGTCCATTTATAAGTTGAATGTTCATTGATCTTTATCACCCCACCTGCACCACTTTGATCACCATTTTGTTGTGTTGCCCCATCAAACCACCCAATCATTTTTTGTTCAGGTATATAGTAAATATAGTAGCTCTAGGGATTTGAACTTTTTCCTTTTTTCTAGATCCGCCCACCACTCCTAAAGATTGGTACACCACCTTCTGTATGGAAGGATTCCCTAACATGAAGATGGTGTTGTTTCGTTCTAACCAGATGTACCATCAAATATAGGCTGGCAAGGTTGGGTAAGAAATATTCTGAGCATTCCAGTTTTCAAAGCACTTAGCCACCGATGAACCATTCCACCCTGAAGAGAGAGATTGAGAAATTTTAATTCTATCCCAGACCGTAATAGTGAATGGATAGTTTACAAACAGATGATTTACAGTCGCTCGTTTTATTTTACAAAGGTGGCAATAACCCGGCCCTATCCATCCTTTGATTTGAAGGTTTTCCCAAGTGAGGATTTTATTTTCTACAGCCAACCAGACAAAGAGTTTAATTTTTTGTGAATAGTGCCATAGCCACAATTTTTTCCTCCAACCTCCAATTGTTTTTTCCACAGTTTTGTAGCTATGGCATTATAAACATTTTTAACTGTAAGTTGTCCAAAGATGTCACCACCCGTCCACTTTAACTCATCTGGTCTATCTAAAAGATGCACCCCTGATCCAATCAAGGCTCTTCTGAACTTCTCCCATTCTGTAGCTAAGTCACCCACTAGACCCAACTCTTCACTATCTAACCAAATCGTGTAGATCGTGCCAGGGCAAATATCTCAACTAGCATGATATAGGTAATGTACATTTTTTTGGTTGAGTGATACTACCAGATCTTCAGACAAAATAGAATTGTTTCCCATGCCCATATCTCAATCTCATAAAATAGACAAAATACTATCATTTCTTTAGTCGACATATAATGTATCTCAATCTCTTCATCATGAACTTTCTCTTGGAAAAAGTGATAGTGAAAGGATATGTGCTTCATTTTTGAATGAAACACAAAATTATTACATAGATAGATTCAACTTTAATTATTACATATCAAAATTGTTGGATTGTTTGGCCCTATGCATATGTAATCCAACAATCTTATCAACCACACTAAATCTCATGTTTCTTAGGATTATACAACATAGTCAGAGTCCATGGAAGACATCATTATTATTGTCAATCTTTGTTGAGCCATGCCACTATTGCACCAATCGAAAACTAAAAAAAACCACGTGTTGATCCACTTTTGTTGGTGAAACCCCTCCAATTAGCATCTGCATATCTTACGAATTGAAAACTATCTTCATCCGAAAAAGTTTTAAAGTACATACATTTTAATAACTTTCAAAAACCTCAACATTCTTTTTTCTAACATCTAATGATCGATGCTTGGTTTAGAATAAAATTGGCCAAGGTTGATAAAATACAATGTATCGGATCTTCGTCACACCATGATATACATAATGTTGGAAATGTTTAACAGGTAGCATATGCTTGTCATTGATGGCAAGTACAAAAATGAAGATGGCATGAATACAGGAAGAATGTAACAGACGGGCACCAGAAGTATTTTGGGAAGAAGCTGCAGAGCAACCTCGATAAGATCAGAAGAGTTAGTGCAGAGGATGTTTGGTATGTTTTACAGGTAGCGTAAGCTTGTCATTGATGGAAAGTATAGCAGTAATGATGGCTTGAGTACAGCATCGATGATCAACAGGCAAATAGAAGATAAGTCCAAGAAGATCGAATGATCGAAGGCAATGCTGGCAAGTACAATAGTGATGATGGCTTGAGTACAGCAGCGATGATCAACAGGCAAAGAGAAGATAAGTCCAGGAAGATCGAATGATCGAAGGCAACACAACATTGACAAAACGATCGAAGGCCCGAGAAGCATTTCTGATCGTTGGATCCCATCCAAAATTCCCGATAGCATGAGGGTCGTCAGATCTGAATAAAGACAAGAAGAGCACGCTGAAGAGGAGGATAGATCTCATGCGTCAGATCTTAGCACAGGGTTCGACCACCGTTGGATCGAGGAAAACCTGCACGATCTTTAAAAGTGCAAGGAGTAGAGGGCTCACAAATCCCGAAAGCAGGAGGATCGTCCATCTCAGGGGGTTATGTGGACCGTTGATCCGACTCCTTGTTGGAGTTTCGAGGATCGAGAGTTGGAGATGACAAGTAATATCATCCACAGAAATCCCGATTTTGCGATATGCAAAATCGCGATGTAATCTGAGCCGTCAAATCAAGATCACATCTGGACCGTCGATCCGACTCACGTCAGCAAACCACGTCAGCTAGGAACACGTGGCACAACCAGGTAATGACAAGTGTCAGACTGATTCAATATGCCAAGCACATGTAAGTCACGAATCATGGTGACACATGGCAGTTATTTAACACATGTGACATCAGCAGAATTACACCATGTCAGAGTTTCGAGGATCGCGTGTTGGAGATGTCAAAGAAACAATGCAACAGGAATCCCGATTTCGCGATATGCAAAATCGCGACTTAAATCACAGTCGTTGAATCAAGATCAAATCTAGACCGTTGATTCCAGTCCATGTCGGAGTTTCGAGGATCGCGTGTTGAAGTTGTCAAAGAACATTCACCACGGGAATCCCGATTTCGCGATATCCAAAATCACGATGTAATCTGAGCCGTCAGATCAAGCTTTGATCTGGACCGTTGATTCCAGTCTGTGTCGGAGTTTCGAGGATCGCAACATGGAGTGGAAAGTAAACAATGCAACAAGAATGAATATTTCGCGATATGTGAAATTGCGATTCAATCGCAGCCGTTGAATCAAGCTCTGATCAGGACTGTTGAATCCCACGCCATTTCAGGGTATCGGGGATCGCAACTTGGATAGTCGAGATGTCTCATCTCCAGACTCACGAAATGCGAAATCGTGAAAGCGCCTTATGCATAAGGCTGTGGTTATAGCCCATGGTCATGAGAAGGGAAGGAGTCAGTCCAGATAAGCTCCATTTCGGGGTTTCAGAGATCGTGACTTGGAAAGTCGAGATGCATCATCTGTAGATCCACGAAACGCGAATTCGCGAAAAGCGCTTTTAGCATAGGCGCTTGGTTATGACCATAGTCATATTGGGGAAGGAGCTAGTGCAGAAAAGTTTTATATCGAAGCTTCGTAGATCGTGACTTGAAGTGTCAAGACACTTGGGCATAGGAATGTCGAAATGCCGAAACCCGATTTAAAGGCAAGATTAATAAAGTTCATCCAATGGCGCAGATAAACTTGAAGGAGATCAGAGGGATATTGATGCACGACGCAGTGAAACTGCCAGAAACCATTGATGACGTCTTCTAGAGAATTCGAAGAGACCTCTGTGTGATCGCCAGAGGAGATGAAGAGTCTCCAAGCTTCGTCTAGTGAAGGAAGACTATTCTTAGAAGGGATTGACAGATGGATGAGTGTTGAAGTCTGTAACTGAAATAGAGAAGGTGAGCTCGACTGTCACATAAAATACAAAGAGTCTCAAACTGCCAGAGAGGTTGAGGAATCTCAGTACAACATACAGTGATGATGAACGCGTGGGAAAACCGCCAGAGAAGCTGAAGAGTTACCAAGATGATCAGGCAGAGCACTCGAGAGGTGGAGGATATTGGCGCGGAGTCAACATGCAGAGGTATTGCGAATATTGCATGCACAAAGACAATAGAGACTATAAGAATGCCGAACAAAGAAGAGACAAGGGTTGTCGCTGTGTAGGAGAATCAAGGGTGTGCAAGGAGGCAGAGCGTAGGAACAAAAATGCACAGTAGAGGAATGGTGAATTGAAGGGATATGGCGCAGAGAGCATAAAAGGCTGAAGAACAGAAAGTGCAAGGGGCGTGCAGAAGACACTGATGTAGACAGGGCAGAGTAGTGTAACAGAACAATAACAAGGCTGGTAATCCATTGAATAACTCTATATCGCTGTAATAAGTTTGAGTAACAAAGAATTTACATTTCAGGGTGGAAGGGAGGTGCTAGGGAGGATTGTTGTCCTCATAGGTTCAAGTGGGTGCTTGAACACAGGGAGTTGTAGCTT
>JZKD02S2349646.1:1087292-1119352 GCA_000966675.3 Picea glauca | reverse complement strand
TAAGAACAAATTCTCACGAGCTCCATAGTGAAAGTGGGTGTTGGTCAATTCCTAAAATGCCATGGGATGAAAGAGTGTGTCACCTTTGTGACACTAAGAAGGTTGAAGATGAAAAGAACTTTCTCTTAGATTGTCTAGCCTATACTCGTATTAGATCTATGTTTTTCGAGCACAGAAACAAAATTCTAAAGAATCACAAGTAATCACTTACCCTCTTATGGTCCGATAGACCAATTAGATCTTAGTGGATGTTAATCATCATCATCATCATCCTCATTATATTTCTTTTACCTATATTATATAATAACATACATAAATTTTAAGTTTTATTATATATTTATATATACATTAAATTAATTATAAATAAATTTTAAGTTTTATTATATATTAATATATGCATTAAATTAATTATAAATTATATTTTTAAGTTTTATTATATATCAATATATACATCAAAATAATTACAAATTATTTTTATTTTTATATTGAATATATTACATTTTAAATATATACATTAAAATAATTACAAATTATTTTTATTTTTATATGGAATATATTACATTTTTAATTTTTTATATTTTTAAGTTTTATATATATCAATATATACATTACAATAATTCCAAATTATTTTTATTTTTATATTGAATATATTACATTTTTAATTTTTTTGGGTTTTAGTTTTTTAGTTTAAATGTTTTTTTAATGAGTTTTAAGTATAATTAAAATAATATTTCAAATTAAATTATAAAATACATTAAAAAAAGATAAATACACGGTATGAGACCACATGCTTAATATTAATATCATAAATTATTTATTAACATGGAAAGGTTTGTTATTATACCATTTTTATGACATGTTAAATTAAAAAAGAAATTTTATTAAAAAATGATGAAGAGAGATTTTATATGATAATACCATAAATAAATATTTTTATATAAAAGAAATTATAATATGAATTTAAAAATAAATAAAAACATTGTATGTAAGTATTGATTGAATATAATAAAATAATAAAATTTTAATCCAAAAAAGAGAAAGCTTGTGAAATGGATGATATTTATGTATTTCATGACATTAAATTAAGTTGGAGAATATTAAAAAAAAATGTGTTATGACATTAAATTAAGTTGGAGAATATTAAAAAAAAAAATGTGTTATATGGAATAATGACATATTAAATTAGGAATATTAAAAGAAAGTAAATGTGTTAAATGGTATGGAAGATTTCGCAATATGTAATGTTTCTTAAAATTAAATTATTCTAATTAGTATGTAATGTTTCTTAAAATTATAATTAATTTATAAATGTATAAGTAAAATTTAGTTTCAACTTTTTTAAATAAATAAAAATTAAATTTTAAATTATTTTTTAAAATTTTAGTAATGCTTTGTATAGAATGGGAGATTAGGTAACATATAATAAACTTTATACTATAATTTAGGATAACTAGACTACTTGTGGGGTATTTTTTTTGAAGTGATTTATAAATTGATTCAACAACTCTAAGTATTGTTTATAAATATTTTTTTTTTATCATGGATTACATAACATTGGGTCAAGTTACTAAGGTCTGTGGACTATTTTTTTCAAGTAAAGGGTGACTAAAAGGAATAGAATTGATCCCATTCCTTTATTACTTCAAGTATGTCAAAATAAGCACTCAACATACACTAATAACAAATAATTTAAGGCAATATCATTGAATAATATTTGGGTTCTTTGTGATCAAATACCATTTAACAAAAAGAGGTTAGTAAGATCAATCTCTAGTTACACATTTTTTTAAGTTTATGGATAAAGTGATGAACTATACATCTTGGCCACATTGAACCAAAGGAACTTAGCATGTTTGAGGGAAGAGAGAAATAAGGGTGTGATTAGTTGAAACAATAATCTCTAAAGGAAAAGCTTATATGTATCTGCAATCAAGAGCATGTAAAAGTAATTTAAAATCTAATGAGGATTCACCATTGATTCATTAGTAACAAAAATGAAATAATAGAACATAATGTATTGTTATACTTATAAAGTGCATAGACATCGATAGAAAATTGTAACAACAATCATTCATAGATAAATCACCAAATGAGTGCCATGCAATGGTAGAGTCCTTGTGTTTTTTTTCTGGCAAAAGAGAACTTACAACATTTTGGTGTAGACATAATTTTTTTTTTTTTGTTTAAATAAAAAGAGGGGTAGATCCTATTATATCATATCACATACAAAAATTACACATGTCTCTAGGCTGCCAACTATTTTGTCGAATTAGTGGAAACCAATACAGTTGGCAGCCTTGGATGTCCATGTCTTAAAAAGGCGTTCCGTCATCTGCCCTGCCAAGAGGAAACCAAGGCATTTGGTGGCCTATAGTCTTTACATTAACCATTAAAGCTAGAATTAAAACTAGACTGGACTTGGAGTTGAACCAAAAAGAGTTTAAAATTACACCTAACTAGAACTAGAAAGAACTCCAAGCCATGCAATTACCCGTTGGCACCAGAAGTAGCTTCGCCAGGGTCTTCGTTGTGCGGTCTATTCCAAGTCGGCAGGGCAAAGGGTCTTGCACATGTCAGATATTTTTGCCCCGTTGACGCATTGAAGAATGATTCATACAACATATCGATGCGTTGGTGCATGAGTGTGCCATGGTGAACCTGATTTTCCATTTGGCTTCTCAGATCAGTAGACATAATTTGTTGCTTTGAATGCTTGGAATGAATTTTTTTGGTAGAAACTAGGAACTCAAGGATATTATGTATTGGATTGTTGCAAGTAATCTAACATAAGAATTGGAGAGTTGAAGTTGGGTTTTCAATTGGAGATGTTATGAAGTTGGGATATTTGTTGCAAATCCACCTTGATGATGAATTTAAACATGCTAATTTGAGTTCTTAGGGATAGGAGCCCAACAAATTTCTACATAAAATAGTTTGAACAATGCCATTATGTGGGGTATTGTGAAATGAATTGTCAATCTCTATTTGAAATTGAATGAATGAGATTATGTACTTGTCAAAGGAACACATTATTGATGGAAGAACAATATCTATTATATGTGTCCCTTGCGTTAGAAAAACACCATCCTTGCTATCAACTCTTTTCTTTAGTTATTTCAATGTGAAGGCATATCTAAACAGTTAATGGTCAACAAAGATTTACAAGTAATAATAGAAAATGAAAAAGTTTGATATGTTACAAGTATAAGTATAGATAAGATTAAGTCATCCAGAACTTGAAGTAAGCAAATCAAAACCTACAATTACTACTAATTGAATAGGGTTATAATCAAAGGTAAAATTGGGGTTGATATCCCTTTTCATATTTGAAGCAGAAAAAACACAAGAATGTATCCTTCAGAGCCATTGGAATGTTTGTAAGAAAATTTTGAATTTTTTTCCATCGTGAAATAGAAATATTAATATAAAGTATAAAGTTTAAAATATTTTCTACTAAAAATTATTAAAAATAATAAAAAGTATTTTTTAATAATTTTTCATATTAAATGTCTGAATGTAAATAGATTATGGAGTTTGAAAAAAACATAGAATATTTGATTAAAGATTATAAACTAAAGAAGAAAGAATATTATGGGGCATGTATTTCCCCAAAACAATAGAATTGACTTCAAAAACTTGGAAATGAACTTTTGTGTGAAAGTTTATACACATGTCATTGCTTAACGTATGGAAAAAATAATCAATTAGCCTTAGTGGTTTATAAATATTTATGAAATTACTTTTAATGAAAGAATAAACACAAAAGTCACTTTGATATACATGCCAAACATTTTTTACTAGAAGTGCTTAAAAATAATGAATAGTATTTTTTCATATATATTTTTTATAGCATATATAGGAGTTGTAAAAATGTTATGGAGTATAAAAAGAAGATAGAAGTTGAGGAAAGATTATGAGTTGAAGAAGTAAGAATGTCATGAAGCATGGATGTCATTTCAACACTACAATTATCATCTTAAAAAAATAGGAATGAACTTTATGTGCATGTTTATGCAAGTCAATGTTTAATATATTAGGAAAAATAATTAATTGAACCCGTTTGTTGCTTAACATATCAAGAAAAATAATTAGTTGGCCCGACATGTTTATAATTATTTATGCAATTGACAAAATGAAAGGATAAGAACAAAATTCACTTTGATATAGATGTTTAATAAAATTTGGAAAATACATGTCTAAAAAGACATTTTCTAATCATAAACACATAAATTACTTTGATATAAATGAAACCTATTTGATATAGATGTTTGTTTGCAGATTGTTCCCATATAATACGAAGAATACTCATAGAGGAATATTGATGACAATGGCTCTAAGATTGTATAATCATAATCTTAAAAATTATGATGATAAAACATAATAAGATTGGAAAGACATTAACTTATATCACATGAAACATTTTACATTAATTATTTATAGAAAGATACTAAAATACTAAACTAGAATTTATCACCAAAAGATAATCCTAGATTTGAGGTGATGATACAAACATAAAAGGTGTGAATAATAAATCAACTATAAGCTCCTATATTTGAGGTGATGATACAAACATAAAAGGTGTGAATAATAAATCAACCATAAAAACATCATCACCACTTTTGATCTTTCATTGAAATAGCATTACATAGACACAAGTACTCACATACTATTACATCATGTAATTCAAGAAACTAGGCAAAGGAGTTTATCTTCTCTATAATGTCATCTTATGTATCTTTTAAACTCAAAGTAAGGAACCTATGCAACATTTCATAAAATAGAGTAAATCATGTATGTTTACTCTTTCAATAAGAATCTAATTAAGATGGATTCCAAGTATTGGTTATCTTAAAATAAACATCAAGAGGGTTTGAAAAAATTCATTAACATTGTTTTGCAACAACAATTAGGAGTGACCAATATTGGTACATTCAAATTATTTCCTTGCATAACCATTTATCCATTGTTACTAAATTTAGATGAAAATTGTTGGTTAAGTACCACATGACAACACAAAGTTGAGATGAAAGTTGAATGCTCTATGTCCCTTTTAATTGTGTCATTCATAGTTTCAAGGCCCAAATCGGTGACAAGACATTTTAATTGAACCAAAACAAAGTTCGTTTAAAATGAAAAAAAATCATCAAATGTAGGGACCAAACCTTGCATTGAAATATATATCGAGCTTGGTGACTATAGGGAGGCTATGCAAGCTAAACACCAAGCTTATTGTGAATTGAGAAACAACAAGGATCCATTTTAAGCACATGCAGGATAGTTTCAAGGCCCAAATCAGTTACAAAAAATGCCAATCAACCCTTAGAAATCAAGCAAAATATTGTGTAAGTTTAAAGCATATGTAGTATCTAAAATTAAAATGTGAAGGTAAAGGAATTAGTTTCTCTTACCTTTGTTAACATGAAAGGAATCCAAACTCTTCACTAAGACTTGCCTCAACCCGAAAAAAGAAAAATCGAACAACTAAATTGCATAAACAATTAATTTAGTAGAGTGTCCAGATGTTCAAACTCAACAATCAAACTAGGTTCTATGAACCTATGTGTAAAAGAGAGGGTGAAACACAACACAATGATGGAAATAAAAACTAATAGCCACAACAAGGTACCAAAACTAATATCCAAATATCATTACAACATTGACACTCACCCAAAATTTAATTGGGTTGTATGCAACATTCACCCAAAAGCAAGGAGCACAAAACCCCAAAGATTAATGGAAACCAAAATTACAAACCATGGTGCACTAGAAATCCCACACTTCATTTGGAAATCACACCAAGATGTCTGAATTCTTGTGAAAGTGAGGGTGACCAAACTCCAAACACTATCGGAAACTAAAACTAAGCCCATAGATATCTATATTGTGGAACAATGCTTAGGAGAAGACAAACCAACCACAAATACAGAGATCATCAAACAATGCGAGGACAAAGCCAAATAGATGACTAGGCACCAACAACTTCAAAGCACCATGTACCAGGAACCCTCCATCCTACAATACAAACAACCAAGTGCCTTTTCTTTATTACTATTAGCCACTAAATGTCACACATAAGAAATAAATAATGAAAGATTTGAAATTGTCACCTTCAATGGGTTCTTGTGTTAACAATTGTTTCTTAGACAAATGAAAGAACAAAGGATTTGGGGATTATGGTACTTTGGAGGCCATTATAAATGTAGTCAAGGTTTTACCACTATGTATGGTTGAAGATGTTAACACAGGGTGATTGGTAAAAATCCTATGTGGATGGCCAATGAATTTATGGACAAAATGAAATCCATTGGAGAATTGGGTAGTGAATTCTTTGTTTATTTTATAAAACAGACATAGAAAAAACATGTAAAATGATCCATAAGAATTTTTTGTGGAGGAGGATAAAAAAAAAAAAAACATGAATTTGCGACTATTAAACCTTATGTCATTGAAAATGACAATTTGTTGATTACTCCACATGCAATCTATGTGTATCATTTGATTAGTAAGATGTTAGGTGGTACCTTTTCTTGAGAACAACCTTTGAGTCAATGTTCAATGCCACCATTATGGATGAATGACTACTATCTCAAAATCTTGAATATGTCTCAACATTTTCTTAATATCCTAGGGTCTTCTATGCATAGTTGCAAGGTTTTCTTCCAACCCGAGTGCAACTTACAACAATTTTTCATCTGGATGCCAATTCCATTGCATAATTCTTCCCATCTCTTTGACCCATAACTCTTTCATGTTGAGATATGAGTTTTTCTTCACACTAAGTGCAATTGATAACAATATGTCATGTAGATGCTAATTCCAATACTCTAACCTTTAACACCTATGATTAGATGTCATGGAGATGGGATGGTGGCACCATGTAAACATGTTGAAATAGGATGGATAGTGCATTGAGAATCAAGTACAACAAGAGGCACGGGTTGGTTATGCATGCAAAATAGAATGGGGAAATACCAAAGGATGCTAAGTACACATGATTCTAGGTTTGTTGAAGGCTGAGGAACTGGTGGGCAACACAATTTAATATAAAAATTACCTTTGAACATTTCAAAGGTCTAGCCACACCAATAAGAAATTAAATAAATAAACCGAGTAAGCTAATCTTGTAGCAATATTTCCTCCCCTACGACAATCTAATGACCCAAAAAGTCAAAGTTTTGATTGATCTGAAACTCTAATCATTATTTTAGCATCTAAGTCTATTTAGAATGGGGCAAAACCCTAGGGGGGAAGTTTTGTCATGCATGGAACTTGGATCATGTAGAACTCTAACCATGCTTGAAATTTTTGTCATTAAGCTTCATTTTTTGAATGAAAATGGGATCCCTTTGCTACAAGATTAGCTTACTTTTAAATAAATTAATTCAAAACTATGTTTTTTTCATATAAGATCAATTTGTTTGCATTTTCTCTATTGTTAAGCCTAAATTAAAAAAAGAAAAATACATGAAGAGAGAAAGAGAAAACATAATAGAGAGAAGCATAGTTGTGTAACAATGCCACACAAATCTATAACTAACCAGTGTAGACTCATCTTAACTCCGATTCTATGAAGCGTCGAGAATGATCAAATCTCTAGAGGTTCAAACCCTTTCTCCTTAATCCTTTTTAGAACAAAAGATAAAAACCGACATTTACAATTTTCATTTACTTAATTATTATTATTATTATTTAAAAGTGACACATATCAGCTCCATGTTGAATTTAGACAAAGAATCACACTTCAACCTAACATTAGACTCTAGAATACACCTCTCTAACACAATTTAAAAAAAATGAAAGAAATAAATATTTCGCTAAACACACCAACAAACAACGTACATACCCTTGCATAAATGGTAGACACGTACCTAACTGATAGATCTGATAGATCGGGTAACCACTTGCACAAGCCTTCCCATTTCTGGACAAGCCACTCTGGCTTCAATTTTGTTACCCGACATGGCATCAAGTGAACAAATTTAGTCACTGTCATTATAGTGCAGACAACGACATGTGTTGTTGGAGAATTAATGGCCCTACTATCACATTCTAATAGCGATTGACAATGCTTAGTACCTAGGTTCCCCGCAGTTCAGACACCTCCATAATGTCATATATGCCTATGAACGGGATGAAATGTATAACTAGAACTGTTAAAATTCCGGTAAAGTTTTTAAGTCATTGAAAGTTCATCTTGGCGAATGTTTTTTTTCTTTGTATTTTTTTTCCGTTTCAATTTAAAGATTACATTCATATTGGTTGGTTGAATTTTTTTATTCTCAATATTTTTGGCTATTTAATTAAAAGTCGTTACACACGTTGACTAAAACTTTTTAAAATAATTTTTATATTAATGTAAATTAATAAGAGAAGTTCATAATTTATTTCTCATATATCTAATTTACTGCATCCAAGTTATGAACATAGGTTTATTTCTCATATATTTTATTAGCCCCTGCCTTTTGGGCAAGAGGGACTTATTGTAATTGGATTTTCATGGTTGTATTATTAGGATATGGAAACCAAACAATTTAAGTAAAGTTGTTGGCTTTTAGGCTAAAGTTTTAATTTGGAGGCCTTATTTGGCTTCGTCCCGAGACACACTCTTACCATATCTTAGCTTAAAAGCACTTTCAAGTGCATATTTGATCCCATAATGGATTAACATGGATTAATGCTAACTTTCAATTTAGCATTAATTTTCAAACATTAAATGTTTACCGCCTCATCGCCCAACCCATATCTCATAGTTTATAACTCATCATATTTCATATTGTCGTGTCCAAGATTGAATGTTGTCCAATTGCGGTAGACCTGTCCAATTGGGGTGTCCAAGATTGCATGGAAGGTTGCGTGTCCAAAGACTATGTTAGAACTTCTAATTCTAACACCTATACAATAAAATGTTTTATTTTTGAAACTATAATAGCCATTAGATGACTTAGTTTATTACCTTCCCCGTTTCTCTTCTTCATGTGGCATGAACGAAAGTTGGCATCGTTTTGATCCATCATCAATCAACTTGTTCAGTAGCAACGAGATTCTTAGTAGCAACAAGATTCAGCTTCCCTTCTACCACTTTCATTGTTACCAAGAAGACCACCTACACTATCACAAGACTAGCGAATCCAAGACAAAGTGGGAAGGAGGGTGAGACTGAATTATCGTGATCTCAAGAGGTGTACGCGACAACAATGAAAAATCTTTCATATGCTGCTGAGACAACCTTGAATCCTTTTACCGACGTTGGATTTTCTGCCACACAATTGGTGTAGAATGTAGATCAGATTTGTTAGATTTGGTACATGGGATTCTACCATCTCTTTTAAAAATGGTTCAAAGCTTTTGCTATCTAAGAACTGTTGAAGTAATCTTCATAAAGAATGTGTTTACAGGAGGAAACATACCTTTCTGACTGCCATAACTGTAAACTTATGGAAGCACTCAGCTCTGCAACAACTTCTTCATGTGTGCACCTGGGCTTCAAGCGTGGATTGATATAAAGAGTATAAGAAAAGAAGTCTATGATGGTTTTCCTCTTCCTTCGGCCCCCTCCTTTTCCCCTCTTGTTCGATCGGCTGAACCAACAAGAAAAATAGTTGTATCCGTGACAACTTATTACAAAAAAGAAGGGTCGATAAGCGTATGGGTACGGTTAGGAAGTTCAGCCTAGTACCACACATGGATAATATCTTTCTCTTCTACTACAGCCTATGAATGGTTTGTTTATGCCCCACTTTTTCCACTTTTTTGTAGCATCTCATATAATACTGTCCCCAGCGAGTGCACAAATTCTCCTTGAACTTGAATTGGTTTTTTAGAGGCCTTCTAGTTCTCCAAGAACGACCAATGCATTTCTTTCGGCCTTGCACCAATGAAATCACTGGACCTTGTCATAGGTTAGGTTCTTTTCCACCCTACAGAATGAGGAATAGTCTCTCTATGTATGTTATTTTCTTTCAAAGGCAGTCCATCTTGAGCAATAAGGCTGAATAGGTGAAATAAATATGGATCTCATTCTAATAAATCAAATCACTAAGTCAAATACTTTTTTCTTATGGCTATGACTATCATCCTAGAAGGGCGGGCGAGTTGCTTTTGCCTTTGTTGCCTGTGCTTTTGGGTTGGGAAATTCCAGGTATACCATTAGCCCTGGAATAGACTCTACTGCTGAAGATGCTTACTTAACTACACCAGCGGGTCTGTCCCCATCTATTCTTTTGTTATTTTTTCCACCTTGGAAACCTTTCCACCCAGGGTATGATATATAAGCCGAAACAATTAGAAACTTGGTATGAATTATAGTACTTTTGCTTCCTTCGAATGGGTAAAAACACTCCTTTTGTTCCCTCTGCTACTGGTGGTTCAAGGTCCAAAACGGAAGCTCCTTCTCTTGTATATGGCAGATTCGGAACCAAGCAGCAGTTGTATTTGTGAGCTGTAGGTGCTTAGCTATAGATTTCAGTATGTAGGGAGGTCTGCGGTTTGGTGCTTGTGCTTCTGAGATAACATATTGTGCATGGAATCTTCCTATTGTGAATTGTCTGTTAAGCTGATGGGATTGACTGTTAAGCTTCTGCCATGAAATTAAAGAGACAAGTCTGGTCTACTAGGACCCAAGACACATACTTCCCATGCAAAATCTAGATGGACATGTGTCACTTGAGAAGGCTCTCGTCACAACTTTTACACGACATTAGTTTCGAAGAGATTTATATTAACTTTGTGCTTCAACCGGCGTATACAAGATCCATTATGTAACGCCCCTTTCCAAATAGGAGCTTCAGCGAGGAGGCTTAATGGTCTAAACCACCTCGTTAGACTATAGCCAGGGCCAAAGAGGGGTAAATAGGGTTACTAGAGGTCACTCTAGTCATAGGTGTTATATTCATAAAGTGACATTGAACTAAAAAGGGTTAAAAGCGCTTTTAAGTCATTATGAGCTAAAAATAGAAGTCAACAGTGAATTAGGGTTTTCGAAGTGATTAAGGGTTTTGGAAGCCAACAGTGAAATAGGATTTCAGCATGATTCAGGGTTTTGGAAAGCTATAAAGGAAGGGTCAACGACCTAATTCATTATTATGCAGATTATGAATTGTCGTTGAGGAGAAGAGGTGCATCTCAGGGGAGATAGTTCAGTGTATTCTAGGAGGAAGACACCAGTTGTTTGATTTCGGTGTTGAAAGACACACCCTAGTCACCAGGAAGATCACCCAGGTGTTCCATCATTCTTCATTGATTCCGCAGTGCTCCCATATTCTGGGTATTATCTTTTAGTTGCTTATTTGTATTCCGACTAATATCCTTTTTGTCTTTTGATCTAGCTGAGTGTTATTATTTTATTCAGTCGCAGTTGCTTATTTGTATTCCAGCTAAGATCCTTTGTCTATTGATCTAGTCGAGTATTGTCAATTTATTTAGCGACATTCGACCATTTTGTAATCCATAGAGATATCATAATACAAAATTTGTAGTCCTTTGTTGCATTTATTATTTGTATGATCATTTATATGTTGTAAACCTTTGATCCTACACACACATTAGCAGCGTTTCCTAGACTAGCCAAGTCAGGAACATTACAGTGGTATCAGAGCTTTAGTCCTGCCAGCCTGTGACTAAAGACAATGAGTGAATTAGAAGACCTAGATGGTCGTGAAAATGTAGGTGATGAATATGTCACTTTCAACAGGCATTAGGAAAGAAGGCATAGGCCTAATTTCCCCCCTAGCTTAGAGGAAGAGGAAGAGGCACACATAGAAGCAGAGAGGAGGGAAGAGCGTGAGGCTAAGCGCGAGGCAGAGAGGATGCTAGGAGACAGATATGAGCGACCAGAGGCAGTGGCAAGGCCCCCGTAGATACAGAGGCATCTTTCATGCAGGTTATCAATGATATGTTAGCTAGTCAACAGACCATGTCTCAGTCCTTGGCACAGTTGGTTGATAGATTGGCTAGAGTGGGCACCCTAGATACAAAAGTCCTGCATGTAGAACAGGGGAACTCGGGAGTAGGCAGTAGACCCCAGTTACCCTATCGCACATACACCTCTGCGATTAGGATTCCCAGACCCTTGTTTCCTAGTTTTCAGAGGGCACCCCCGGTAGCAGCACCGCCACTGATAACACAGAGGCCACCCACTCATGCCGACGACATTGGAGAGTATAGGAGGGAGTGCACAACATTGTGTCGTGACTTCCATTAGGACATGACCTTAGTCGATTACTGTGGACTCATACTCAGGAACCGCCCCAGAGAGCCATAAAGGGGAGGACCACAATAGCAGTAGGGGCATAACCTCGATTTCATCCGAAAAGTTGGGAAAATCGCCATCCCTTCTTTCGACGGATCGTCCAAATACACCGCCAGAGCTTGGGTACAAAAGTTAGACACATATTACAAGCTCAACCAGATGACCGAGACAGAGGCCATCAATTTTGTGACCTTACACTTGGAGGGTGAGGCACATGAGTGGCAGTCGCATCTCCTCCTATAGGGAGTTTACAGATAGGCTCATGGATAGGTTTGACAGGAAGGATCCCAAGATACACTTCAGGGATCTAGCCCAGTTGAGGCAAATTGGCACAACAGAGGCATTCATCACAGAGTTTTAGCGAGTAGCCATGGCAATGATAGATATATCAGAACCCATGTTGATCATGCTATTCACAGAAGGACTCGCAGAGCCTTTGAGAGGATGGGTGAAGGAATACAGGCCTCCCACTTTGCAGGATGCCATCCTTCTTACTCAAGATCTGGCAGACTCAGTGCCAAATACTAAAACTTTTTCCAAACCATTTGTGCCCCCGAGGGATCAATATAAGAAGCCATTCTAGAGAGAATGGAAGGGCAAGGAAAAGTTGGATGATGAGACTAGGCGAGAGCTTATGAGGAAGGAGCTTTGCTTCAGTTGCAGAGATCCTTGGGTCCCAGGCCACAGGTGCATGGGCAAGGGAGAGATTCATTATATTGAGGTAGCAACAAACAGTGTGGACAGTGAGGAGGAGGAGCAGGACAGTGGATCCACTAGTTCATAGGAGGAGTCAACACCAGCAGAGGAGCAACCTCCTTGTAGACCACCGACACTAGAAGGAGCCCATCCTCTGGTAGTCCCACAACTGCCAGAACAGGCTAACAGGAGGAAACCAACAAAGGGAGGTGTCATAGCGACCCTTTCTGGTGTTCCCAGGTATGATACCCTCCGTATCAGAGGGATTATTTAGGGGCAATGGGAAATCACCTTGATAGATGGTGGAGCCACCCACAACTTCATCGATGCTTCACTAGTATCAAGACGGGCACTAGTGATTTTAGCCATGGGACTCAGAGATCAGGATGGGAAGAAGGTTGTTCTAAGAGGTATGTCGACAGGAGCACCCAGGATAGTTTTAGCCAAGAGGATGGAGAGGATATTTAGACATGGGGAGGTAGCATATGTCGCAGAATGCTTGATCACTACTCATAAGGATTCAAAAGGTCGACAACAATACAATACAGAGATCAAGAATTTATTGGGACGACATCAACATGTCTTTGAGGTAATTCCACCAGGGAGACCACCTGATAGGGGGTTTGATCACACCATTGAGTTGGAGGAGGGGGCCAAACCTATGATCACCCCCCCCTATTGTCATCCTAGGAAGTTCAAGGATGAGATAGAGAAGGCAATCAAGGAATTGCTGGCGATGGGACACATAATATCGAGCAACATCCCATATGCTTCTTTAGTTGTCTTAGTTTTGAAGAAGGATGGCACCATGCGGATGTGCATTGATTACCAAGCCTTGAATAAGAAAACCATCAAGAACTGGTACCCTATCCCATGCATTAATGAGCTAATGGATGAACTGCATGAGGTAGTTTTCTTCTCAAAAATTGATCTACGCTCTGGATATCATTAGATCAACATCTGAGAGTAGGACATAGAGAAGATGACATTTCAATGTCATTTTGGACACTTCGAGTTCCTGGTTATGCTATTTGGGCTAACCAATGCACCTGCTACATTCTAGTCTTGCATGAACCATATATTCAGGGATTAGTTAAGGAAATCAGTCTTGGTTTTCTTCGACGACATCTTGATCTATATTCGGTCATGGCAAGAGCATATGAGGCACCTGGATGAGGTATTGAGAATCATGGAGGCACAGTCATTATATGCCAAAGAGTCCAAGTGCAAGTTCGATATGACAGAACTGCTTTACTTAGGCCACATCATCAGTGCACAGAGGGTACATGTGCACCAAGAGAAGATCAGGGCCATTCTGGATTGATCGACGCCCAAGAATGTGATAGAATTGAGGAGCTTCTTCAGGCTGTGCAGTTATTACAGGCGGTTCGTTCGGGTTTTTTTTCAGCTTGGAACACCGCTGACCAAGGATGATTTTAAGGATGGAAATTTATTTTAAAATGTAGAGACCTTGGCGAATATTACTAATCCTTCATATGTCACGTATACATGTTTGGCTATATTTTTTTAAAATATTCAAATTTATAAGTATTTTATATAGTTTTTATAAAATTGTGGTGATTTTTAAAGTAAAATAATTTTATCCTATAGAGTTTGGGTGAATCATTTTTAAAACAGTGAATCTCGTTTTTGGAAAAACCATGGAAAATTATCCCATGAGAGAAATTTAGCCCCTAAAACCATCCATGCCGCTGACAGATCTTACCAAGCATGGGGCCTTCATATGGAACGAGAAATCACAGGAAGCCTTTGATCACATGAAGGAATTCATGGGAACTTGTCCAGTGTTGGCACTACCAGACTTCACCTTTCCATTTGTACTAGAGTGTGATGCATCCGACGAAGGGATCGGTGCATTTTTTATGCAGGTAGGACACCCCATTGTATTTGAGAGCTGGAAGCTTAGTCAACTTGAAAGGTTGTACTCCATTTATGATAAGGAAATGTTGGCAATCATGCATGCCTTGACCAAGTTCAGACAATATTTGGTGGGAAACAAAGTCATGGTCAAGACCGATCACAACAGTTTGAAGTATTTCCTTGAGCAGAAGGACCTCGGTGAGCTCCAACAGAAATGGGTGACGAAGGTACATGCATTTGACTTTGACATAGAGTATGTCAAGGGGAAGAAGAACATTGTGGCTGATGCACTATCGAGGATACTTGAGACATGTTCTTTGATGGATATTTCAGCAGATTGGAAATCCCACTTGTTAATGGAATGTTCCAAGAACAAGTTCTCTTGTGAGGTGATGGATGGGAAGATACAGGATGAACGGTATAGGGTCATTGACGATGTCATATTTTACAAGGATAGAGTCTACTTGGTGCCAGATTCAGGGATTAAGAAGAAGATCCTCACCGCAGTTCATGATTCACATCTAGCAGGCCATCAGGGTTTTTTCAAAACCTACAGACAGATCAGAGAGAGGTTCTCATGGAAGGGCCTCAAACAAGACATTATGAGACACGTTAGTGAGTGTGTGACTTGCCAGCAGAACGCATTCTCTTCCAGTAGGGATACTTCAGCGACTCCCCATTCCAGAGCAGAAATGGGAGAGCATATCTATGGACTTCATCACAGGTCTACCCAAGGTCTAGGGTAAGGACTATATCTATGTAGTGGTCGATATATTGACCAAGTTTGCTCACTTCTACACCATACTGACAGAGTACAACGCAGTTCAAGTAGCCGAAATTTTCTTCAAGGAGGTCTTTAGACTTCGTGGGTTTCCGAAAAACATCGTCAATGACAGGGACAGTCGGTTCATAGGGACATTTTGGAGAGAGTTGTTTCAGTTGGTGGGGACATAGTTGACACCTAGCACCAACTATCACCCTCAGACAGATGGGCAGACCAATATTGTCAGCAAGTGGGTTGAAGGGTATTTGAGGAACTATGTAGGAGGACAACAGAGAACGTGGGTAAAGTGGTTACATTTAGGAGAACATTGCTACAACAACACCTTCCACATGTCCATTAGTATGACACCCTTCCGAGCATTGTATGGATATGATGCTCCCACTTTGGTAGACTTGGTCTTCGGGGAGAGCAGAGCTCCCAAGGCCAAGGATTGGATCATAGAGAGTCAGGAGATTCTCAAGTTGTTGAAAGAGAACCTGCAGACGACGCAAAACCGATAGAAGATAAGTGCATACAGGCACAAGATAGAGCATATCTTTGAGGTTGGAGATTTGGTTTTCTTGAGACTCCATCCCTATAGATAGTCATCTCTGAAGAAGAGTGGGGCCGAGAAGCTCAAGCCCATATTTTATGGTCCTTACAGGATCATGCATCAAGTAGGCGAGGTTGCTTACGAGCCAGAGATTCCAGAGGGGAGAAATATTCATAACGTGTTCCACGTGTCTTGCCTAAAAAAGGCAGTGGGACAATTCATTAGCACATCAAAGGATCTTCCCCCATTGGATGAGGAGGGTTAGTTGGAGTTAGTTCCGAAGGAGTTTTTGGAGTTTCGGGAGCGGAAACTAAGGAGGAGGGTCATCAGAGAGTGTTTGATCAGATGGAGAGGGCTTCTAGTAGAGGACGCTACTTGGGAGAGAGAGAAGGTGTTGCAGCACCCTGGACGGGTATTGCTTGAGGACAAGCAATTTCGGGAAGGGAGGACTATAATGTCCCTTTCCAAATAGGAGCTCTAGAGAGGAGGCTTGATGGTCTAAACCACCCCGTTATACTATAGCCAGGGCCAAAGAGGGGTAAACAGGGTTACTAGAGGTCACTCCAGTCATAGGTGTTATATTCGGAAAGTGACATTGAACTAAAAAGGGTTAAAAGCGCTTTTAAGTCATTATGAGCTAAAAATAGAAGTCAACAATGAATTAGGGTTTCAACAGTGATTTAGGGTTTTGGAAATCAATAGTGAATTAGGGTTTCAACATGATTTAGGGTTTTGGAAAGCTATAAAGGAAGGGTCAGCAAAGCGATGGTCCAGGCTTAGGTTCGTTCGTCATAGAAAGGATATTTATTATTTACAGATGCCTAATCTGCCTAATTTACCTAAATTGGGGGAGCTACCCGCTTGTGGGAAAATTCAAGTACCTAATAACATGGGATGGTTCCCCTTAAAACGGATGGGGATAATCCGACAAATAGGCCGACCAATATAGATGGATTTTACAGACTTGAACAGACGGTAGAAGATAGGTGGAGAAGCAGAGAAGATTTATGGGGCCACGCTATTCTTTCGAGCCCACCTCGTTATATAGCTATCTCCTTGAAATACCAACCTTCCTTCCATTGAGACCGATGCCTAAAGGTAATTCATTATTATGCAGATTATGCCTTGTCATTGAGGAGAGGAGGCGCATCTCAGGAGAGATAGTTCAGTGTATTCTAGGAGGAAGACACCAGTTGGTTGATTTCAGTGTTGAAAGATACACCCTAGTCACTGAGAAGATCATCCAGGTCTTCCATCATTCTTCATTGATTCCACAGTGCTCCCATATTCCAGGTATTATCTTTTAGTTTCTTATTTGTATTCCAGCTAAGATCCTTTTTGTCTTTTGATCTAGCCGAGTGTTGTTATTTTATTCAGCCGCAGTTTCTTATTTGTATTCCGGCTAAGATCCTTTGTCTGTTGATCTAGTCAAGTATTGTCATTTTATTCAGCTGTATTCAACCATTTTGTAATCCATAGAGATATCATAATACAAAGTTTGCAGTCCTTTGTCACGTTTATTATTTGTATGATCATTTATATGATGTAAACCTTTGATCCTACACACACATTAGCAGTGTTTCCTAGACTATCCAAGTCAGGAACATTACAAATTGTGCTTCAACGAGAGTATACAAGCTTGGTGTATAAGCAAAAGAGGGCCTGCATTCGTGGCAATCTTAAGTACAGTTGTCACGGTTGTCACCGTAATTTTCGAGCTTGTCATTCTTAATGTGTATTATCTAGTGGAAAGGTAAGTAAAAACATGATATTGAAAATGGTTGTTTAATAGTTGGTTGAAAGTTGGACCAAGGATCAAGGATGAGCAAGGATAATCCAATTAATGATATTAATGCAATGTTAATATAAGGATGGATGAATTCCATGAATAAAGATCATTAAGGCCTTTTTCATATTTATTTTAGGATCAATCATGAATAATGAAGGGACCCAAAAGATGGTGTCTTAAATAAGGATACGTACATGTACTTATTGTAAGTAGTAAGTGTTAGAAAAATATGATCGCATAGAAATAAAATAAAACAAATGCAGAAATAAAACACATAAGATACATAATACAATAGAGACACATATATACATGGTTCACCCAATGTGGGCTACGTCCACTAGAGAAATTGCCAGGTCCTTCCTTTATTATTATCCAACAAATGAAGGGATACAACATACAACAAACCTGTTGTGACTTCCTCTTCTTTCTCTCACAGTCTCCTCTCTCAGAATACAATATTTAGCATGATACATAGCCACAATACATTTCCCACATAAAAGAGGGTTGCCTTCTAGGGAAAAAAACCCTAACATAACTTCTACTATCAGATCTGTGACCTTATAATGAACGATCCAGATTTACAATGAAATTACAATATACATTTACAAGGCAATTTTACCTTCAGGGGCTTCTCTCCTAAGCCCCCCCCAGGGGCCAATTTCCTCCGGACCCCCTAGCCGGGGGGATGGACCCTCGGGACCCCACAGAGGGGGTAACCCCTCTCTGCACTCCCCCGCATGGAGGAGTGTACATTCTTTCGAGGTGTAAAGTATTCATGGGGTATAAACACGGCTGAAAACAAAGGCCTCTGAATCATGAAGATAATCAAGCTCCACAACCAACAATAAGTGCAATTTGAATTGTAGAAGAAGAGTTGTTAAAGGATCTAGCTACAATAGTTGAATATTATATGAATGAAATAACAATGACAAATATAAGGAGTCATACAAATTCTTGGCTATTAGATTTGGATTCCATAATATAATAATTAGCAAGATCATGGAAGATACAAGCATGTAAAGAAGATCTATAAGAGTCATGAACACTGCAACTAGTTATTGTGTGTAGAAAAGTAATAATCACAAGATCAAGAAGCATAGAACAATCCAACAAGTAAAGAAGGATATCAACATGCATAAGAAGTTAATAAAATTTATTCAATCTTGGATATAGAGAAAGAAAAATAAGTAATAGTGGATGCAAATCACGATTGCAAAGAAGGAAGTGATGGCAATTTGGTATAGAAAAGGAAATTTTCCAATGTAAACGTGAACAAGGACTTCCTCAAGTGATGGTTAAACCATCTCTATAGGTAAGTGTATGTATTCCTTGAAGAGTTGCAAGATATGAATCAACAATTTGGGTGTAGACTGTGAAAATGAATTTCCATTCACTTTAAAGGTGCCAAATGGAGGAATAAAGCACTATGATGTGTATGGATTGGTCTTGGTGAATAGAATCAAACTTCACAGATATTATCCAATGGAGTGAAGAGAAATTCTAAAATGGAAGAAAGTATATGGACAACTCATAATAAGGGGATGATATACCATCATGCATATACTTGAATTAGTTAGAAGATATTGCAGCACTAAGGGAGTGATTCTAACAAGTAAATGAAAATTATGGATGAGAGATGAAGGTAGGGAATGCTAAGTGCATTCCAAGTTTATAAATGTATAAAAACCAAAAATAAGTGTAGTAATTTCTAGAAGGTAAGTATTCAAAAGGAATATAAAAGGGGAAATCATATCTATGTTGGATAACATATACAAAATATATTGGATCCTTGAGGAGTCAATATGGAACCAAAGAGACATAAATGCAACATTACAGTGTGTTGGAATGTTGATCGATGAATTCAAGGTTGAGGCCATATTGGCCAAAGAAGAAGGGAGTGGTTAATAAGTCTACAATATCAATATGGACATAGATTGATATGATCAAGTAGCATTGTGAGTGTTGGAAAAAAAAAACCTAGGCAAGGCCAAATTGGGAAAGGTTAATTAGAAAAGGAAGTATATGTTGAGAGAAAAAAACCAATATCTTATTTGGAATAGAAATGTGGAGTGGCCAAGTTGGGCTTGGTTGGAAAGTATTTATAAAAAGAAGAAACTATGCGAAGATGATCAAAATCAGAGAACATACAATTTCTAGAGTCCAATGGCATTTAAGGACAACCAAAGACAACAAAGGAAGATGTAACAATGTTAAAGAAGGCTACATGATATCGAGGAAGGTGTTGAAACAGTAAATTGCGAACATGGCTAGCAAATAATTTCTTAACTTTTCTCTTATTTCATTGATGTATTTCTCATATTGAAAAGGCCATTAAATTGATAATTTCAAAGAATAAGAATGCTATGAATGCAAGAGATTAGATATTTAAAATACATATGCACTATTAATAATGCTAAGAGCCAATGCTTGGTGCATATAGATATATGATTTTAGCGACATATGTAAATTCTTAAGCACGTGTGTGCACACAAGCACACACAAAGAGTAGTTTTGAAGTTGTTTGCCAGATAATCCACACTTGGTGTCATTTTTGTCATCAAGATATTAATTGATGATTAGTCCTGATGATGAATCTTGATTCGGATTTGAAATGTCGATGAAAAAAATGACACCAATTGTGGATTATCCGGCAAACAACTTCGGAAATACTCACCACAGAAATCTGAAAACAAAGAGTAGTTTGTTGATAAATATGTAATAATTAAGTTATAATGATTAAATGTGGCTAATGCTGAATTATGTAACCATAAAAAGGTTGATAGCATGGAAGAAGATGTTGATGATGATCTTGCATGTGATAGTTATTCTTGTGAATAAAACATGAGGACAACAAATGCTGGTTAATAAGTTGGTGAAAGGAGTATATGAGCCTCTATAACACACCAATTGATTAGGTAGCATCAAATAAGTTGATGGAAACCATGTAGGGATGGATTTAATGTGCTTATGTTTCATAGATTCTAAAGGGAATTTAGGTAAGAATTCATTTGGTTAGGATTTGAATCCTAAATTGATATGTTTATGTGATTTGAATGCATTTATGTTAATGATATCCCACTTGGTGTGGTAAAGGTAGAAATGTTTTGATATATAAAGGTTGGTTAATCTTTTAAATGCATTCGTGTGAGATAAAATGACATGTCAAGTTGTGTTGGTTATGAGCTAATAACCAAAGTAGGTTAGGAGTTATAGAAGTGAGTGCCAAGTGACCTAGCCATGTGTGAGGCCATTATGTTGTTAGATATGGAAATGTTATAGTGCTACACAAGTGTCCAATGGTATTCCTACTTGTATTGATGTCCTAGACTGTAACCATCTTAACAACATTAAGAACACATTTATAGGGGAAGGGTTTCTTGAGGGATTGCATAGTAATGAAAGGAAATTCCTTCTAGTATGCATGAGGGATTGTTTAGCAGAGAAAGGGTATATAATTGGTGTTATGTTTGGATGAGGAGGAAGGTGTCCGTATGGTTGAGAAAGTATTGGGGAGATGATTTGATGATGTGTCAAAGCATTGGCCATACCTTCCAACTCATCATTATGGAATAAATGGCATAAGAATATGCTATTCTTGAATCAATGCAAGGATGCATCAAATAAAATATGTAAGTGTGCAAGTTGTGGTTATGTACACCTATATGTTGGAATATATTCTTATATGCATTATGTGAATGCATGATAATGTCATATCTGATTGTAGATAATATGTTTACAACTAAAATTATACAATTATTGATACTTGATGAGTTTTGAGATCATTTCAACAATTGTTGTGAATGTTGCAGTGAAAATATGGTATGCAAAAGTAGTCATGTTTTGATGGACTACAAGTAAATTGTTGGTTGTGGAGCTTGATTATATTCCTAATTCAGAGGTCTCGTTTCATCTGCTTTTGGACCCCATTACCTGACGAGAGGTGTGGGGGGGATTGCCCCGCCACATCTCTCGCCAGGACGGTCCAGGGGAGGCGACAAGAAATTTTGGAGCCCTCCCTTGGCAAGGGTTCGGGGGTAGTTCTCTCGAAGAGAAATTTCTAGGAAAATTTCCTTGAGAAATATTGTAATTTTGTAGTCAATATAGACCATTCATTATAAGGTCATAGATTTGACGATAGAAGTTATGTTAGGTTTTCTCCCCTAGAAGGAAACCCTCTTTTATGAGGGAATTGTATTGCAGTTGTGTATGTGAGTGAATATTGTATTCTAAGAGAGAATACTATGAGAGAAATAAAAGGAATTTGTAGCAGGTATGTTGTAGGTTGTATCCCTTCATTTGCTAGATAATAATAAAGCAAATGTAGCAGGTGATGTGTTACAAGATGCTTTGATTCTTTCTTTAGATAATATTATTGAATCTTGGGTAGTATATGCAAGGGCTTCATTTCATGCCACACCGCATAGGAAATATTTCCAGGATTATGTTCAAGGTGATTTTGGACATGTTTATTTGGGTGATGATGAACCATGTCAAATTGTTGGAATGGGTACATTATAAATAAAAAAAAGAATGGAAAACAATGGTTACTAAAAGAGGTGAAACATATACCAAATTTGAGAAGAAATGTAATTTCAACAGGACAGTTGGCAAGTGAAGGTTGTATATCTACATTTATAGATAAAGAGTGGAAGGTCACTAAAGGATCAGTGGTAATGAAAAAATAAGAGAAGGTAGGTACATTGTATTTATGTACTAGTAACGTTGACTCTTCAATCTCTTTAGATTCTAGAGGTGTGGAAACAACACTGTGGCATCATAGGCTTAGACACATGACTGAGAAGGGGATGTAGATAATTCACAAAAGGAATTTATTGCTATATCTTGAACAAGTTGATTTGGATTTTTGTGAACACTTTGTTTATGGAAAACATAAGAGAGTCATATTTCTCAGGGTTGGAAAGGAAAATAAGAGTGAAAAGTTAGATCTTGTGCATACATATGTATGGGGACTAGCTCATGTATCTTCTCTTGGTGTCTCTTGTTATTATGCTACATTTATTGATGATGCAACTAGAAAAAATTGGGTTTATTACATTCAACAAAAATATGATGTTTTTGACACTTCTAAGAAATTGAAATCTTTGTTTGAGAATGAGACAGGAAAATGTTGAAGTGTCTTAGATAAGACAATGGAGGTGAATATTGCATCAAGGAATTTGATTATTACTTTTCATACTATGGGATTCATAGAGAGAAGGCAGTTCCAGGAACACCACAAGAAAATGGTGTGTCAAAAAGGATGAACAGGACAATCATGGAACTTGCAAGGAGTGTGAGATTGCATGATGGGTTTCCCTTATAGTTCTAGGAAAATGTTGTAGAGATTTTTGTTTACTTAATAAAAAGAGGGCCTTCAAGCTCCTTGGATGGTGGCATTCTAGAGGAGGCATGGAAAAATAAAATGGTAAACTAATCATTTATGAATACTTTCGGTTGTGAAGCATTTTTCCATATAGATAAAGAAAATAGAACAAAGCTTGAGGAAAAATCCAAGAAGTGTATCTTTATTGGATACCGTGTTAATGATTTTGGTTATCACTTATGGGATTATGAAAATCATAAAATAATTAGGAGTAAAGTGGTGGTATTCAACGAAAAGGTCATGTTCATATATTAGTTGTAGGGAAAGACATAGTAAAAGGAAAACACAAAATACATAGTGCTTGATGAAATCAAAGAAAATGAAATTCCAAAGGTACCAGAAAATAAAAATGTATAATAGGAGGAGAAAAAATCACCTCAAAATCCTACAAGTGTTGTTATAATATCTACTAGGTTAAGTAGAACCCTTAACGATAATCTCCTTCATTGTATTATTTATTGTTGATTGACTCTAGTGAACCAGAAATCTATGAAGATGCAATGCAGGTAGACACTAAAAAGAAGTGGGAGCAAGGCATGAAAGAGGAAATCAATTCCTTGGTAAATAACCAGACTTTGGACTTGGTTCAGTTGCCTATAGGAAAAAGAGCATTGCAGAATAAATGGGTTGGCAGGCTGAAGGAAGAAGATGGAGGAAAAAACAATACAATGATAGACTTGTTGTAAAGGATTTTGCACAAAAGAAAGATATGGATTTTGATGAAATATTTTATCTTGTTGTTAAAATTAATTCAATTAGGACTATTTTAAGTCTTGTGGTAGTAGAAGATTTACATCTTGAACACTTAAATGTAAAAAAAAAAATTATCCATGGGGATTTGGAGGAAGATATTTATATGCAACAACCACAAGGGTATGAGGTCAAAGGGAAAGAAAATTTGGTATGCAAGTTGAAGAAGCACTTGCATGGCCTAAAGAAAGCTCTAGGAAGTGGTATTCGAAGTTTGACAAGTTTATGACGGAACAAGGTTATAGTAGATGTCATTTTGATCATTGTGTTTATTTTAAGAGGCTAGAAAATGGAAGTTATGTTATCTTGCTATTGTATGTAGATGGCATGCTTGTTGCAAGGTCTAACATGTAGGATATAAATGTGTTGAAAAAGAAATTAGCTAATTCATTTGCGATGAAGAATTTAGGCACTACAAAGAAAATCCTTGGTATGATAATAACAAGAGACAGGAAAAATCACAAATTGATATTGTCTTGGGGTGAGTACATAGAGAAGGTGTTGGAGAGGTTTATAATGCAGAATGAAAAACTAGTTAGTACACCATTGGCTAGCCATTTAAAATTAACCAATGAAATGTGTCCTAAGATAGATGAGCGGATAAAATACATGTCCAGGGTCCCTTATTCATCAACAGTTGGAAGCTTGATGTATACTATGGCATGCACAAGACCAGATATTGCACATGCAGTGGGAGTTGTGAGTAGGTATATGAACAATCCAAGTAATGAACATTGGGGGGTAGTAAAATGGATTCTTGGGTATTTGAGAGGTACTACTACTAGTGCATTATGTTTTGGAGGTTCAAACATCGTTCTACATGTATATGTTGATTCAGATATGGAAGGTGATAAAGATAAGAGGAGAAACACTAGAAGGCATGTTTTTATTATAGGTGGAATATCAGTAAATTGGATTTCAGAACTGTAAAAGGTTGTTTCACTTTCAACAATGGAAGCATTATATGTTGCTGCTACAGAGGCTAATAAAGAGATGGTTTGGTTACAAAGTTTTATGGAGGAATTGGGAAAGAAGTAGGAGAATAGTAGGTTGTACCGTGGAAACCATAGTGCAATTCATCTTGCAAATAAATCATCTTTCCACTCTAAGACTAAGCATATACAACTCAAGTAATATTTCATATGATCCATTTTGGAAGATGGACAATTGAAGTTGGAAAAGACACGTACTAGCTAGAATCCTGTAGACATGTTAACAAAGGTAGTAACCAGGGAGAAACTAAGTTCCTGCTCAGTTTCAATTGGCCTTCAAGAATGAAGGTGAAGATGAGAATTTTTTCAGGTCCAAGGTGGATCATATTCCAACATGTACAACATTAGTGGAGTTGTTGTGATCCGTCTCCAAGTAGAAGATTGTTGGTTGTGGAACCTGATTATCTCCCTGATTCAGAGGTCTTGTTTCAACTGTGCTTAGACCCCATTACTTGACAGGGGAGTGTGGGGGGGATTTCCCCCCCACATCTATCGTCAGGGGGGGAGATAAATTTTGGAGTCCCCCTGGATGGGGTTTGGGGGTAGAACCCCTGAAGAGAAATTTTTGGGAAAATCCCCTTGTAAAATATTGTAATTTCGTAGTCAATATGGAGTGTTTATTATAAGGTCATAGATTTGACGATAGAAGTTATGTTAGGGTTCTTTTGCCTAAAAGGAAACCCAATTTTATGAGGGAATTGTATTGCGACCGTGTATGTGAGTGAATATTGTATTATGAGAGAGGTGACTGTGAGAGAAAGAAAAGGAAGTTGTAGCGGGTATGTTGTAGGTTGTATTCCTTCATATGTTGGATAGTAATAAAGAAGGGACCTAGCAATTTCTATGATGGACATAGCCCACACTGGGTGAACCACATATATCTGTTTCTTTATTGTATTGTGTATCTTTTGTGTTTTATTTTATTTCTCCGTGATCATATTTTTATAACAAAATTTCTATTGGGATAATAGAGTTATGGAAATTGATGATTATAGAAAGTTGGAAATCCTAGGAAGAAGGTCAATGTGTTGAAATTAGAAACCGATGATTGGCATAATTTATTAATTGAATATAGGCTTCCATTGAATTCCTAACAGTAAGAATTTATAAGCTAGCACTCTTCTTGCACATGAAATCCTTATCAAGATGGATCACTCAAGGCATTGTTTAGTAGAGAAGGGATGCTTGATCCTAGTAAGGTGAGTGTATCAAGGAAGATGCAACTAAAGTGAACAAGCTATGATAAACCCATGTGGCATGATTGTTGGAATCAAGGAGGGTGTGTCAAAAAGGATTGTAAGTTGGACTCTTTCCTATGGAATCCTTGTGAAGTAGAGAAATATTCATATAGATATTTATGTATTATAAGTAGACATGGTTACTTTATAGAGTTGAAAATTCCTATGAAGGGAATAAATATTGCATTCAAATGGATATAACAAGCATATTTTCTTGAGGTTGTTATAGGAGCAGTTGAGGAATGAATATGTGGTTCTAATGTTGGAAAGAAGAACACCAATGATGACACTATTCCAAGGGGGGAGGAATTCAAATCCCCATGTGAACATGGATATAAAAAGTAGGTGGTAATAAGGTAAGTGTTTTTCATTTGATTACTTTGTATTTATATACAAAAATAATAATAATATAAAAAGGTTCACTTGGGGTTATATGTCCCTAGGAGCACCATGGGGGAAATGAAACAATGAGAGGGGAAATACGGGTGGTTAGTAAAATATTATTTTATTAAGTTTTCTAGCTCCCAAGCCTTCATATCCCATTTATATCATTCAATTTATGTTTATTTCCAAATATTTATGAATGGGGGACATGGATGCAAGTCATATATTCATGCAATCCTTGGGAAGGGATTCATTCCACATTTATGAAAAACAATTCATCCATTCTCTCCTTTGGGGAGGGGGTGATAGAGGAGGTTTCCATTTAGGTATGTTGAGAGAGGCACTAGTAGGCTGACATGGTTGTATGTTAGACCATGGAGGAGATTTCTACCATACAGGTACATTGTGAGACAATTCACATATGCTAAGATGATGTTGGTACACTACATGTTAGTGATAATATTGTACTATACCTATAGGTATGTTGTTTCCATAAGTTTGGCTATTATTTTTGTATGAGGAAATCCATGGTTGTGAGCGTTTTTAGTTTCCACAATTGAGATTTCCTAGCTTCTAACATTGGAGATTTTCCTAGCCATCTTGCATTGCAACATTGGAGGGAAGTGGGATAGCCTGAGGGACTATTTAGCAATGAAAGGGATCCCATTTCTTGTGATGTGGAAGTTTGAGGGGGAAAGAGAGGCTAGAAAGTAGGATTATGTAGTATTGATGGGTTGAAAGATAAGTTTCCTGGTTTTAAATGTTCTTATAACAATGGGTTGTGAGGTAGAATTCCCCATATTTAGTAACTGTTTGGGTTGAGTCAGGTAGTCGTAGCCTTAGCTACTAAATTCTCCCTTGTTCGTTCATTGTTTAACATGGGGGTGCAACCTACTTGAGTTGGCACCTATGGACGGGTGGAAAAACACTCCCATGGAGTTATTTCCCTAAGTGCAACTAATAAAGTTAAACTATTGATTTCTATTGTGTATATTTAGGATACTAATGCTTTTGGTGAGTTTTATGTTGGTGGTTATGTGCTCACTATTGAAGTTTCAAATATAGGAGTGGACATTAGGGGTTGGGAGGGTATGTTGAGATTCCTTGTAGTGATTCATATGCAGAATTGGGAGGCTATCAAAACCAAATATTGCAATGCAGAGGGATTAACTCTAACTTTGTCTCGTATATTATTTTCCTACCTTGTTGATGGTTATGTGCTCACTATGGAAGTTTCAAATATAGGAGTGGACATTAAGGCTTAGGAGTGCATGCTGAGCTACTTGGTAGTTATTCATATGCAGAATTGGGAGGCTATCATAAACACATATTATAATATAGAGGATTTAACCATGGGTTATGAGGTAGAATTCCTTTTCTTTAGTATTTGTTTGAGCTTAGTGATGTATCCATAGAATTACCAAGTAAATTACTTGTTGTTGTTTCATTATTTAGCATGAGGGTGAAACATACTTGACCTTGTGTCTATGGCTAGGTGGAAAAACACTCCCATGGATCTATTTCCCCAAGTGTATCTAATGATATTTAAACTATTGATTTGTATTGCGTGTATTTTAGATATTAACTCTTGTGGTGAGTGTTGTATTGATGATTATGTGCTCTCTATGGAAGCTGCAAGTTTGGGAGTGGACATTAGGTCTTAGGAGTGCATGTTGAGTTGCCTAGTATTGATTCATATGAAAAATTGGGATTTTTTCATAGCTACATATTGTAATGCAAAGGGTTTAACTTTTCCTCTATCTTGTATATTAATTTCTATCGCTATCAGTTTGAGGTTAATGGCCTTGTGGGTATTTTAGAATGGGCTAAATCATGAAAATAATGCAATTATATGTATGAGAAAGAATTGTATATGAATTCCAATGTAATTTCCCATGTATCAGTTGTTATTATTCAATGTATAAGAAAAATTATGTTTTATGTGTTGAAATGGTTGAATGTTCTCAAGGGTTGTAGAATAAATGTTTATGGGCATTTTTTTTTCCATTGCAAAACTATTATTGTCCATAAATTATATGTAAGAATGTTGTTTGTAGATTGATTATGCAATTATGTATACTACATTGTGTTATCAACGCAAGAAGTTGGTGAATGTTGGTAGTTTGAAGAAGTACCTCGTAGCCTCAACACAACACATAGGGTATTGGGTACGTTGCATTATAAATAATGTATGGAATATGAATTTAATATATAATATTTCAGTAAAGATTATGAATTAAAATAAAGAATGCCATGAGACATGGATGTCCCTGTAACACTTCCAAGCTTCAAAAAACTTAGGAATGAAATTTATGTGCAAATCTATGTACTCCAATGCTTAATGTAGTACTAGGAAAAATAATCAGTTGGCCCTACTCATTAATAACTATTTATGCATTTTCCAACATTGACCAAAGGATGAGAGTAAAATTCACTTTGATATGCATCACAAGATTTTCTACTATAGGTTGTTAAAAATAAAAAATAACGATTTTTAATCATTTTTCATAGTAGATGAAAGGATTGTAAATATATTATGGAGTATAAAAAGATGAAAGAAGAATTGAGTAAATATTATGTATTGAATATTTAGTCTTCTCATCTTGTATGCACATTGTGTTCAGGTGTGACAAAGTCTTCTCCTACTTGAGAAACTCCAAGCCAAGTATGATCTTGAAATCATCTAAAGGAACTAGCATGAAATTAGTCTTAACAAACCAACTCCCTACTCAACCTCGCCTGAGAATTCATTGCTAAAGAATATCATCATGCATGGATGTCCCTACAACATTATAACCACCGACTACAAAACTTGTGAATGAACTTTATGTGCAAGTCTATGCATGCTAGTACTTAGCGTATTGGGAAAATAATCAATTGGCCCTAGTTGTTTATCACTATTTATGAAATTTCCAACTATTTGATATAGATGTTTGGTTGTATATTGTGTCTATATAATTAAAATAATACTTGTAAAAGGACATTGATGAAAATAGTCCTAATACTACATAATCATAATCTTAAACATTATGATGATAAAACATAATTAGACCAGGAGAATAGTAATTTATATCACATGAAACATTTTACATTAACAATTTATAAAAAGCCACTTGAACTAGAATTTTCCACAAAAAAGAACCCTTGAGTTGATGTGAGGTGACTTAAAATAAAATGTATAAATAAAAAATAAACCATAAAATGTTATCGCTTTTCCTAATACTACATAATCATAATTTTAAACATTATGATGATAAAACATAATTAAACTAGGAGATTAGTAACTTATATCACATGAAACATTTTACATTAACAATTTATAAAAAGCCACTTGAACTAACATTTTCCACAAAAAAAAAACCCTTGAGTTGATGTGAGGTGACTTAAAATAAAAGATATAAATAACAAATAAACCATAAAATGTTATCGCTTTTCCTAATACTACATAATCATAATCTTAAACATTATGATGATAAAACATAATTAAACTAGAAGAAGAATAACTTATATCACATAAAACATTTTACATTAACACTTTATAAAAATCCACTTGAACTAACATTTTCCAAAAAAAAACCTTTGAATTGATGTGAAATGACTTAAAATAAAAGATATAAATAACAAATAATTATCTTTCACCAAAATAACATTGCATATATACAAATACACATACTAGTACATAATGCAATTCAAGAAAGAAACTAGGCAAAGTAGATTCTCCTCTTTAATGTCACCCTATGCATCTTCTCAAATTAAAGGAAGGCACCTATGCAACATTTCATAAAAATGTAATAAATCAAACATGCTTACTCTCTCAACAAGAATACAATTAGGATGGATACCAAGTGTTGGTTATATTAAAATAAATATAAAGTTACTCCCTCAACAAGAATCCAATTAGGATGATACCAAAGTGTTGGTTATTTTAAAATAAAAAAAGATGATTTCATTAAAATAATAAAGGATGATACCAAAGTGTTGGTTATATTAAAATAAAAAAAGATGATTTCATTAAAATAATGATACCAAAGTGTTGGTTATATTAAAATAAATAAAGATGATTTCATTAAAATAATAAATCAAGCATGGAGAATCCAATTGAGATGGATAACAAGAATACAATTAGGATGGATACCAAGTGTTGGTTATATTAAAATAAATATAAAATTACTCCCTCAACATGAATCCAATTAGGATGATACCAAAGTGTTGGTTATATTAAAATAAATAAAGATGATTTCATTAAAATAATAAATCAAGCATGCTTACTCTCTCGACAAGAATCCAATTGAAATGGATACCAAGTGTTGGTTATAATAAAATAAATATAAAGTTACTCTCTCAACAAGAATCCAATTAGGATGGATACCAAGTGTTAGTTATATTAAAATAAATATAAAGAATACTAGGATCAAAAAAATTCAACAACATTTTTCTATAATAATAACTAGTAGTGATCAATATTAGAATATTCAAAAATTTTCTCCACAAACCATTTACTTATTATTATTAAATTTAGATGAAAATCATTGGTTGTGAATATCATATGAGAATATACAAAGTTGAGATGAAATTTGAATGTTCAGTGTTTCTTTTAATTGTATCATTCATATTTTCAAGGCTTAAATTAGGGACAAGAAATGTGAATCAAATAAAAAAATATTTTATTTAAAATGAAAACAATCACTAAATGTAGGGACCGGACCTTGTATTGAAATGTACATCTAATTTGACAATTATGAGGTTATTCAAGTAACAAGTCGATGGTGAATTAAGTAGCAAACATGATCCTTTTTAAAGCACATGCATAAAGTTTCAAGGCCCAATCAATTATTAGACATGTCAATCAAACCCTTATAAATGAAAAAAAAGCTTGTGTAGGTTTAAAACATATGTAGTATTTAAAATTAAAATTCCAAAGTGAAGGACTTAGTTTCCCTTACCTTTGTTACCATGAAAGAAATTTGAACTCTTCAATAAGACTTGCTTAAATCCCGACAAAGAAAAAATGAACCAATGAACTCCACAAACATTAAATTTAATAGCCTGGTGAGGTGTTCAAGCCAAACAACCTAACTAGGTTTAGTGTAGTCATCAGAAATAAAGGAGGGAAAAACACCACACAGTGATGGAAAGAAAAAGTAATAGCCACAATAAGGTACCAAAACTAACCGCCAAATCTCACTGCAAAGTTCATACCTCACCTAAAATTGATACGGGTTGTAATCATTCATCCAAATGCAAGGAGCCCAAAACCACAAACATTGATGGAAAGTGAAACTTGTAGCCATAATTCACTGCAAATACCACATTTCACCTAGAAATCGAACTAGGTTGCATGCATTCATGTGAAAGTGAGGATGGCCAAACCCTAAACACTATTA
>JZKD02S2349646.1:1064619-1078961 GCA_000966675.3 Picea glauca | reverse complement strand
GCTCATGTGTTTCTATGAGGCAAATTATGTCTCTATCTTCTGCAATAGGCCCTAACCCAGGTCCTCGTCTCCATGGGTACCCCCTGCAGTTCCAACAAACTAATCTTAAGGAAACATGGGTACGATTTGATTGCTATTTGTTTTGGCATGCAAGAGTCACAGTTGAGTCTTTGTCCATGCTTGCCCATACTAACCTTGCTTCCTCATTTCTTGCTGAGGAGTTTGCTGCCTCTTCTTTGTTATTGTCTTGCTACCTTGTTTTGGAAGGAGGTCCAAATTGCGCTATCACGGCTTTACCTTTATAAATCCATGCTCTTTTTCCCTCATCTCTTGCTGCCCTAACTTTTCTCATCTCGTCCCTCCTTTCCTCTTGTTGTCTTACAGTTAAGTCTTCTTCTAGAAAAAACCGAGAACCCCTCAAGAACTGCTTCCTGCTTAGAATGATCTCTTTATCACACAAGTTGGACATGATGACTTTTATGGGTCTAGCTCTCTCACCGTTAGGCTTACCTACTCTCCATGTTTGACATATTTGTCCTTGCCATTGGAGCTTGTCTTTCAAGAAGTCTCTTGCAAGGTCAAGAGTACATTCATTTTTCCCATAATCTTTCACCCCCTTGATAATTATGTTTGTTGCTCTATCATGTCTTTCTTTGCTTTCTCTATCTTGCATGTTGTCAACCTGAATATTTCTTTCTCCTTCCCTCTTAGCAGGATTGCTAATAATTTGAGCCCAGGTTTTAGAGAGTTTTGCTGAATCTCCTTTCCTCTCTTCTATTGATGTCTCTTCATTGTTGTCTATTTGGGTAACTACTTTCCCTTTATCTTGAGATGGCTTCGCATTCATCACATCTATATTCTCCACTGCAATTTTCTTCATGTTTTGCACTTCCTCTTTCATGCATTGCCATTCTGTTTTCCCCATTCGAAGAGCTTCCTATAGCAATGTCACTTGCTCCTTCAGAACTTTGTTGTTTTCTGCTAAATCCTAGTTTTCGACTATTATTCTATGGATTGTACAATCTCTTTCCAACTCTTTAGCTTCTATTACTTCCAACCTCTCTTTTATCTTTAACAGTGCTTTCACATAAAGATCAGATGACCAAGTGAGAGGTGTGGATGTAGGACTATATAAGGCATAATCATCAATGACTTCTCCTTTTCCTTTAGACTTGTTGCCACATATTTGCAAAGATGACTTGTTTGAATATTGTTTCTTGCGAAGAACCCATGTACTTTCCCTTTGAGACCTTTTTTTCCTTGTTTGCTCCCATTTTAGACGAGCTAGTCTTCGTTTTAAAATGCCCCGGTACTGTTTGGTATTAACCCAAACCCACTTTTTAGTTTTTGCTGATGAGGCAATTTTCACTTGCCCTATATCATTTGTTTCCACGGGTTCTAAAGTTTCTTGTCCCATTGTCATGATGCTATTAAGGGAAATCAAAATCTCTGCCCAAAACTGACCCTCTGTTTTATGCTTAACCCTTCACTATCTATTGGTCTGACCGTTGAAAACTTGCTGCTCTGCCCACTACTGTCTCTGTCCCTGTCCCTATCCCCGGATCTCTGCTACTGTCTTTAAAACAACATGCATCTGATTCTTGTTATTGCGAGCTTTCTTCAAACAATTTGCAGACATTCTTGAGGTCAATCAATCTGTCAGTCAATCTATTCAAAGAAATCTATTTCTTACAATCAATCTATACAACTGAGAAACGACCCTGTCCAGTTCAGTTTAGTTCACCGTAGCCAGAAATTACTTCTAGTGACACTCCCTCGGAGTGGATCACGGGACCTGAACGATGGATCAAACTGCACCTAAAGTGGAAACAATCTTACCACGCGGAAGCGAGACGGACGGCCGAGATTAGCACAACCGACCCTAAAGCTCCTGCATCTCCACGCACTGCTTGCGTCTTCGTCGTCTTCTTCGTCGTTTCGTTCCAGCAAATTATGAATCACTCGATCTCTTTAAAAGTTCCTTGGGCACGACTTCCGAAGGTCTGTTTCGTATCGAAAAAATTATGAAGCCCTCGATCTCTTTGAAAGTTCTTTGAGCACGACTTCCGGAGATCTGTTTCGTATCGAAAAACTCGATAGAAAATATTGCTCGAGTTAACCCACTCCAATTAAGATTGGGAATCCAAACTGTCAGGAGGTTGAGGTACCGAAGGAAACCAATTTCTTAATTAATCTGAATGCATCACAGTTGGCCTACGTAAAATCTGAAGTACGCATGAGATGGCTGCGTGACGTTTGTCAGAGATGGTTTGACCTAATGCTCAGGTCGGTTGGTTATTTAAGGAAACTAACGAATAATTGGGCAGATTCATCGTTCAAATAGTCGTTTGATCAGGTATTCTGCCCGGAGTCAATAAGAGTGTTAAATAGTCTATTTAAATGAGATGTAATGGACGCTATAAATGACTATTTAAATGAGATGTAATGGACGCTATAAATGACTATTTAAATTTATGAAAAAATTGATCATTCTAATTATTACCGGACAAATTCTATTGTTTAAAAATTTGGTCAATTCAGGGCATATTTCATGGTTTCTATGAAATAATTATTGAGCATATGGCATGGTTAATTGGAATTCATGAGAGTAGAGAGATACAAAATATACACATATAAATGAATTGTATTATTCATATTACACAGAGGTACATCACATTTAAATAAGTGTTGTGAGATTTAATTTATTCCATTTTTGGAGGGAGAGGTTGAGAGAATCTCTCAACATCTTCCAACAAACTCAATCCAATCCCTGAACTATAGTATGTAGCATTAATTATGCATTATCTCTAACACCCCCAATTAATGTCTACATTACAAAACTTCACAAATTACATAACAAAAAAGATTACAACACTTTGTCTGGCATGATCCTCATCAACGCATACACCCACTCTAACGCCTCTCGATTGCGCTCTTTCTCTTCCTCTTCCTCTTCTTTGAGCTTTCCTTTCAACTCATTTAAAGTATAAATGTTTCAGATCATCATTCTTGCACTTGCACAATAGACAATATTGACAAACTCAGCTCACCGGGGCTTCCATGAGAAAAGTTGTCAAGTAATGAATCATCCTATGGACATACCTCCATCTGTCAGATATTTCTCTTTTGGGTATCTGTCAGTTTGTAGAAAGGCAGTCTAGGTACGGAATGTCTTCAAAAATCAATTATACAAGGTGACTTCCAATCATAAAAACAATTGTTCTTGAAATCGGGGCTGCCAGCTTATATCAAGAGACAAGAGTCCTTATTTTACTATACTTACAAACTCACAAGATAACCTGTAACTATTTGATCTTAAAGAACCCAAAGTACAACAAGAATTTCCATCTTTTAACAAACTTGTAGACATACTCAAACCATTCATGCATTCTTATAGCACTGAAGAACATTAAGAACTACAATATTGAACTATGTCACTATGTTATATGATTAGTTCTTCATAATATAATTTTACAAACAAATAGTAATGCTAATGTATACTTAATACATACTTAAAAGAAACATATCACATCCGACACGCCACAAATCCAAATCAACTGTAATTCAAATTCACACATTGTTGCAAGACAATTGGTGATGGAGATATTGTACATCACACAGGTTTTTCCATCAACTCTACCAGTGATATGCCCATCCTCGGCAGGCTCTTTCATACCCCATCAAGCAGCAATAACCAAACTGACCAGAAAACCTGCAGTAGTAAATGTTGCAAGGAACATAAAGTGGTTGAAATCCTTTCCACTATTGTTGAACACAATGCATTTATGCTTTCAATTGATAGGATCCTTTTTTTATCGGACTATGTCTTTTTTTCTGATGGTGTCTCATCGAATGACCAAGCAATCTTCCCTCACAATCGTCGGGCCAGGATGCAAACATATGTGGTTGGCTTCTCTTCAAACCAACGACACTCTTTGAATTGTGTTCTCCTCTTAATGGCAGATAGAGGAGCAATCCTTACTGAAACTCGAGCCAACACAAGTTGAAAATATTAAAAAAATTCTATCAAATTTGAATCAGAAAACATCACACAATTATACCACTCTAGAACCAATTCGTTGGAAGACACAATCGGATTCGTAATGAAATTTGAACACTCGAGCTTATAAAGAGAAGGGAAAGCTATGGTAGAGACAAACAACGATGGTAGTCCACAGATCTTTGGAATGATCACATCTCCACCATGACTTTTTCACACAAGTAGCTATCCTCACCTTGGTGTCACACAACATCGTTTTTTTTCTCACAACAATATCTTAACGCAACAATACTCACTCACAATCTACCTGGTTTTACACAGCTAATTATTGCACAAAACTATTCTATTCTAATCTATGTACATAGGATTAGCCTCATGTCTCCCCCATGTTCATGGCTCTCTCGTGAGGGAGTTTAAGCCATTAAAGGCTCTGATACCAAATTGGAATTAATGAGAGCAAAGAGACACAAAATACACACACATAAATGAATTGTATTACCCACATTGCACAGAGATACATCACACTTAAATAAGTGTTGTGAGATCCAACTTATTCCACTCTTAGAGGGAGAGGTTGAGAGAATCTCTCAACATCCTCCAGCAAACCCAATCCAATCCCTAAACTCTAGTATGTAGCATTAATTAGGCATTGTCTCTAACATGGTTTTCATGGCTTCAATACTTATTTGATCAGTATTTTGTAAAAGGTAATGGAGAATCAAATTTATGAGAAATTGAGTTTGATTAGTGTTTTGTGTTTACCCTTCACCTCTCACTTCAACTTTTCACCCTTCACCTCAAACTTCTTTCACTTTCCCCTAGAATTCTTCATTTTTTTTATTTTTTTTATGATCATTATTTTTATCTTCATTTCTTTTTAATTTTTAATTTTTTATGATCGTTATTTTTATCTTTACACATTAGAAAATTTTATTATAATTTAGTTGTCAACTAAAAGTGACGATAAGGAAAACCAAGCTAACCGGTTGGTGGTCCCTAGGGATAGTCTTGAATCTTTAAATAATAGTAAATTATATAAATTTTGTTTATTTATTTAAAATTATTTAAAATGATGAAAAATCTATCATTTTAATTAATTATCATGACTCYARCAAAACTTTATTCATTTCTTAKAAATTATCTATCTTTTAGAAATAGARTAGTCTAAATATATGGTGTATTTTTAAAATAAKGTATTTCAAAAAAATCTAAACATAYAAGATTTGGATTTCCTTCAATAATTTTTCAGGTAGCATTTCCTTCAATAATTATAATCAAAATATAGTTATATAATTTTTTKTCAAGTGAAATATTGCATTTTTAAATACACAAACAATTCTTCTAAATTTATTCAAAATAGTTGTTTARAAATCCTACCAACTCTAAAACCAYTTGTCTTTCTTGTAAWTTCCATGATGTGGATTGGATCATTATATTATTTGTCATGTATCTCACTATTAGTGGAAAAATTGGAGGAATGAGCTCATTTCCATGGATAGTCCAAATTTGGAAATTTGGKWCCAAAAAATCTTCTGAAATCTTTTGGAGCCATTTTGAGGCATCAAACTACACTTTTTTTGGTCCAAACCTTACCATGCAYGAATATTATATATTTTACACACATATATTTTTGCAATGACGCAAATAGTTCAGAGTTTGTATATAGAGTTTTCCTACCMCAAGTTGACTTATYGTATTAATCACCATGGTGYRAGTGGATGYGAMTTCAACCTCCATTATGTAGACATGTGGGGCTAGCCACGTAGTTGATTTTCTAAGAAKATTCTAKAAGTTCCAAAACCTTATCACAATTGAAGGTTGAGGATGTCAAAACCCTACYCCTAGATGGCTATCGTGCTATGTTAAATACCAGACCACTAGGAGGAGAAGGGGTTCCATTTTTTTTGCATTCTATCTTGTTCCATAGTTGAAAAAAAWATGTGAGTGGTATTTTGTGAGCATAACACAGGAGGTGATATTTTGTAGCAGCCATATAGGCCACAAGTCAAAGGAAACTCCAYAGAGAGTGCATCTTTCTTTGTACTTGCATCATTTCTATACCAGAGAAAAGAGACMAGAGAAACCTCACCTTCTAGTTGGGTTTTCTCTCATATTCGGTTTCCCAGGTCATATCTTGTGTTTATTTGTGGATGGTGTGATTGTATTTTAGTGTTCTCTATTTTTGACATTTTATCTATTTCATGCATAAAAAGAAAATCAATAACTAAATATTGTGGAGATCTAAAGGAAAAATAGTCTTAATAGTAAATATTTTCAATATTTTAATAGATTTGTGTTGAAGATATGTTCGAGTGGAATATCCACCACAGTTTACAGATCACTTGAAATCTTGAAAAAATCTACCTTGCACTTCAATGTTCCCATCATATTAGGGGTGTATAAAAAACTATATTTCCAAACATCTTATGGGTGTATAAAAAACTATGTTTTAATTGATTATCATGGATGTGGAAAAATCCTTTTCCATTTTTTAGAAATCATCCACCTCTCAGAATTAAAATTATCATGGTTGTTGAAAAATCCTTATCCACCTATCAAAAATAACGACAACCCAAAACCCACCTCTCATAAATCCTGCCAGCCAGAAACATTGAAGCGACATGTTCCAGAAAAGAAACCTTGCACTTCAATGTTTTGGGCATCTAAGTGATGGATAATCTTCATCTAATTCTAGCACATAGGTCTATCATATGAATCAATGGCAGATCCAAAAATGATATTTCAGTTTCCTCTGATACAAAACATTCAAGGACGCGAGAGAACATTGCAATCCATTTGCAGATATGGCTCATAATATCCTTATCAAAATTCATCTTTACAAAGAGTAGCATTTACAGAAAAGCACCCTATAACTTGTCAATTCATCAAATAATTTGATGTTTACAGAAACATTGAATCTGCTTGAAGTGTTTGTGTGGGAGTATCCCAGAGCCATGCTCAGTCGCTTCATTCTAGGATGCCATGGGTGGAGAATCTGGTGGGACCATGCAACTTTGATAGCATCATAAAATCACTCTTTTATCCTCATCGTTATCAAGCTCATCCTCTTCTCTAAAACCATTTCCTTTGTATTTAGAATTAGTAAGAGACCTCGATCATGCCACTCTCAAGTCACTTGAACAATTCGAAGCTTACGAGCAAAAATCGATCCCTAACAAGATTATCTTTTAGTTTCAAAATAGATTCATTATGTTCCCAACGAATTTGAATTGAAATAAACCACCATTTTCCTTAGTGAAATGAACTTATCAATTTTTGATCCGTAAATGGGAGGCTTATAGTCTACCTATATCACCAACACAGAGTCCTCTACAAAACAAATATAATCATATTTCTCATTTTCTTATAGAAAACTATACTAGAAATGCTAAAGTCAGTACGACCAAGAAAACCAACACCAGTCGACCATCCCCAGTCGAATCAATCACATGAGGAGGAATTCATTCTTCCAGAAGTCAAGTCGGAGAAAGAAAAGTCGACCAAGTCGACTCAGATGAAAGCAGGTTTACCAAGTTGAGTCGACAAAGTTCGGGTCAACCAAGTCGATTCAAACTGACTAGAGGAAATCCCAGTTGAACCGTGGGAGGATCTAGTCAACTAGAAGTCATTGACGATCAATCAGGAGAGAGAAAAATGTCCTGTGATGGAGCTGAAATACTCAGAGGCGAGTTGGGACAACCAAAAATGAAGAGTATAACCCAAAGGACTAATTTAACTAACAACTACGAAGGAAAATGTTTGGGAGGTAGATTTTTTTTAACTCATGATGAAAAGATGCCTCTACAATTTTGGTAACCCAAAAAAACAAAAAACATATGCAAGTTAATTTTGATGTTCACCGACAAAGAAAAATGTATGCAAATCGATTTAATGTTCAATGACAACGCAAAATTTATGGGGCAAAATTGATAGCAAGAAATTTGCAAAAATTTGTATATGGTCCAATGGTGGCTAACGAATGACCATACAACCCTGAATTTTGATATATGTGTTGTTTATGATTTATGTGCAAAGGAAAACCTCCCAACAAGGTCGAGAATATGCCCAACGAATCAAAACAAAATTAGAAACCCCTGAATGAATAACAATGGATCTTGAAGGAAGGGGTGGCAAGAGGGGGAGGGGTTCTCTATGAACCCGATGAAAATCGAGAATTGGTCTATTCCTGGGGATTAGGGGAAGAAACCAATAACATGGCAGAAGCTTTGAGTCTCTGGAAAGGATTCACCTAAGCCCGGGAGCTAGGAATCAATGAAATCATGATGATAAGAGATTCTTGGATCCTAATCCAATCCATGTTCACCAAATCATTACCAAACCAAATGAAACTTTGACAACTCCTCAACAAAATCCAGTGGCTCTCTAAATCCTTCGGAAAGATTGATTTTTTCCATGTGCCCCGGTAATTGAATGTTGAAGTGGATCAGGCAGCTAAAGTCGCCACCCCCTTGAGCAAGTGTCAACTCTCTTTCAATGAGACCCCGTCCTTCGCCCCTTTTCCTTAACGTTATGTGGTGGGAAGTTAGTTGGAGACCTCGAGACAAGTGGCATCTGGACGATTCTCCTCCCCGCGTCCCGATCTGTGGCAGCACCTCTCTGTCACACCAATCTGTCACTTCCCCTGAGCGCTGGTAATTCTCCCTCTAGTTCACGTCACTCCACTCATCCCCGCATGGGCCTACCCTCACGCCCCTCACGAAGAAATGTACTGAGCCCATCTCCATCGCGCAAGGCACTTGAGCGAGGTCCCTCTGAATCATGGCGTTGCATGCTCACGCTATAGATAAATCAAGGGTGGTAGAAGCCTACAAATCAGCCTTATCTCCCTTGAGTGAACGTTCATCTTGCTCGAGTCTTTACACTTGGTCCCTTTCCCTTCAAACTCTGTTAGTTTTTCCCCAGCCCACCCAATGGCCTCCAGCTCTGAGTATGTTGCTCCTTCGAATCCCCCCCTTCACTAGAACAGGAAATCTGTGACCTAAAGTGGAATCTCTATGTGCATAGAGGATTTCTTCTTCGGCTAGATGGGGAAGGTGGTAGAAGGTTCGAGATGCTCAAGGAAGATCTAATTCAACTCAAAGAGGAAGTTGTAGAGGCCCTCACGCACACATCGCAGTAGGTCAATGGCAGAATTGCAGAATTGGAATCCAAGGTGGAAAAGATGGAGCTTCGAGCCACCAGGACAACCCTCCAGAATGAAGCAGGGGTGAAGGCTGCGCTGAACAAAGGACCCTCAAACCTGGAACAACAGGTGAAATTATGCTCCTCTCCACTAATGGATCTAGCCCATTTTTGGTTATTTGGAAGATATATTGTATGCAGGTTTTAACTCCATAGTAGCCAAGTTTTGGAAGCTAAGACAGAATAGGAATTTTTGGGCTTTATATTATGGCACCTATATATGTAATTTTGGAATTCATGCACAGGATGCATGTCTGAACTATGTAGATGTTTTCATAGAGGTCATACCACTGCTTCATTAATATAAATTCCACTTTCTTGTTAAAAAAAAAACAATGGATTTGGAAGGAGGGTCATTGATTCCCATCTCAAAATCAATGCATGACTATGGATAAAGAGTTAGTAGGCTAGCTTATGAACCCATAGAAACTATATTCATATTAAACAAGCTCAAGTCCAAATTGGTACAAAATTCCATTTGTTAAATAAAACACATACAACCATTAAGTTACATTACACACATTAACCATTCATGAACAATACAACCACAAACAATCATTACTCATAAACTCAAAAATTTTCCCTGGAAACCCAAACGGGAACACTAAAATTCTTTTGGCTTCAATCAGGCTCTTATTTATTTAGCAATGGGAAAGTTACAGGCTCTTTGATTCATCTTTATGCTCCTTAGTGACATATAGGTAGCCTATATACATCATTCACAACCAAAGAACCCCTTTCTCATTGTGGGGATACATGATATAGAATGTTGAGTCGACTGGGAGGATAGCTGGAAGGTGAGGCGTCCCCAACGCTTCAAATTCTCTCTAGTTTACTTCTCCTTCTTTTGTTTGTTTGTTTGTTTGTTTTTATTTTCTCCCACGTGGAAAAGGTATTATGAGAGTCTCATTATTAATTTACATACAACAATATTCTGCCCAAATTTAAATATATTACATACAAAAATTGGACATCAATCATGATGGCATGGGGCCCTTCACGCCAACAAGTTGATCTCCTTATTTTTTCCATTTCCTTAAAATTTTCCTATGTTGATCATCTTAGAGTCTTGTGCTGATAACCAATTATTCTTGTTAGATCTGATTCGGATCACACCTCTCCATTGGGAGGCTTTTGGTCCCCAAAAGATACGAAGGATAGAGAAGGGAACTTGCTTGTAATATGGTTCCTCTCATACCACTTTGCTTTCCTTATAGTTTGTCCCTTGAGACCAATCTGCTAAATTTCTTATTGTCCTCTGCAAGTCGTTCACTCCTTGTGTTGTAGAACTGTGTCTTCTTTCAACTCCTCAATTCTATGAGGTGAAAGGTATTCAACAATCGAAAGAACATGATTTTCTTCCTCCTCATCCAACATAGAGGGTTCAAACAACTTCAAATATTCCATGTTTACCATTGAGTTGATCTATATATAAGGTGTAAGTTTATGTCTGAAAGCATTCTCATTCACTTGTTCAATGATCTCAAATGGTCCATATCTAAGGGGATTGAATTTCTTTGGTGCTCCTTCCAGTTGTTCCTTACATAGATAGAGCCACTCCTTGTATCCAACATGGAACTTATGATCTTTCATGTGTTGATCATGCACAACTTTTTAAAATTGTTGGCTCTTCTCAAGCTCCTCCTATACCCTTAGATGTATATGCCTAATCTTTTCCACGAATGTTCTTTCCTTCTATTCTTCTCCTTTTAGTCCTCCCTCTTCCTTTTGTTTTCCATACATGATATTAAATGATGAAGGAGGTAAATAAACAAAACACATCTCGAAAGGAGACTTATTAGTGGAAGAATTAAGTGCTCTATTGTAAGAGTGTTGAATGTAGACTAGATGCTCGTACCAAGTCTTTGGATGTTTGTTATTGTAACCTATCAACAATTGCAACAACATCATGTTTACTACTTCATCTTGTCCATTAGTATGAGGATGGAAGGAAGTGGAGTACTTCAACTTGGTATCCATTATGAAACAATCCACCAAAATGAACAAGTAGTCATGGCCTCTATGATTCATAGGTAAACCTTGAACAAAATCCATGGAGATGCTCTCCCAAGGTCTTCTTTGCACTGATAATGACATGTACAAACCAATTTTATGGTTTCTTGACTTGCTAGTGATGGAAATAACACAACCTCTAACAAAATTTTCCACATACTCTTGCATATTTGGCCAATACACATACCACTGCAGATTTTACAATGTCTTTGCCATGCCAAAATTCCCATGAATCCTAGAAATGTGTGCTTGTCTCATCAACTGAACCCTTCTATCCCGGGGTATGCATAGTTTTTCTAGTTTGTACAACATCTCATATTGGAGGTGGTATTAAATTCCTTCCATGAAAACAACCACCCTCTCCTTGAGTTGCTTGGAGACTCCTCTGAAATATTCATCTCCCTCATAATCTTCATTGAAAATTTCACGAGTGAAAGGATAAAGATGCATTATCATTCCAATTGTTGCAATCTTATTCAGTGGTGGTCGAGAGAGAACGTCTTCTAGTGTGTGCTTGAATCCTTTCTTGTACTTAATCAATAAATGAAATTGCTACAAGAAACCTAACCACTTGTAATGTCTCACATGTTGCATCTTTCTCCAACTCTATAGATATTGAAGGGGTTGGTGATCTGTGTGTATGATAGTCTGTTTTCCAAAGAGGTAATGCTTCCACTTATTTACTTCTTGTACAATCACAAAGATCTCTTTATCGTATGTGGGATAGTAAAGTACTACCCCATGAAACAAATTTGAATGGTAGCACACATGCCTTCCTCCTAGCATGAGTATTGCTCCTAATGCATATCCACTAGCATTAGTTTCTAGATCAAGAGGTCGTAGCAAATTCGACATGGCTAATATTGGAGCATCACTGATTTTCTTCTTCAATTCTTAAAATTATCTTTGTTGTGTATTTCCCCAATGAAAGCTCTTTCCTTTGGAAGTTATGGCATGCAATGGAATTGTTGTTGTAGAGAAGTTTACAATGAATTTCCTTAAGTACTGAGCTTCTCCCATGAAACTCTCAACCTCTGTCACATTGGTGGGAATAGGCCATTGGGTGATGGTTTCAATATTCTTTAGATCTAACCTCATCTCTCCTCCTCCAATCATGTGCCCAAGATATATCGAGGAAGTCTTCCCAAACTCATATTTCTACAATTTTACAATCAATTGTGTCTTCTTCAAGGTCTCTAATACCTGTGTCACATGTGAGAGGTTCTCTTTCCAAGTGTTTCTAAAGATTAGTATGTCATCCAGATATACTATTACAAAAGATTCAATGAAGGGATGTATTACATCATTCATGTGTCTCATAAATGTTACAGATTCATTGCATAATCCAAAAGGAATTACTAACCACTCATACAAACCTTGTCTTGTTTTGAACGTTGTCTTCCACACATCTTTTTCTTCGATCCTCACTTGGTAGTAACCATATTTTAGGTCCAACTTAGTGAAGAATTTGGATTGCTGCAGTTGATCCAACAAGTCATCAATCCTTGGAAAATGATATCTATTCTTTATGGTGATCTTATTGAGGGTATGATAGTCAATGCACATTCTCCAGCTTCCATATTTCTTTGGCACCATGATTATGGGTGAAACACATGGTGATTTATTGTGTCTGATGACTCCCTGCTTCAACAAATGTTGAAGTTTCTTCTTTACTTCATCTTCTTTGATGATGGACTACCTATACAATGCAATGTTAGGTAGTGGTGACTCTGACAATAACCAAATATCCTGTTCAAAATCTCTCTTGGGTGGAAGTCCCTGAGGCTCTTGAAACACTTCCATGTAGGCTTCAATCAATTGTTGTAGTGTTTGACCCTTCTCACCAATACATCCTTCCAAGGATTCCTTCATCTCCAAGTTGATGCCTTCTCCCTGCTTCTCTCCTTCTCTCAGAAACAATAAGAAAAACTTATTTATGTTTTTGATGATTATTCTTTCCTGATGAGCACTGATCAGAGAGAGATTAGCTTTGTCTCGGTGTGCATTTATGGCATAATATTTTCCATCCTTGAATAGCATATACTAGTTCTCTCTCATTTTGAAAATGCCATCCCTCACATACAAATATGGACTTCCCAATACGACTCCATATATGTCTAGAGGAACCACTGGTGTCTCATTTCCTAGTGCTCTGTTTACTGCATCACTCTCCCACCATGTCAAAGCATGTCCTTCAAGCTTCAATTGAGCAAAATAAATCTTTTGTTTTCCAGTTACCTCATGCATGCTGAAGTATACTTCCATATATTGTAGCCATTGGTTTAGCCTAATAGAATCCACTTCTCTATCATAAGGATTGATTTACACCTTGGCCTCTACATGAAAAGGTACTTGTTTTTTTCTATAGCTACACTCTCCCATCTCTGGTAAGTCTTATGCTCTATCTTTGTCTTATCTTCTTCCTTCTTGGGGCCTTCATGCCCATCATCCATTGATGGTGTTTCCTTTCTCTTCACTGACAATAGTTGTGACACCATTGATGTTATTGTAGACAAACTATGCTCAAATTGATCCAACCTGGCCCTCATATCTTATTTTTCTTCATAATGTTCCCCTGACATTCTTGATGCTCTACTTATCTTTAGCCCTGGAAACAACTCTTGTCCACTTATTTTGAAATCACTACAGGTAATTACCATATAGGTCTCACTGAATGCATTTGAACTTATTCTTTGATACCATTTGATCTGTAAATAGGAGGATTATAGTCTACCTGTCTCACCAACATAGAGTCCTCTACAAAACAAATATAATCATATTTTTCATTGGCTTATAGAAAACTCGACTAGTAATGCCACAGTCGAGTTGACCAAGAAAACCAACACCAGTCGATCATCCCCAGTCAAATAAATCACGTGAGAAGGAAGTCGATCTTCTAGAAGTAGATTCAGAGTAATACAAGTCGACCAAGTCAACTCAGATGAAAGAAGGTCGACCAATTCGAGTCAACCAAGTCAAGTCAAACCGACGAGAGGAAATACTAGTCGAACCGTGGGTGGATCTATTCAACTAGAAGTTGTTGACGGTCGATTATAGAAGAGGAAAATGTCCCATTATGGAGTTGAAATGCTCAAAGGTGAGTTGGGATGGCCAACAATGAAGAGTA
>JZKD02S2349646.1:1032940-1045306 GCA_000966675.3 Picea glauca | reverse complement strand
TTGAGAGTTATGGCCTTACGAAGTTGGAGGACCTTCATATGTTGGCTTGAAGCCCCAAAAGGTCAAAGAAGTCAAAGTGCTTGCAAAGAAGAAATTATTTAAATAATAAAGTGAATTGACAAATTCAAAGAGGATAATAAAGTGAAGTGACAAAATCAAAGATGATTATTTAAATAATAAAGTGAAGTGACAAAGTCAAAGATGATTATTTAAATAATAAAGTGAAGTGACAAAGTCAAAGATGATTATTTAAATAATAAAGTGAAGTGACAAAGTCAAGGAGGATTATTTAAATAATAAATTAAATGAAGAACTTTCTAATGATGTAAAGTGGTTAGAAGTGGGTTAGCCCTAAAATAAAGAAATTGGGTTAAGATGGTTAAAAGGTAACCCCTTGAGGAAGCTACATGAAAGTATAAATAAGAGGCAAGGCTCTCTAATTTTAATCACACTTGAGCATATTGAATATCTACAGGTGAATGAGGTAACCAAAGGATATATAAGACGAATTTCATATGGAAGGTGAAGTAAACAAGGCCAAAATTCAAGGGAGGATAAATTCATTTGATGATGCTTTCTAAGGTATGCTATTTACACGTCATCTCACCATTTTCGTACCAAATTTTTTTCTAGAATGAATTAGACCGTGAAATTGGGAGGCAATTGAAGAAACATATCCAAGTAGCTGTGGTACAAATTTCAGCTTGTGGGTCTTTGTATTTTTGGATTTACACTCCGTGGAAAATAGGGTTTGTGGCTAGTCCTGAAACTAGTCTAAAGCAAGTGTTTTGGGTAAAACCGTCATAACTTCTTCATAACATATCCAAATTTAGTAAAACAACATTTTTTTGTTAGATTACAATCTGTATTATTCTGTATAAAATTTTCAGATCCATACAACAAATATTCTGTGCGGGGCACACTCTACAAGTTCACTATCTAGAATAAGTCAGAATTCAACAAGGTATGCCATTTTTTATATAACTCCTTTTCTGAGAGGTTCCAAGTAGTGACACCTGGAGGAATTGAATAAACACACCGAGAAACATTGTCTACTATTTTCATATATTTATTCATTACAAGTACATAGTTATGAGTATTTCAAGTTAGGGTTGTTGACTAATCCAAAACTAGTCATGTGAAACTAAAGTAAAGTTTGATGAAAATGCTAGTCTCTTGTTGTTAAAGTTAAGGAAGGTTTGCAAGTATGTGATCATATACACCAGGTCTATTACAAAGTTACAAATCATATTTGGATGATGAGGTATTTTGGTTGAGGTTGAGGTAAAGGTTGGTGCATAGTTAATGCACTTGTTTATGGTACAGGTTGATTATAGGTTGAGGTATAGGTTGATGCATGGTTTAGGTTATTAGTACAATTTGTTTGGTGTAGTTTGATTGGTATAGGTTACAACAATATATCTCGCAGTGATAGTGTGACAGTGGTTCCATCATTCTACCTATATGTCAGGGAAGTTGGACAGGGCAAGGCCAGGTGGTTGTAGCCACCTTCCGATTATAGCCGGAGAACATAGGGGGTTGTAGCCTCCTTCTGGTTGTAGTCAGATAATTGGGGAGTTGGAGCTTCCCTCAGGCTATATCCTGAGAAACTAGGGGGTTTGAGCCTCCTTCTAGTTGCATCTAGAAAACAAAGGAAGTTGGTGCTTCCAATGAATGTAATTCTTCAAGACATATAAGAAAAAACATTCTTTTTTTTTCTCCCGCTTTAGGTTTCCACGTAAAAACACTAGTGTATTGTGTATGTGTATGATTGTTCATTTATTCATTGTTTATCTAATCTGCAAATATTGGATGATACTGCTACATTGATAGAACACTTAGATTATATGGTTAAAAAGGATTAGATTTCTCTATTACTGATTCATCCCCCCTCTCATTAATACAACAATTAGTATCATATAAGGTTCCTTCAAAAACCAGTTTAACCACTAAAAGGTAGATCATGGAGAGCAACAACATGTATAAAAATGGAATACCACAATTTGATGGACAAAAGTATGCATTTTGGAGCATAAGGATGAAGACAAATATATAGGCACAAGGATTTGAAATTTGACAATCAATTGTAGATGGATACACAACATCAACAGTTCCGCCAACAAATGACAAAGCAGTGAAACTCGGTTAGAATAATTCCAAAGCCACAGATGCACTTTTGAATGGTCTTGGAGAATCGGTATTCACCAAAGTTGCTGATTGTAAATCTGCTAAAGATATTTGGGACAAACTTTGAAATATTTATGAAGGAGATTGAAAAGCCAAATAAGAAAAGCTTCAAACTTACAGAGGTTAGTTCAAACAACTAAAGATGAAGGAATATGAGAATATTGCATCTTACTTTTTATGAGTCAATGAAACAGTAAATGCAATCTTGGGATTGGGAGAAGAAATCAAAGAATCTGTAATTTTTCAAAAGGTACTAAGATCTCTTCCTATGAGATTTGACTCTAAGACATCAGCACTAGAAGAAAGAATAGATCTAAACTCAATAAACATGGATGAACTACATGAAATCTTCATAGCATACGAAATGAGAACTAGACAGGAAAATCCAGATATAAAAGAAGCAGCCTTCAAAGCATCCAAAAGGCCAAAGAAAAAGGGAAACCAAAAAGAAAAAGAACATAGCAGCAACAGTGACATCTCAGAAGATGATGAAGAAGCGGCCAAATTTGTCAGAAGATTGAACAAGGGAACCAACGGTAGGTATAGAAGTAAGCTTCCTTTAATTTGTTTTAATTTTAATGGTATTGGTCATTTTGCTAACAAATGTCCTCATATAAAAAGAGAAATCATGAAGGTTGCTCAAATAGAAAACAAACATATAAAGGGAAAAGAACCACAAAGAAAATTTTCAAGAAAAACTTATGCACCAAAGAAGACATCTCATCATCAGATGAAGATGAATTCAGTGACAGTGAGACATAAAGAGTTCTATTCATGGCAGTAGAAGACTCTGATAAAGAAGACTCAGAAGAAGGATATGAAGAGGCTGAAGAAGAACATGAAGAGGCTGAAGAAGAACATGAAGAGGCAAAAGTTGACTACTAATAAGAATTTTTGTGTGCCATCGAAGCTATCAGAAGAGAAAAGAAGAAAAACAAGAAACTACAAGCGAAACTAGAAAAGAAAGAAGACATTCGTGAACTAGAACAAATGATCACAAATTTGAAGGTTCAAATTGAAGAAGATAAAAGAATTGAAGAAGCACTCAAAGAAAAATTAGAAGGAAGAGACAGGATCATTGGAAATTTGGAAGCAAGAATTATCACATTAAGAAATGATTTTCACAAGAAAAATATGCAGAACAACTCAAAAGTTTTGAATGACATTATCAACAGTAAAAAAACTCATCATCACAAGCTAGGACTTGGATACAATTAGACATAAAAGGGATCAAGATCCAAAACAATAGAACAAGAAACATATCCAAAAAACTATGCAGAAACAATCAAAGGGGATAGGAAGGTCTACAAAGAAAATTACAAGGACACTCCTCCACCGAGAAGATTCAGATTTCATAATCAATGACCGACAGAAACATATAGACCTCAGGAAGAAGAAGGATTCATAAGAGTACCTCCTTTCAGAAGATCTTCAACTCCTAGGTATCAAACTATATTTTTTGGTTTATGTTATGCATGTAATAAGTTTTCACATAAAGCTGTGAATTGCAGAGCTAACAGCGGGAACATAAACAACTTTGAAAGTCATACACAAAAGAGTTATCCAAGAAGGCCTAGTGAAACACATACAAGAAGTTACAACAGGTTTGAATATTTGAGAACTGAAGTGGAATGCTACAAATGCAACAACTTTGGACACATGGCCAAAGATTGCAGAATGATAGTCCCTCCTAGAGAACCACAACAAAACAACAACAATCATAGACATGAACCTTAGAAAAAGACATGGATAAGAAAACATAATTAGCATAGAAATGAATAATGCACACTCGATCTACAAGCTAAGAATAAGAAATGTGGTTGGTATGTTGACAGTGGTTGTTAAAAACACATGTCAAGTGATAGAGACATGTTTCTTACATAAAAAAAGGAAAGGGATGGATCAGTCTCCTTCGGAAATGATGATTCAACTAAAATCATTGGAAAATGAACAATCAGAATTGGGAATAAGAATACCAAGGAAGAAAATGTTCTACTAGTTGAAGATATGAAACATACTCTTCTAAGTGTGAGTCAAATGTGTGACCAAGGTCATAAAGTTACTTTCTATTCACAAAAGTGTGATATAAGAAAAGAAGGTTCAGGAAAATTGATTGCAACAGCTGCGAGAACTTTAAGCAACATATATGTATTAAGTAAAATTGGAAATGAAAAGTGTTGCCTAGGAAAGGAAGATGAAATTTGACTATGTCACAAAAGAATGGGTCACATACATTTTTATAACCTGATCAAAGTCAGTAAAAGGGAAGCAGTTAGAGAAATGCCCCAGATCATGAAACCAACCAACACTTTATGCAACCATTGTCAACAAGAAAATCAAACAAAGACCAAGTTTAAATCAAAAGAATATTCAACAACAAGACCACTAGAAAATTTCCATACTAATCTATTTGGACTAACTACAATAAAGGGTTTAAAAGGTGAGAAATATTTTATGTTATTAGTTGATGATTATACAAGAATGACTGCAGTTTGCTTTCTTAGGAATAAGTCATAAGCTTTTAAAAACTTCAAGGTCTACAAGGAAATGGTTGAAAATGAAAAGGATTCAAAAATCAAATGCTTGAGATCTAATAATGGAGGAGAGTTCACTTCAAAGGAATTTATGGACTACTACAACAAGCATGGAATAAAAAGACAATTCTCTATTGCTAGGACACCTCAAGAGAATGGATTTGTTGAAAGAAAGAACATGACAGTACATGAAATGGTGTGAACAATGCTAATGGATTCCAAATTGACAGATATCTTTTGGACACATGCAGTTCATACAACAGTTCACATTCAAAACAGATTAATGCTTAGAAACAACACTAAAAAAACTCTCTACGAGCTATGGAAAGGAATACTAGCAAATGTGAAGCACTTCATAGTTTTTGGAAGCAAATGCTACATCAAAAGAGAATATGGAAGAATGGGAAAGTTTGACTCTCGTGTGGAAAAATGAGTACTTGTTGGTTACTCAAGTACAAGGAAAGCATACAAGTGTTACAACCTGAGATTGAACAAATTTGTGGAAAGCATCAACATAACAATTGATGAAACAGGTAGACAAGAATTAAAGGAAGAAGAAAATGAATCAATGTAACAGCTTTACAAAGAAAAAACAGAAGATGAAAAAGAAGTAGAAGGGGAAGATGAAGAGGATCCAACAAAAGCAGAAGAGTAAGTTCAACAAGTGCCTCCAAAGACACCTAGTAGAAGAGTACAGAAGAATCATCCTTTAGATCAGATTATCGTAAACAAAGATGCATAAGTTGAGTCTAGAAGAATAATCCATTCACCAGAACAAACACAAGTAGCACTCTCATCTACGATTGAACCAAATTGTTTTGAAGAGGCCAACAAGGATGAATTTTGGAATAAGGCCATGGATGAAGATTTGGATCAAATAGAGAAAAATGACACTTGGGAATTGGTTCCAAGACCAAAGGATAAGAATGTGATCGACACAAAGTGGGTATACAGGAATAAATTGAATGAAGATGAGAAGGTTACAAGGAACAAAGATAGATCGGTATGTAAAGGATATGCACAGGTTGAAGGAATCGACTTTGAAGAGACATTTTCCCTAGTTTCCATAATGGAAACAATCCGATTTCTTTTAGCTTATGCATGCTCCAAAAATATTGAAGTGTATCAGATGGACGTAAAATCATGTTTTCTGAATGGGGAACTTGAAGAAGAGGTCTACATTGAACAACCAAAATGATTTTAGTTGTCAGACAATGCAGATTATGTGTATAAATTAAAGAAGGCCTTGTATGGTCTAAACCATGCTCCTAGAGCATGGTACTCTAGACTGGATAAATATCTACAGCAGGCAGGGTTCAAAAAAGGAAGTGCAGACAACAACCTCTACATCAAGGTAACTCAAGATAGTATTTTATTAATTGAAATTTATGTTAATGATATTATTTTTGGAAGTACTGATGACAGGTTAAGCTAGAAATTTGCAAAGGACATGTAGAATGAATCTGAAATGTCATTACTTGAAGAACTATCCTTCTTTCTGGGTCTTCAAATATGCGAAAGAAACCAAGGAATTTGTATTTCTCAAAGCAAGTATATCAGAGAAATGCTAAAGAGGTTCGGAATGGAAGATTGCAAACAAATTATCACTCCCATGAAAACCAGTTGCAAGTTGAGCAAATATGATGATTCAAAGTCTACAGATCAGAGGGAATACATGTCAATGATTGGTATCCTACTATATGTGACAACATCCAGACCATATGTAATGCAAATCGTGGGACAGGTGGCATGATTTCAAGCAACACCAAAGGAATCACATGTATTAGCAGTGAAGAGGATTTTCAGATATCTCAAAGGAACAAAAGAGTTTGGATTATGGTATCCAAAAGGAAAGGATCTATCACTTATTGCCTACACAGATGCAGATTGGACAGGTTGCATTGATAACCGACGAAGCATCAGTGGAGCAAAGTTCTACTTGGGTGAGTGTTTAGTATCATGGTTAAGCAAGAAACAATCATCGGTATCTTTATCTACAGTCGAGGCAGAGTATATTGCAACAACAACATGTTGTACACAGGTTCTATGGATGAAACAAAATATGATAGATATACAGGTTGAGTATGATGAGCCCATTCCAACCTATTGTGATAATACAAATGCCATCAGTATCTCAAAGAACCCGGTGATGCACTCCAAAAAGAAGCACATTCCAATCATGTATCACTTTTTACGGGAACAAGTTGCATAAAAGAACATCAAAGTTGAATATGTAGGCACAAAAGAACAAGTGGAAGACATCTTTACAAAACCACTTCCACATGAAGCCTTTGAGTATATTTTCCAGAGACTTGGAGTTATTTCTACTCCAAAATGAATGCTTTTGAATGCGTATCTTATATGTCTTATATGTACATGAAGAAGCACCATAAAGAGGACAGTTCAGGTTGGGAGATCAGATGAGTCAGTTAGGGGGAGCATACCCGAATGGAAATATATCTTTTCCATTAATGACAAAAGGGGAGATATTTATTAGATCCAGAGGATAGAGGCATGGTTCCGGAGGGAGCATTGGTCACAGAGATGCAGACAAGGTTCCGGGGGGAGCATGAGTGATATGATTTTAGTATTGCATCAGAGTGTTGGCATCAATGCCAAAGGGGGATATTGTTGATTAATTGGGTTGGTTGTCATTGATGTCAACCCTTGAAGAAAGTCTAGTAGCGAATTCTGGTAGCACAAAGGTTTGGGTAATGGACCCAAGTTTGTTTGATGTATAATGGTATGAGTTTTGATATGATTGTAGGTAAGACTATTCTAGAAGGATATTACATGTCATGTCATTTCTGGTGGTATGTGGAACGTCACAAAACTCCTCCCTATTTGAGAGTTATGGCCTTACGAAGTTGGAGGACCCTCATATGTTGGCTTGAAGCCCCAAAATGTCAAAGAAGTCAAAGTGCTTGCAAAGAAGAAATTATTTAAATAATAAAGTGAAGTGACAAATTCAAAGATGATAATAAAGTGTAGTGACAAAATCAAAGAGGATTATTTAAATAATAAAGTGAAGTGACAAAGTCAAGGAGGATTATTTAAATAATAAAGTAAATGAAGAACTTTCTAATTATGGAAAGTGGTTAGAAGTGGGTTAGCNCATTGGAAATTTGGAAGCAAGAATTATCACATTAAGAAATGATTTTCACAAGAAAAATATGCAGAACAACTCAAAAGTTTTGAATGACATTATCAACAGTAAAAAAACTCATCATGACAAGCTCGGACTTGGATACAATCAGACATAGAAGGGATCAAGCTCCAAAACAATAGAACAAGAAACATATCCAAAAAACTATGCAGAAACAATCAAAGGGGATAGGAAGGTCTACAAAGAAAATTACAGGGACACTCCTCCACTGAGAAGATTCAGATTTCATAATCAATGACCGACAAAAACAGATAGACCTCAGGAAGAAGAAGGATTCATAAGAGTACCTCCTTTTAGAAGATCTTCAACTCCCAGGTATCAAACTATATTTTTTGGTTTATGTTATGCATGTAATAAGTTTTCACATAAAGCTGTGAATTGCAGACCTAACAGCGGGAACATAAACAACTTTGAAAGTCATACACAAAAGAGTTATCCAAGAAGGCTTAGTGAAACACATACAAGAAGTTACAACAGGTTTGAATATTTGAGAACTGAAGTGGAATGATACAAATGCAACAACTTTGGACACATGGCCAAAGATTGCAGAATGATAGTCCCTCCTAGAGAACCACAACAAAACAATAACAATCACAGACATGAACCTTAGAAAAAGACATGGATAAGAAAGCATAATTAGCATAGAAATGAATAATGCACACTCGATCTACAAGCTAAGAATAAGAAATGTGGTTGGTATGTTGACAATGGTTGGTAAAAACACATGTCAAGTGATAGAGACATGTTTCTTACATTAAGAAAGGAAAGGGATGGATCAGTCTCCTTCGGAAATGATGGTTCAACTAAAATCATTGGAAAATGAACAATCAGAATTGGGAACAAGAATACCAAGGAAGAAAATGTTCTACTAGTTGAAGATATGAAACATACTCTTCTAAGTGTGAGTCAAATGTGTGACCAAGGTCATAAAGTTACTTTTGATTCACAAAAATGTGATATAAGAAAAGAAGGTTCAGGAAAATTGATTGCAACAACTGCGAGAATTTCAAGCAAAATATATGTATTAAGTAAAATTGGAAATAAAAAGTGTTGCCTAGGAAAGGAAGATGAAATTTGGCTATGGCACAGAAGAATGAGTCACATACATTTTTATAACCTTATCAAAGTTAGCAAAAGGGAAGCAGTTAGAGAAATGCCCCAGATCACGAAACCAACCAACACTTTATGCAACCATTATCAACAAGAAAATCAAACAAAGACCAAGTTTAAATCAAAAGAATATTCAACGACATGACCACTAGAAAATTTCCATACTAATCTATTTGGACCAACTACAATAAAGGGTTTAAAAGGTGATAAACATTTTATGTTATTAGTTGATGATTATACAAGAATGACTGCAGTTTGCTTTCTCAGGAATAAGTCATAAGCTTTTGAAAACTTCAAGGTCTACAAAGAAATGGTTGAAAATGAAAAGGATTCAAAAATCAAATGCTTGAGATCTAATAATGGAGGAGAGTTCACTTCAAAGGAATTTATGGACTACTACAACAGGCATGGAATAAAAAGACAATTCTCTATTGCTAGGACACCTCAAGAGAATGGAATTGTTGAAAGAAAGAACATGACAGTACAAGAAATGGCGCGAACAATGCTAATGGATTCCAAATTGACAGATATCTTTTGGACACATATAGTTCATACAACAGTTCACATTCAAAACCGAGTAATGCTTAGAAACAACACTAAAAAAACTCTCTACGAGCTATGGAAAGGAATACCAGCAAATGTGAAGCACTTCATAGTTTTTGGAAGCAAATGCTACATCAAAAGAGAATATGGAAGAATGGGAAAGTTTGAATCTCGTGTGGACAAATGAGTACTTGTTGGTTACTCAAGTACAAGGAAAACATACAAGTGTTACAACCTAAGATTGAACAAATTTGTGGAAAGAATCAACATAACAATTGAGGAAATAGGTAGACAAGAATTAAAGGAAGAAGAAAATAAATCAATGTAACAGCTTTACAAAGAAAAAACAGAAGATGAAAAAGAAGTAGAAGGGGAAGATGAAGAGGATCCGACAAAAGAAGAAGAGAAAGTTCAACAAGTGCCTCCAAAGACACCTAGTAGAAGAGTACAGAAGAATCATCCTTCATATTAGATTATCGGAAACAAAAATGCATAAGTTGAGTCTAGAAGAATAATCCATTCACCAGAACAAACACAAGTAGCACTCTCATCTACGATTGAACCAAACTGTTTTGAAGAGGCCAACAAGGATGAATTTTGGAATAAGGCCATGGATGAAGATTTGGATCAAATAGAGAAAAATGACACTTGGGATTTGGTTCCAAGGCCAAAGGATAAGAATGTGATCGACACAAAGTGGGTATACAGGAATAAATTGAATGAAGATGAGAAGGTTACAAGGAACAAAGCTAGATTGATATGTAAAGGATATGCACAGGTTGAAGGAATCGACTTTGAAGAGACATTTTCCCTAGTTTCCATAATGGAAACAATCCAATTGCTTTTAGCTTATGCATGCTCCAAAAATATTGAAGTGTATTAGATGGACGTAAAATCATATTTTCTGAATGGGGAACTTGAAGAAGAGGTCTACATTGAACAACCAGAATGATTTTAGTTGTCAAACAACGCAGATTATGTGTGTAAATTAAAGAAGGCCTTGTATGGTCTAAACCATGCTCCTAGAGCATGGTACTCTAGACTGGATAAATATCTACAGCAGGCAAGGTTCAAAAAAGGAAGTGCAGACAACAACCTCTACATCAAGGTAACTCAAGATAGTATTTTATTAATTGAAATTTATGTTAATGATATTATTTTTGGAAGTACTGATGACAGGTTAAGCTAGAAATTTGCAAAGGACATGCAGAATGAATTTGAAATTTCATTACTTGAAGAACTATCCTTCTTTCCGGGTCTTCAAATACGCCAAAGAAACCAAGGAATTTGTATTTCTCAAAGCAAGTATATCAGAGAAATGCTAAAGAGGTTCGGAATGGAAGATTGCAAACAAATTATCACTCCCATGCAAACCCGTTGCAAGTTGAGCAAAGATGATGATTCAAAGTCTATAGATCAGAGGGAATACATGTCAATGATTGGTAGCCTACTATATGTGACAACATCCAGACCATATGTAATTCAGATCGTTGGACAGGTGGCATGATTTCAAGCAGCACCAAAGGAATCACATGTATTAGCAGTGAAGAGGATTTTCAGATATCTCAAAGGAACAAAAGAGTTTGGATTATGGTATCCAAAAGGAAAGGATCTATCACTTATTGCCTACACAGATGCAGATTGGACAGGTTGCATTGATAACTGACGAAGCACCAGTGGAGCAAAGTTCTACTTGGGTGAGTGTTTAGTATCATGGTTAAGAAAGAAACAATCATCGATATCTTTATCTACAGCCGAGGCAGAGTATATTGCAACAACAACATGTTGTACACAGGTTCTATGGATGAAACAAAATATGATAGATATACAGGTTGAGTATGATGAGTCCATTCCAATCTATTGTGATAATACAAACGCCATCAGTATCTCAAAGAACTCTGTGATGCACTCCAAGACGAAGCACATTCCAATCATGTATCACTTTTTACGGAAACAGGTTGCATAAAAGAACATCAGAGTTGAATATGTAGGAACAAAAGAACAAGTGGCAGACATATTTACAAAACCACTTCCACATGAAGCCTTTGAGTATATTTTCCAGAGACTTGGAGTTATTTCTACTCCAAAATGAATGCTTTTGAATGCTTATCTTATATGTCTTATATGTACATGAGGAAGCACCATAAAGAGGACAGTTCAGGTTGGGAGATCAGATGAGTCAGTTAGGGGGAGCATATCCGAATGGAAATATACCTTTTCCATTAATGACAAAAGGGGAGAGATTTATTAGATCCAGAGGATAGAGGCATGGTTCCAGAGGGAGCATTGGTCACAGAGATGTAGACAAGGTTCTAGGGGGAGCATGAGTGATATGATTTCAGTATTGCATCAGAGTGTTGCCATCAATGCCAAAGGGGGATATTGTTGATTAATTGGGTTGGTTGTCATTGATGTCAACCCTTGAAGAAAGTTTGGTAGCGAATTCTGGTAGCACAAAGGTTTGGGTAATGGACCCAAGTTTGTTTGATGTATAATGGTATGAGTTTTGATATGATTGTAGGTAAGACTATTCTAGAAGGATATTACATGTCATGTCATTTCTAGTGGTATGTGGAACGTCACAAAACTCCTCCCTATTTGAGAGTTATGGCCTTACGAAGTTGGAGGACCCTCATATGTTGGCTTGAAGCCCCAAAAGGTCAAAGAAGTCAAAGTTCTTGCAAATAAGAAATTATTTAAATAATAAAGTGAAGTGACAAAGTCAAAGATGATAATAAAGTGTAGTGACAAAATCAAAGAGGATTATTTAAATAATAAAGTGAAGTGACAAAGTCAAGGAGGATTATTTAAATAATAAATTAAATG
>JZKD02S2349646.1:993916-1011375 GCA_000966675.3 Picea glauca | reverse complement strand
TGGAGTTCATCCATTTGTGCACCTTATCAACCATGATAAGACAATAATGATTCATCTTTGCATCAATTCACCACTGCATCATATATATCAACTATGTATCATGTATCAATGACAAATTATTGATCCATCTTCATCAATGCATCATATCAATGATCCATCTTTATCAATTGGTTTCCACTTGGACATCTATCATTATCATCAAGGACAATGCATATGCATTGTTCATCAATCATCAATCAATCAATTACTTGAAATCAATCAATCAAACCATTTGCATCAATGACGTATGATCCAACAATCTCCCAAATAATCAAACCATTGGCATCAATGACAACATGATCCAACAGATGGTCCAATTCCCTTGCTCCTACCTGCACCATAATAGCTCCAAGTGCTATGGCTGATTCATCTACATGCACATGTAATGGATTTTCCCAATTCGAGAATACTAGTATTGGTGCGGTTACCATCTTCTCCTTTAGAGTTTCCAATCCTCCCTGATAGTCCTCATTCCACTGAAACTGGCTATATTTTCTCAACAGTTTCTCCATTGGCGCAATGATCTACGCATACACTTTTATGAATTTCTAGTAGTAAAATGTGTGTCCCAATGTTGCTCTTAAATGACGTATTGATTTTGGTGGTGGTATATTAACAATCACTGCAATCTTGGTAGGATCTACTAGCAAGCCTTGTTTGCATAATATATTTCCCAATAGTATCCCAAAGGGTGTTCCAAAGATGAACTTCTTGATGTTTAATGATATCTGACACTGCCTGCATCTTTCTAACATCAGCCTCAACACCTCTACATGGTCTTTCAACAGACTGTAGATAGTCCAATCATCCAGATATACCTCTAGAAACTGGTGGATGAATTCTTTGAATGAAGCTATGAATACTCTGGATAATATTGTCGGTGCATTCTTTAGTCCAAAAAACATGATTGTGTATTGGTAGAACCCCCATTCTATGGAAAACGTGGTCTTGTACCTGTATTCTAGGGATATCTTGATCTGATGGTAGCTTGAGAATCCGTCAGTGAATGAGTAAGCTTCCTGACCTCCTACATTCTCCAACACCTCATCTGTGAAAGGAGTAGGGAAAGAGTCATGTAGTCAAGCATCATTCAACTTCCTCAGGTCGACACATATCCTTATCCCTCCCTGCTTATTCTCCTGAACTACCATAGGCCTTGCCTATTAGGATTCCTCTACTGGTTCTATGATTCCATCCTCCAACGTCGTATCAATTTCTACTTTCACTTTTTTATTATATATTGGGTTTAGTCTATATGGTCTTTATCTAATATGTATTGCCTCATATTTGAGAGGTATGTTCATTTCCCCTAGCTTTCCTTCTATGAATTTCATTTATGTGAACATTGTTGGGAATAGGTCGTTGTACTCGTGCAACAAATCTGTTATGATTTCTACTGTTTTCTCATCCCAGTAGTCTCCAATGCTAGCCATTTTGGGATTCTCAACTGCCCCAATGTTTACTTTCTTCACCTTGAGCAGAACACCAAATACTTTTGATTCCAAAGGTGGACCTTCCACTTCTCTTTCACCTTCAATTTAGTCTATCAGAATGTTTTGTGGGTCATCTTCTTCTGGTGCTTTTTCCTGCACATATTAACATGGAAATAGTTCTTTTACTGTCTGTCTGTTTTGATGTTTCTCTTTTGACGCGAGTCACCCTCAGCGGCAACCCACTCACACCAGGACCTTCTTTGTCTCAGGCCCGAAGAGTCAAAGAACTCTTCCTACTCCTCTCGGGAGTTCTCTCTACCCACAGTAACTCCTTCGGCGATCTCCCCTTCGCTTCTCGGGAAATTGGGTTTCGCGATTTCGCGAATCCTGTGAGCGCGATTCTCATGCAACACAAACTCCGAACCCCGAACTCCGATGGGTCAAAGGTCAACGCTCCTTCCTTAACTGGGATTTCCCTATCAAGAAATCGCTGCTTGCGATGTAAACCATCTGGCTTTTCAAACTCCGAGCCCCGAGGTGTTGATCTTCCGATACAATGCCACCTGGACTCCACCCGTACCTGTGGTCCTACACGACCATGTCACCTTCGGGACTTCACGGATCGTGAATCCGAGAGGCAAGCGTTCCTTGGTGTCAAGAACTCCGATTCACCGAACCCCGAGATACTAGGATCTCTCGACATGCGTCCTCGCGATCAACGACTCCGATTATATCGGGGAATCGCTACTCGTGATTTCGATGAGTATGAACTCTTGCCCTCGTAAACCCCGATATGCCGATATGCGATGGCTCTTGAATCCTTCCTGCATCTACAGGTTAACTTCCCCACAACTTCTCCATGATCCGATGGTCAGCGGGATTTCGCGACTTCCTTCTGCGAATCCTGTCCGTCGATTCTCCTTCTTGGATATTTCTCTGCTCTAAAGCTCCTCCTGTTCGGAACTTCCCCTGGGTCCGATTCCCCAGTGTTCACAGCGAAACTATCCCTCCCGAGCTTTGTCAACTTTGACTCCTTCAGAGACTTTTGCGCACACTACCTGTATTCGATCCCAACAACTCTCAAAGTGTTGAAGTCACCCGAACTCTGTGCGCTCGCAACCACAATGATCCGTGGATTCCTTTGCTAAGAGAAACTGCTGAGACTTCAACTCAGCCTACACTTCCCTGCACGGCTCTAATAACCCAATTCAACTTCTGGGCGATCGAGAATAAGAGTCTAACTGTTGAGCCTCATCAACACACTCTATGCGAATGAATTCGACTGCACTCGATGCAGGAATCTCCTGGCTCAAACAGAGAAACAATTGAAACTCATCCTCTTCTCTCTCATAGATTCCAATTCAACTATGAAATCACATACACAACATATCAAAACAAATGCATGATAGAAAGAAAACATCCATGAGCACAATATCAACACAGAGAAACAACACAAACCATGAAGCTGAATCAAAGACTCTCTCCCCTATTAATTCAGTCTGTACATGGGTGTTCTCCACAAGTTCTTTGGTCTGCTCTCCTTTCTCTCAATGATAATCAATCCTACAATGTACAAAGGAGGGTGCCTATATTCCGTTTGCCCTCTCAAATTCTACAACTATCAAATCTACAACAATTCCTATCTAACAACATTAAGTCTAATAAATGCCTTCCTATCTATTAAGGACGAGAGCTTAAAGGCTCAAGGTCCATTTACATATACAAAATGTGCTTCATTTACTCTTCTCATTAATGCTTGGCACAACAAATATCAAGGTGTTTCAAAACTTTGTGAAGGCGCTATCCAGCTGTCTTTTCTTCTCCACGCGCTGGCTCGCTTGATGAGTTGTGGATGCTCCTGCATCATACTCCTCGGCTTGAAAGATTTCATGGGCTCCTGCTCATGAGCTCCTGCACGGTACAACCATGTTTATGTATGACTGATTCTGTCTCCCAACTGGCATCTTCCACTGGGTGATTCTTCCATTTCACCAGGTATTCAAAATACTGCTTCCTCCTGGTCTTCTTTCCCAGTCGCTTGTCTAGTAGGTACTCCATCTGAGGTTTCTCTGCAACTGGTAATTGCTTTTTCCACTGGATCACTGGTTCTTCAGTTCCAGCCTCTGCTTCTCCAGCCCTGTAGGGGTATAAATCTGAAATATTGAAAATCGGAGATATCCCGATGCCATCCGGCAACTCAATTTCATATGCATTCTCCCCGAATTTCCTCAGGACTCTGCATGGCCCGATCCTTTTCATCTTCAATTTGTTATATGTTCCCCTTGGGAACCTTTCTTTCCTCAGATGTGCCAGAACAAGATCGCCAACTTTGAACTGAAGCTGTCTCTGATGCTGATCTTCTCTGCGCTTATACTCTTGATTGGACTTCTGCAGTCGCTGCTTTACCTCCGCGTGAAGTTCTTGCATCGCCTCAGCGAACTCCTCTGCACTAGCACTGCTAGTCGCAGCCTGTTCTGACTCCCTGAGCTCAGAAACTCCCCTTGGCTGTGTTCCATACAAAATATGAAACAAACTTCTTCCTGTACTCCTGTTCAGAGAGTCATTGTAAGCAAATTCTGCTTGTGGCAATATCTGGTCCCAACTGCTATGGTGCTCTGTCACCAAGCTTCTCAATAAATCCCCCAGACTTCTATTTACCACCTCTGTTTGGCCATCTGTCTGCGGATGATAAGCAGAACTAAATGCCAAATTAGTTCCCAGCTTCTTCCATAGTGTCCTCCAAAAGTGACCTATGAACTTGGTATCCCGATCCGAGACTATACTTCTCGGCAATCCATGCAATCTGATGATTTCTTTAAAAAACAAATTTGCGATGTGGGTCGCATCGCTGGTGTTATGACACGGAATAAAATGTGCCATCTTGGAAAACCTGTCCACCACCACAAAGATGGAATCAAATCCTCTTTTCTTCCTCGACAATCCCAACACAAAGTCCATGTTGATCGCCTCCCATGGCCTCTCAGGTATGGGCAATGACTGATAAAACCCTGCATTCTGCTTTCGGCCCTTCAAGTGTTGACAAATTCGACACCTGTCAACAAACCTCTTCACATCTGTTCTCATGCCCGGCCAAAAATATGATTCGCTTAGCTTCGTGAATGTTTTTTCATGTCCAAAATGACCTGCTAAGCCTCCATTGTGCTTTTCCTTCACCAAATTCTCCCTCATGGAGCAATTCGGAATGCACAACTGATTGCCTCTAAACAACAACCCTTCCTCGATCATGAAATCTATCCATGGGCCCCGATCCCTGAGAACTGGATTCTCAGCTGCCTCGTACGCTTCTCCAAAGTCTGCATCTCCGGCATACATGTCCTTCATATTTTCAAAACCCAAGGTTTTGACTCTGAACTCCTGCAACAATAAACATTTCCTGCTCAAAGCATCAACCACTTTGTTAGCAGTTCCTGAAATGTGTTTGATTACAAATGTAAAATTCTGCATGTACTCTACCCATTTTGCATGATTCTGGTTCAACTTCTCCTGTTGACTTACAAACTGCAATGCATGGTTATCACTGTACAATACGAATTCCTTGGGTATCAAGTAATGCCTCCACTTTTTCAATGCCTATATGATGGCATAAAACTCCTTATCATACGTGGAGTATTTCAGCTTTGCATCATCCAGTTTCTCACTGAAATATGCCATAGGCCTGTCATCCTGACTCAAGACCCCCCCTACGACATATCCGCTCGCATCGCATTTCACCTAAAATGTCTTCTGAAAATCAGGCAACACCAGAATGGGTTTCTCTGTGATCTTCCGCTTCAACAGATTTAAGCTCTTCTCAGCCTTTGCGGTCCAATGAAAAACTTTATGCCGCTTCTTCATTGTGTCCATCATTGCTGCGCTAATTCCACTAAAATTCCGAATGAATTTTCTGTAGAAACTAATCAAACCATGGAAACTTCTCACCTCAAAAACATTTCTCGGTGGTGGCTAATTCTTGATCACTTCTACCTTCTCAAGATCCATTTTCAACTCATTAACCGAAATCACAAAACCCAAATAAATAATCTCTGTCTACATGAAGGAACACTTCTTCATGTTGATCAACAACTTCTCCTACTGTAGCTTCCTCATCACAATGGCTAAATTTTTCAAATGTTCAACTTTGGTCTTGCTAAAAATCAATATGTCATCCAGATATACGACCACAAATTTGCCAATGAATTCCCTCAGGACTTCATTCATCAACCTCATGAATGTGCTCGACGCATTTGTCAAACCAAACGGCATGACCATCCATTCGTACAAACCCTCATTTGTTTTGAATGTTGTCTTCCATTCATCTCCCTCTCTCAAGCGAATCTGATGATATCTGCTCTTCAGATCAATCTTTGAAAAATAATTTGCCCCACTTAGGCAATCCATCAGATCATCCATCCTCGGCAGTGGAAATCTGTATCTGATGGTGATTTTATTTATCGCTCTAGAGTCTGTACACATCCTCTAGCCTCCATCCTTCTTCGGACTTAGTACTGTCAGAACAGCACACAGACTCAGGCTCTCTCTGACCAGTCCTTTATCCAACAGATCCTGTACCTGCCTTTTGACTTCCTCATTTTCTTGTGGTGTCAACCTGTATGCTGCCTTATTCGACAGACTTGCTCCAGGTATGAGGTCAATATGGTGACTCACACTCCTCATCGGTGGCAACAAACTAGGTAGTTCATCCACGATGATTTCAGCGAACTCTCCCAGCAGTTCCTGAATCTCCTCTGGCAAGTCATCCACTCTTGTGCTTGTCAGGACAATTCTCGGCTTCCTGACAACAAAGAAATGTGGATCTTCGTTCTTCTCCATCTCTGTGAGAAGTTCCTTCCCACTCATGAGAAGTATTGTGCTGGTTACTTCCGGCTTCACTTCCTTATCCTTTATCGAAAGCAATGTGTGCATTTTCCCATCCTTCTCCAAGGTGTATGTGTTCATCCTTCCATCATGAACAACATTTCTGTCATATTGCCATGGTCTACCCAGCAATATATGACATACATCCATGGGAATGACATCACACAGAATCTCATCATGGTAATTCCCTATCTTAAATTTAACTAAGCATTGTTTCGTAACACTTACCCGGTGTCCTTTCTGTAACCACGAGACTTTATAGGGACTCGAGTGCTTAGTTTCTTCCAGCTCCAGCTTTTCCACCATCTCGGTTGAAACGAGATTATCGGTGCTCCCACTGTCAACTATGAACTTGCATTTCCTGTCCTTGGCTGTGCAAGCTGTCCTGAACAGTCTGCTCCTCTGCACTGAGATTTTCACCTCTTTCTCAGGTGTTAAAAGGATTTTATGCATCCCAAGCGATCTTCCACTATCTGCATCTTCGTTCTCAGCATCACGCCTCTGTGCCTCAGTGATGTGAGTTTCTCCTCGGTTCGGTTTCTTATCTGGACAATCAACGGCTTTATGTCCGTCCTTCCCACATGTAAAACATGTGATGATTCCTCCTCGGCCTCTTCCCCTACCTCTGGTACGAGGAAATGTGTTGGCATCAACATAACCACCACCCTGCTCTGTATGCTGCCTCCTCGGCTCAGCATATTGCTGCCTCTATGAGGTTCCACCTCTTTCAGCTTTACCCTGAGGTCTCTTCCATTCCTCCTTGGGCTTCTGGAATTTTTCTTGGGCAATTGCTTTGCCTCTTGGCTGACTCCTGCCTCGCTCTCGCTGACCCTGCTTGCGTCTCAGCTTCTCCTCGGCTTTTAAAGCCATCTGGTACGCATCCTCAACTGTTCGGATGGTAACCATGCTCAATTCATCCTAAATGTCATACCTCAGACCATTCAAATATCTTGCCACCTTCTCGTCATCACTCTCTTGATGACCTGCTCTGATGTTGAGTTTGTAAAACTCCTCGGTGTACTCCTTCACCATCAACAGCTTCTATCTCAGGTTCTGCATTCGCCTGAACAGTGTGATATGGTAATCTCTGGGAATGAATTTCACTTTCATCTTAGTGATCATCCTATCCCAGCTTTTTATTTTCTGTTTGCCTTTGCAGCGTCTGTCAACCTGCAACTCATCCCACCATAAGGCTGCATGTACTTTCAACTTAGTGACAACATGCCTTACCTTTTTATCCTCTTCGATATCCTCGTAATCAAATTAGGTATCGAGTGCTTGGATCCAATCCAACAACTCCTCGGTATCTAGACTCCCCTCATAGACAGGAATGTCCATTTTGGTCTTTGAGCTCATTCTGGAGATGGCTCTAATCAACCTTTTGGTTGAGGCATCCTCTGCTGAGACCTCTTCTGCATCATGTCCAGCTTCCTCTTCAACTTTGGAATCGCTGAACTCTCCAGCGCCAACTCCGCGTCTCTGCGCTGTCTCCATCTCCTTAAGCCTTGCTCAGAGATCTCTCATTTGGCGCTCCATCTCTGGGTTTCCTGCTGGCCTTCCTCTTCTTCGGGCATCCCTGTCTTCTTGATCAAGTGACTGCCTTTCTCTCCTGGGCGGCATTATGTCTCCTCTTCTTCTCTGCTACAGAAAACGGAGAATTTCATCTCTGATACCACTCTAACGCAAGTCGCCCTCAGCGGAAACCCACTCACACCAGGACCTTCTTCGTCTCAGGCCTGAAGAGTCAAATAACTCTTCCTACTCCTCTCGGAGTTCTCACTACCCACAGTAACTCCTTCGGCGATCTCCCCTTCGCTTCTCGGGAAATCGGGTTTCACGATTTCGCGAATCCTGTGAGCACGATTCTCATGCAACACAAACTCTGAACCTCGAACTCCGATGGGTCAAAGGTCAACGCTCCTTCCTTATCGAGGATTTCCCTATCGGGGAATCGCTACTTGCGATTTCGACGAGTATGAACTCTTTCCCTCGCAAACCCTGATATGCCGATATGCGATGGCTCTTGATTCATTCCTGCATCTACGGGTTAACTTCCCCACAACTTCTCCATGATCCGATGGTCAGCGGGATTTCGCGACTTCCTTCTGCGAATCTTGTCCGTCGATTCTCCTTCTTGGAGATTTCTCTGCTCTAAAACTCCTCCTATTCAAAACTTCCCCTGGGTCTGGTTCCCCAGTCTTCACAGAGGAACTATCCCTCCTGAGCTTTGTCAACTCTGACTCCTTCAGAGACTTTTGCACACACTACCTATATTTGATCCCAACAACTCTCAAAGTGTTGAAGTCACCCAGACTCTGTGCACTCGCAGCCACAGTAATCCCTGGCTTCCTTTGCTCAGACAAACTGCTGAGACTTCAACTCGGCCTGCACTTCCCTGCATGGCTCTAATAACCTAATTCAACTTTTGGGCGATCGAGAATAAGAGTTTAACTATTGAGCCTCATCAACGCACTCTATGCGGATGAATTCGACTGCACTCGATGAAGGAATCTCCTGGCTCAAACAGAGAAACAATTGAAACTCATCCTCTTCTCTCTCACAGATTCCAATTCAACTATGAAATCACATACACAACATATCAAAACAAATGCATGACAGAAAGCAAACATACATGAGCATAATATCAACATAGAGAAACAACACAAACCATGAAGCTGAATCAAAGACTCTCTCCCCTATTAATTCAGTCTGTACATGGATTTTCTCCACAAGTTCTTTGCTCTGCTCTCCTTGCTCTCAATGATAATCAATCCTATAATGTACAAAGGAGGGTGCCTATATTCCGTTTTCCCTCTCGAATTCTACAACTATCAAATCTACAATCAATTCCTATCTAATAGCATTAAGTCTAATAAATGCCTTCCTATCTATTAAGGATGAGAGCTTAAAGGCTCAAGGTCCATTTACATATACAAAATGCGCTTCATTTACTCTTCTCATTAATGCTTGGCGCAACAAATATCAAGGTGTTTCAAAACTTTGTGAAGGTGCTGTCGAGCTGTCTTTTCTGCTCCACGCGCTGGCTCGCTTGATGAGTTGTGGATGCTCCTGCATCATCTTTTGTCATGAGTTCAAATTCTAGTTCTTTAATAAATATCACCCCTATGATTCGTTTAAGTGCTAAGTCTATGTTGGGGTTCTCATGTTCAAATGAGAAAGTGACTGCAAAATTTTGTTGTAATACTGTCCAATTTGTAGTTCCTTTGTGCAATTCCTAGTCTGTATACCAGTTTGATGGAGTCCCTTCTAATGTGTGAACAAAGTGATGAGGCCATTGTTCTAGTGGTGTCATCCTCCATAGCATTCCTCACTTCTCCAATTTTTGTGCTGGTGCCCCCCTATCCGTCATATTTCTGCAGTTGGTTGCTTCCTTGATCTGCTCCAAATCTTATGCGCAGTAACCGCTTACATTGGTACCAATCCTTTATTGTCTCTTTGTGTGCACCCCACCATCTTACAGGTGTTTCCTTGAGTTCTATATCTAGGGCTGAGAGCCTCTGATTTTCTAACACTTCTTCTTCATATCATGTTAAGAATTCTTCTAAGTCATTGATCCCATGGAAGTTGGGAGGTTCCCTTATCACCGTACTTACCCATATGACTGTGCGATATATTCTTGCGCATATTCTTGTGGAGACTTCATGTAACCTTTACTACGAGTTCTTTAAGCTTGTATCTGAGTCTGATGCGCATGATGTGATACTACAAACTAAGTACCCCATTTGCAGTTGGGTTCACATAATCTTCTTCTCATGTGGTTGTTTTGTATAACTGGTTAATTTCCTCCAGGTCTAAACAAGTAGGTTCTACAAACCTTTCCCTTTCTGATGGATCCAATGGTGCAATGACTTTGTATTCTCCTAAATCGAATGCCATCTTCCTCATCTTTAAGTTGATTATGGCCTGATTTTCAAACGCCCAATCCAAGCCAAACAATGTCGTATAAGGTGTTGTGCCATCCACTATCTCTATCACTTCAAAATTGTCTTTAGTGCGCACTCCATCCATATCTATTGTCACTCGCTTTAGTATTCCAATTGGTAGAACTCTATGTTGATTTGCTAGTTTCAGCTGAACATGTGAATATCCTAATGTGGGCTCTCCCATACATTTCCATGTCTTTTTGGGTAATACATTTACTTCAAATCCTAAATCCAGTATAATATCTCCCATGTTGAAATCTCCAATGTTGGCATTCAGTTTGAATTCTCAGGTTGCTCTCCTCCTTGTATGCAGATGATTAACTGTTTTCAATTCTAGCTTTCCTTCTACCTCTGTGCTACATATTTCTAGCATATTTTGTAACACTTTAATAGATGATGGATCACTTAGTAGTCTAACACAGGATTGGAAAAGGCCTTTAATCGTACTTACTTGTCCTAGGGGTTGTGCTTCTTTGGTGTTATCCAATGATGGAGGCATCTCGTATGCTGGTACTTCCTTAGTATGTTGTGCAGTTGATGTCGATGCCACATCTAGCTTCAACAATTCTTGTATGGCCTTCTTGAATATCTCCTTTTTGTTTTGTGCATCAAATGTTTTCTTCAGTTCGACATTCTTCTTCACTCATTAGTGTTTTGTTGTATCTTGTCTTACTGCGTCGTTTCCTCCTCACATAACTATGCTGATGTTTCTTCCGTCATCCCTTGCTTCCTCCAAAATCCACTAAACATTATGATTGTTCTGATTTCTCTTTTCCTAGATCTTCCCCAATAGTGTAGGACATTCTTCTGTGTCATGATCTGATGCGCGACAATACATACATGTCGCAGGTGCAAGTGGAAATTCTCTTGCATAGTTTCCGGGTTGTTTATAGTTGTGGCATACCACTGATCCTCTGCCTCTTCCAAATTCTCCTCTTCCTCTTCCTCCATCTCTATAGACAACTCGATCTCCTCGTGGTGCATTGTACTGGGGTGCCTGGTTATACTGCTTGAGATTATAATGTGGTTTCACAGTATTGTACTGCGGCTGTGCAGTGTTATATTGCTGCCGCGTAGTATTATACTGCTGTTGCACAATGTTATACAGGGAAGGTACTTGGTTAAATTGTGGTGCGGCTTTCTCGGTCATCATCTGCCTACACCCTGTAAGCGTCTGATGTTCTTTCCCTCATCAGGTCCATGGTCCTTTAATCCTTGTCGTCGTGGCCTATTGACTTGAAAAAGTTGCAATATGAACTCTTAGGTACTTTCTGGTATTTTTGCATCATTGGATAGTGATATGGATCATGCTCCTATTTCTTATAGATCTCACACCATAGTGCTCCTATTGGAAAAGGGTTTGGAAGTCTTGTTTCCATGTACTGCGTGAATGTTGGGAATTCATTCTTATGGTGTTCTTCTGTCCTACATGTGGTACAACAAAAAACTTCTCTTTTGTCCTTACCTTTGTTATGGTTTAGCTGGAATGTTAAGTTCTTCAGATCCTCCTTTAGCTCCTCTATGGTTGGATCTATCTTATGATATTGGTTCTCTTCCAGTTGTAGGCCTACCTGTAGAGCCTATGCCTGGGTTTAAAACTTTTGTTGTTGCAAAGGGTATTTCAAGTGTTGTAGCAGTGAATTGACAAACATATTCCTATGCTACATATCTATCATGACATACTTTATCTTTCCTTTCAATCGTTTGAATCTCTGGTCAATATCCCATATAGATTCTCCTGGTTTCTCTCTAATATTTATCATCTCATTCATGTATTGACCCTTTGAACTAGGTTTCTGGAATTCATTTATTAATATTTTTTTTTATATCTCCAATCGGTCTGGTTGTCCCTGGTGAATTGTTTGCAGCTAAGCTCATGTACCAATCTAGTGTGGGATATCTTAGTGTGATAGCTAGCTACACAAGTTTAGTGTCCTCATCTGTGATCTGTTTTACTTCCCAGATTTTTTCACAAATAAACAAGTGCTTCTCAGGGTGCTCTGACGCCTCTCCCTTGAATTTTGGTAACTTGATAGTGGGATCATGTCCAACCATCCTGACTGTTGAATTACTACCTCCACGCAGTGTAGATACTTGACTAATTATTCCTGAACTGGCTCCCCTAGTTGTTGTTCCTTGTGTAGATGTACTTCCTATTGTTTTCCTCCTCCCGAAATTTTGTTAGAGTTTAAGTTATTATTAGATTTCTTTTCAATTTACTAGATAACCATAGCACAAATAGGATCACTGAGAGAAACACAATCACAAGAGACACATCATTTATCCCAGGAAACCCTCATGGGGGAGAAAAACCAACAAAAAATTCCTTAATATAGATAGCCAATACAAGCCAAGAGAATAAACCAAACACTATAGAAAGTCCTCTCCCAAGTAATGTGCCTCTCTCTCTTCCTTCTTCTCCAACTGCAGCTCCAAACTTGCACTTTGGATGATCGAATGAGTGAGTGAACAAATGAGGTGTTGGACTCCTTTATTTATACAATCTGGGAGGTGTTGAAAGGAAGTGTCTTTTCACTGGCAGTACCAACTTCTCTTCCTGGGTGGTTAGAACCACTTTAATTTATTTAGGGGGTTGACTTCTCATTTTGCATATTACAATTAGGGTTTGACCAATCCGCAAAAGGGGATGTGGTCATTTACAATGCCCGACATGATCAATCCACAAAAGGGGATTGATCTAATGAATAATACATCAATAATAAATATAATACTCTTTGCAGTTACAATATTTCAACACTCCCCCTTAACAAGAAGGGTATTCTACAACATCATCAGGAGAGAGAGAGAGAGGGAAGAAACATTAACAACATCTAGAAATCTGGCTGGCATATCTATAAATAATCATAATTTTTTCTCATCATCATTGTTCACAATATGAGGCTGGAGTAGCATCATCATCCTCATCAGCATGAGGCTAGAGTAGCATCATCATCCTCATCAGCATGAGGCTAAGGTGATATCATCATCATCTTCAGCGTGAGGATAAAGTAACATCATCATCCTCTTTAGCATGAGGCTAAAGTAATATCATCATTATATTTAGCATGAGGCTAAAGTAACATCATCATCATCTTCAGCATGAAATATGAAATAACATCATCATCATCATCATCTTCAGCAAGAATTTGAAGTGGCATCATCATCATTATCTTTAACAAGAAGCTGAAGTGGCATCATCATCATCATCTTCAGCAAGAAGCTAAAGTGGCATCATAATCATCATCTGCATCAACATGGATTAGTATAACACTAATACATCATCATCATCAATAATAGCACAAGGCTGATACAACATCAACAACAACAATATCACAACACAAAGGTTGGAGCATCATCATCAACAACAACATCACAACACAAAGGATGGAACATCATCAACATCAACACTAGGTTGAGAGTCTCCAACATGAGGTTTTCATCACAACACAAATTTGGTTACACAATATCATCAACATAAAGCTGACATCACAACATGAGGTTGGAAACACAACATCATCAACATGAAGCTGGCATCACAGCACTAGGATGGCAACACATCATCAACATGAAGTTGGCATCACAGTGTGAGGCTGGAAACACATCATCATAGCACGAGGTTGAAAACACATCATCAACACGAAGCTGGCATCACAACACGAGGATGGCAACACATCATAAACACGAAGCTGGCATCACAACATGAGGCTGGAAACACATCATCACAGCACGAGAATGGCACATCATCACTACTCCCCCTTTCGAGGGAGGTCCTTTTGGACTACACCAAGATTATCTCGAAAGTGCTCAAACTTTACACAAGATAGAGGCTTGATTAACACATCAACAAGTTGTTCATCTGTGCTTACATATTGGAGCTTTATGGTTCCTCTTTGCAACATATCACAAATGAAGTGATACCGAATCTCTATATGCTACAACTCATCATAGAACACATCATCTCCATAAAACTCTGGTTATCACATAGGATCACGGTGGCTTCCATCTCCAGATCAAATAGATCTGTCAACAACATCTGAAGCCATACAAATTCACATCTGGAGGAACATGCAACAATGTATTATGCTTCTGCTGTGCTCGGAGAAATGCTGAATTTCTCCTTATTCTTCCATGAAGTCATGGCTGACCTCAGAATAAAACAACATCCTGATGTGCTCTTTCTATTAGAAACAATACTTCCATCTCAATATGAATCGGTGTAAACACTCGGTCTGAAGTCATGATCTCTAGTATAATAGAGACCAAAATCCAACGTGCCCTTAAGGTATCTCATCACATGTTTTGCATCATCAAGGTGAAAACGTTTGGGTTCTACCAGATACTGACTCAAGGGAAAACATACATCTGGCCTGGTAATCCTCAGATAAATCACTGAACCAATAATCTGTTTGTACAAAGTAGCATCAACCAATTATGACGAGGTATCTACCAGGAGCTTCAACTTCGTTTCCATGGGTTTGTACATGGATATACATTTCAACATGTCAAAACTCTTCATTTTAACTACATACTTCCCTTGGTTAAGGAAGATCTTCTCTATGCTCTGCCAAACTTCAAGACCTAAGAGATAATGCATTTAGGTCTTCCATCAAACTTTGTAGTGAGATTCTTCTGCAATCTACGATGAGATTTTCTTCATCTTGTCAAGAATACATCATCTACATATAGTAGTAACATCAATGGCTCATTATTCATAACCTTGAGGTAAAGGATAGAATGAAATTTACTCTTGGTAAAGTCCAAGCTCTTCATGAAACTGTCAATTCTGCAATACCAAGCTCTAGGAGCTTGCTTCAATACGTACATAGCTTCCTTCAACCGAAAAACATGAGTCTTTCTATCTTCAATCTCCAAATCAAATTTTCTTATTACATTGTATCAATTTGGTACACTTGCTCAGTTGCAACTCAATTTGCACAATCATGTGCTAGCTCTATGTGCTCTCTGCAAGGCACTATTTGTCTCACTACCTGAGAGTATGTCCTCTCCTCTTTATTCAACTGTTCCTTCTGGAACTGAGACTCTACACCTACAGTTTCTCTGAAGCTGAGAATGACTGCTTCATTCTCAATGTGGCTGCTGAAATCTGAGATTAAATCCTCTTATTCTATCACAGAAACAACTTCATCTGAAACTGAGAGTGGCTCAATAATTGATACTGAAGGTAGATCTTCTTCTTTCATGGAGGTATCTCTATCTTTCATTGTAATTCATGTCTCCATGATCCAACTAATGTAATGCACCAACTGCCACTCAATTTTAAATATGGGGATTGCTCCCCCTGCATCTCATACTATATATGGATCATGGTTGTTCTGGTTGTCTTCATAAATATTGGAACTATTTCTTCAATTACTGGAGTAAGTGTCTCGTCATAGTCTTCTCCCTCTTTTTGGGAGAATCATCTTAGACACACATCAGGATTTGTACATCTGCAACATGCTTGATCTATATAAATAAATATTGGAAGTTAATACTGACTTCTCTTCTAGTCTCATGGAAGAATCCATATCCTAGTCTTTGTGACTGTCTTCCTTCTTTGTTACTGAAACACGAGAATCTTCCAGGAGATTTCATATCTCCTAGGAGTCTCTAAAGTTACAATCTAGTCTTCTCATGGCATCTGTCTCCCAATCCTGGAAGTTGTCTCTTCATCTGATCCTTTTTGAGATCAGGCTTACTCTCGATTTCTTCTGAGTCTACAAGAACTTCATCATCTCTTACAGGGTATACTTGGTGTTGAATACCAAGTCTAAATATGAAATACTGAGTCAGGCTTCAAATGAGTTATGCTTCCTGTCAAGGTGGCTTCATTAACCTTTGAACAATTTTTTTGTGAGTTCTTGTTCTAATGTTCAATCATCTTTGGAGCCTTCTTCTCTTTACAAACAATATTCATATGAGATACTCCGAATCTCAAAAAATAACTTATTCTTCATCTTCTATGGTACATGAATTTATATGGTCATGTATATAGTATGCTTCATGTCTCATCTAATATGTTTCCTTCTACAACCTTCACTATAGCTTCCTCAGGGTTATTTCCTGTGACCTGAAGCAAGGTCAACAAAACAACAAGGAAGAATAATACTCTTTTGATAATAGTAAATAAAACAATAGCAAGAATAATCCTCACAGTAGCTCCTTTAGAGCTTTCACTTTTAACCTATCTGAAACAAATATCAAAAGTAAGAGATACAATATGAAATGAGATCAACACTCTTCTAGTGTTGTGATCAAACATTCATCCAAGGTAACCTGGAATCAACAAAAGAAGTTTCTCCTAGAGGAGATGGTAGTTGCATCTGGTAAATGATTACACTAAGAATTTACCTTGATATGCTCACATGCTACCAAGTATAATACTTTTCAAAGACTTCTACCTCAACTATAATGTTTAATTGTAAAGAGACAATTATCAACCTGCCATGTGAAATTTTGAATCTTATCAACTTAATTAATCAAACTTGGAACCTAGAGCCTTGTCCTCAAGAATGAGTGTGTTTCTTTTCTTCAAAGTCTCCTTCACTCAAGATGACAAGTGCTTTCTTCAACCTGTATTCTTGTACTATGAAAATATGCTATCTTGACAGAAGGTTGAGTTAGAGAATAAACTCTATGATCTCAACTTTAATCCATATAATACCTTGACTTTAATTTTGAACAAAGGTTAGTATGATGGTCATAGCTTCAACATGCAACCTCGATCAAAATAATGTCATAACAAATAGATGCATATCAAAATAATCAAACCTGGGTTGCATTATTCCTATGAATGTGTTGGATTTTGAGATCCTTCTGGATCTATAGCAAGAGATCCCTTCTCATGCAAATACCCTTTAAAGCTTAACAATTTAAGCATATGTGAGTACATACCTCTGATAGCATTTGTAGGTAGTGGCACCATCTGGTAGAAGCGGTAATAATTATCAACTCTTTAAGAACTTCAAGGGTGACTGCAACTGGTACTACAACTGATACTGCAACTACAATTGATACAACGACTGATTCTGAAACTATAACTGCAACTGCAACTTAGGGTTTTATGACCCTAATTTTTCAAACTTCAAATTTTGAAATTCTGATCCAGAGGATAGATGCACTGAGCTGAGGTGAGTAAGATGGTATAGTAAGATTTCTAAAAATCTAA
>JZKD02S2349646.1:964143-976153 GCA_000966675.3 Picea glauca | reverse complement strand
TGGTAAATAATTTCTTATGGTGTAACCTCTTGTTGGATAGTCATACATTCCATAAACTAGTCATGGGAATGTCCACTCTCCTCCCATAATCGATCCACAAGTGATTGAAGGGGAAAGAACTACTACATTTGTAACTTCATAGTAGGAAGGTCAAGAGTGCCAGAATACGAGTCCATCATCTCTACCTAGAATGAAAAGTGTGTGGAGAATAAATCCTAAACAAATTCAGGTTGATGAAATTGGTCTAGCATCACTTGAAGGTAAGTTACCTAACATAACTATTCGTTATCATTCACATAAATTTATTAAAGAAAATTTTGAACAAAAATCTGATGCCGCAAATCAAGTCACCAAAATAACATATAGTCATCAACAAAAGTAATTGAGTAGCCATAAGAACAAGTAGTTGTGAACCAAAAGAAACAAGTATGTCACATATGGAAAAGGTAGAGATAATACAAATGCTTAAAACATGCAATAACTCTTACAAGTTATTCACGAATCAAATATTTGCTTATTGGGACCGATAACCATGCTCTCTAGGTTTTATCTCCGAGTGAGGTTTTCTCTTCTTAATGTTATGAAGAGGCATTGGAAATATCTATGCTCCCACAAACGATAGATAAGGTTTCGAGTTAACAAACATGAAATTTCGAACAATGCATTGGGATCGCTCAATACTATTGCCATATTGTTGGCTCGAGATGGATACGACCAATCTTTTATGAATAAATCCTTTGAATACCCCAAAATAATAATCAAGTAGAATTATTTTCACTTTTTATTTTTCAAAGATAGGGTGACACTAGCATTTTTAGGTTACGCAAGAAACAAGGTTTCTTATATGGGGAATAAAAGAGTAATCTCCAAATATCATAGAAACATTTTCCGATTTGCTTGGTTAACCTCCAAACTAATCGGTCCTTTGTTTGTTACAATATGTTTCTTTGTTAGTGTTTGTGGGATAGGATTATTTTTGTTAAAGGATGGCATTCAACCCATTTCTTTTGTTCAGAGATGGACATCCACCCACAAACCAAATTGTCATTATGTCCCTAAATGGCTTGAGGAGGTGAGTTACAATTTTCCATAAAACACTAAGCAGGTCTTGGATGGATGCACCATCAATTGCATTAGACTTGGGGTATTGGATCACATTAACAGGGACGCCTCCCCTATGATTTTTTTTCCCCAAAAAAAATTGTTTCAGGATCTTCGAAACTAGGGTTTTTATTAGTAAGGAAGAGTGCAATTTATAAACTAGGGGTGGATTTTGAATAGAATTGTGTTAAGAAATTGTGGGTAGTGTGGTCACATGGGACTTGTCCAAAAAAACTTATGGGAGATTAAAAAACTAAGTTATTCCACTCGGTTTGGATTTTATGCCCTCAGAACAAATTGTCAATACGTCCCTGAATGGATTGAGGATACGAGTTGCAACTCACCACAAAAATTTAATTAGGCCTCATATGGATGGAACATCAGTTGAATTGAACTTGGGGAACCATATTATATCTAGGGGCACCCCTCGAAAAATAGTTTGTTTAAGGATCTCCAGAAGTAGGGCTTTGCTAAGTAAGACATAGTGCAATTTCTGAACTAGGGGTGAATTTTTAATAACACCGTGTCGAGAGATTGTGCATAGCGTGGTCACATGGTACTTGGACAAACACACTTGTGGGAGATTACATAACTCAATTATTCCCATCACTTTGGATTTTATGCCACTAGACCAAATTGTTAACATGTCCCTAAATGGCTTGAGGAGGTGAGTTGCAACTCACCATAGAAATCTAACCGGGCCTTGGACGGATGAAACGTCAGTTGTGTTGGAATCTCGACATTGGATTAAAGCTATGGTTACCCTTCCCCTATGATTCTATTTTTCAAAATATGGTTTGTTGGAGGATATACAAAACTAGGGTTTTTCTCAGTGAGGCACACTGCAATTTCTAAACTAGGGGTTGATTTTGAAGAACACCATGTTAGGTGATTATGGGTAGTGTGTTCACGCAGGCATTGGAAAAAAAAAACTTGTGGGATCTTACGAAAATCATTTTAGATTTTATTCCCCATACCAAATTGTCAATATGTCCATAAATGGCTTCAAGAGGTGAGTCACAACTCACCATAAAACTCTAATCAGGCCTACGATGGATAAGAATTCAATGGTGTTGTATTCCTAACACTAGATTACAACTAGGGGTACCTCTCCCCTATGTTTTTGTTTCCTATAAAATTTCTTGTTAGGATCTCCAAAACTAAGGTTTTGCTCAATGCCATTTCTAAACTAAGGGTTGATTTTGAAGATCATATCATGTTCTGTTCCCTTATTTTCTTATCTTATTTTGTCATCATGAATCTCTTATGCACACTTTTTGGAGTGATATTTTGGATGCTTCTCTTATTTTGGTTGATGTTTCATGAAACTAGGCTTCTTCATGCATAACAACTTGGTCTAGTAAGTGGTGTTTTCCAAGTATTTATGTTTTCTTCATGGTATTTGAGTAAGTGCTCTATTAAAGTGGTAATAAATGTATGCTATCTTGTTTCCTTGGATAACTCTTGCTATTAAACCTAAGGAAGGATTAATAAGGTTTGACCTAGGATTACTATTGTATTATCCTATGGTTTTGATCTTTAATTCTTGTCTTTCCGTTAGCCTCCATTGGAGGTGTTGTATTGACTCCATATGCCCAAGAATTCAAGATGACACTAGTCTTTATCACTTGCAAGTGACATAAAACCCTATTTTAGTTCTCTCTATAATGATTTTCATTAATTAATTATATAAGAAGGTACAAATAAACAAATCTTATACCTTAAAATGTGAAAAGTGTCTTAAACACAATCTACTAAGAAACCTAGAATTTATAACAGGTTCGAGGTATGTGGGGTTTTAGTGAGAGAGCATAGAGCTATGTAGAGAGTGTTAAAATGTGGGGTGAAATAATTTTTTTTTTTATATGTACAACATCTTAGTCCAAAACATCATTTTTCTTTCTTGGTGAAGATATTTTTACACATTAATCTATGCTTTCAACCGAGCCATTTTTATATACTTATTAGACTCTCAATTCATATTTTATCCAATTTCTCTACCGATAGTTTATTCAAACTCTTTACCAAGAGTGTGCATCATACATCTTCTTTCCATCCTTTGCCATAAAGTGTAACACATTTTCATGGTACAACCCTTACCTTACCTCAAAAGTTTTTTATTTAATTACAATGGTTTTCTAGAATGTTGAGTTTTGTGGTCATTTTATGTGCTAAAGCACACCACATTGTGTTCAGTTTACATTTTGTCAAAACAATTCCTACCCAACATAAGTGTAAACTTAGGTGGAAAATGAAGTTTATCTTTAAGTTGAGTTATTTAGACATAATTCAGCCATATTTTTTATACCCGAAAGTTCTCTAATTGAATGTACCCAAATTGAGAAATTACATGCTAACTTCATATATGAGTGAGGAGATTGTATTTAACTCATAGTTTCTCTAATAATAACATTTTCTATGAACTCTCAACTTTATTCCAAGACTCTTTCAACAAGCCATGAAGTCAAGCCTTACAATTGCACACAACTATTATCTATACCAATGTTGTGAAGATGAGATTCTTCAATTTTCACCAATTAAATTTGTGAACAATTATTTTGCACCAAATAGAGGGCTTTCATGAATCTTATTATATGTTTCTCAATATAAAAGTTTGAATTATATCTAGACTTGAATTCAAACATTATGTACTTGTAAAAAGGAACCACATCCAATTTGTTGTCCTTGAACATGATGGTTCTATAGCTATCCCAAATACTCATTATTATTACCAATGTGTTTCTGAATCAACTACAGCTCCTATTTTATAGTGTTGACTTTGATGGTTATATTCCTATCCTAAGTACCATTACCATTACCAATATATGTTTGAACTATCAAAACAACAAAATTCGAATAAAAAAAAATAGTAATAATTTTTTTTAGCATTATTTGTGGCACATTTTTGAGGTTAGTAAAAAATTATATCTTATTTTATTTTAGATTCCTTACAATTTTATTCATTAGAGTATAAGCTCAAATCTCAGATCATAGAATTGAAATATTAAACATGTTGTGATTGATAATTTTGTGTACCTTATAAAAATCCATTTTCATCTGAATCATGTCATGTTTCAAAACCACACTGCATTGGGTTTATGTGAATGCTCATATATTTTGTTTAAAAGATGTTTCAAATTGAAGTATGAAATGATTAAGGAGGTCATTTGAAATCAATGTGTATTTTATATAATGCTATGAATATACAAATACACATTTAATATATTCATATTAGAGTTACCCTATAGTCTCCATATGACATGATAGAATCAACCCAAGTTCAGATCTCATAGACAACCTATTGGTCATTTTATATGCATAAATTGATAAACATTAAATTATCAATATGGGAGCTCATAAACTTGTGAGATTCCTAAAAAATATATGTAGTACTAGGAAACTAAACTATACTAAACTAATTCTACTAAATTCAAACGAGAAATTTACTTATGAATCATTTCTAGGAATCAATATTGAGGCTATGTTCATTAACTCAGTTACAATCTTTTATCCCTATTATGAGATATTTGTGTAGCAATCTATGGTATAGTTCACTCAATAGTTTAAATTATTCTCATAGCTCCACCAAGCATTAAACTAAAGAAATGTGCAATCATAAGTCAACTCCAAAGATCATAAAGTTGTTTTCAAGGTCTTGCAACTCTTGTTTTGTCAAGTTTCCTATGATCACAACTAGTTAAATAAACATGCCCCATAATAACATACATTCCCCACATATATATATATATATATATAAAACAAATGAAATAATCATGCCCCATAATAATACACACTTGTATCTCCCAAAAAAATTTAAAAGAATGATATAAGTTTCTCAATAATAATAAAACTAAAACTATTGATTGTCCCAAAATATATGTGCCTCAAAGTCAAATTGATGTCATCATGAAAATAAAATAGAGTAAAAAATAATATTCCCTGTTGGAAGCATACTCTCTTTGTTTGCTTCCCTCTGATAATGTTGCTCCATGTTTGATCAAATCTGCATCAACAAATTTCTTCTCTTCACCCTTCAATATTTTCAGGTGCATATAATCAAAGGTGATGTTTCTTACAACACCTTCAAGTTTGAGTGGTAAGGATTTGACGGTGTAGGCATATGTCTTTGAGGAGTCTGAACTGACACTAATGACAGTCTGCTTTCTTTTACTTGGTCCTAACTCAATAACTAAGGCTTTGCAATTCTTTTGGAGTCGACGAGAATGCATATGCGAAGCTAATAAAGAAACAAGCTGAAATGGTTGTAAAGGAGGAGGGGGAGGGATAGGTAATGGCATGATAGGCCAATGAACAACACTGGAAGGAGGGTCAATAGGTGCATTTTTCCAACCATCATTAATTGGAGGTTGAGGTTGCATATGGGGTCGATTAGGGATATTTGCAATAATCAGATGAGGCTGAAGATTATTAGGATGAAGAGGGGGTCTGATTGGTGGCTGAAGGGGTTAGAAGGCTAGGTGTCCTGTGAGGTTTAAGTAACCAATTTGAACTAAATAATTAAATTCCTTAGAATTTTCATCAAAGTGGATGGAAAATATCATCCTCTTATTTCTACCTCTCTTCCAAAATGCATTGGGCCCTATACCCCTATTTCCCTTATTTCCCCTAGTCTGGAGCGATTACTACCTCTGCTAAAAAATATCATCTATAAACATTATTTTCAAATTAATACATATACAAGAAAGAACATAGAACATATAAAACAATTTGTCAACATGATTAAATATATCTCTAAGAGTATCACAACCATGCAACATAAAGAGGGAAATGAATAGGAAAAATGAATATAGGGACACTGACACAACTATGGAAACACCCAATTAATCTTTAAAATATGAAATCTGAAATGAAAATTCTTCATATACATACACACTATTTTCTTCTTAAAATACAAACATGGAAGTGTATGTAAAAGGAGATTTACATGGCTAGGATATATGATAAAAAAATAAATTTCTTTCAAAAGGTAATAATATAACATGAATACATGCTAAAACTATTCAATATTTAAAACTTTAAAACATGCATTTTTTTTTCTCATAAAAAAGTCAACTTTCAAACTATTCCCAATCATATATACATGTTGCAGATAATCATCAAATTCTTCCCATCATTCATCATATTGTTCACCTTTTTTGTCTTTCTGAAAGCCATTTATGATTCCTCTTTTTAATGACAGGGAATAAATGGAAAAATGGAATTTTATGAATGGGATTGTGGGAAATATAACTTATGTAAAATGATATGCATGAGAGAAAAAAATGAAAGTCTATTTAACAATATATTTTAACTCTAGCCATTTGCATATAACTCCAACTGATTTGCATTCACTTATGCCATCCAAAAGTAAATCAAACTAATATGAACAAATGTGTGATCTCACATAATATGTGCATTGTTCATAATGACTAACATATGCTTGCTATATCTCCATATGATATGTATAAGTTTTTAATATTCATGCTCACCCAAAAAGTAGCCATAAATTATCTGAATATTAGCACTAATCCATAGGTTTACGATGAAATCTATACTTTTGCATTCCCAAAGTAATATTTTAAGAAAGTTAACATAATAATTCCCAATTAAGATAGAGTATTATGAATTATGAGCCTTAACAACCATAGAATGTTTGCTAAAATGACTGCATTTACAACCTTATTGATTCAAGTCCTGGGCACGACTCAACTCAAGTCAAATTAAAGTTTTCTAACAAATAATCATAGTCATATGCTTATGAAAACTTGACCAAATCGTCAACCCAAAACTATTTAATTCGAGGAAATGGTACAAAGTAGAATATCAACCCATATAGAAGAGACATCAACCATCATGCATTTCAATAGATATGGGTTCGAGTCTATTAACTTCCAAGTTCAATATTATTTTCTTTTAAATTCTAATCAAACAACAATTGTAAATAAATAATGAGGATGGGTCTATGTACAAAAAAAAAACATTTAACCATAAGTTCACCACCAACATCATGACCAAAATGTTGATAGAATAATATTGCATGTTCAACCAAATCTTTGAGAAAGAATAATTGTGAGGATTTAGAGCCAACAAAAAGACTTGATCCAAATCACATTCAATAGATATGAGTTCAAGTTTTTACTTGACCAAATTTGGAAATGCCTAAACTTGAAACAAAACTCTGCTAACCCACATAACTTCGGTCAAAGATACAAAGCCAAGTGAAACAACAAACGATTGAAAAATGCATCAACCAAATTGCATGCCTCTCAAACCAATTTGTATGGGTTTAACCTTGTTGGATTCAACACCGAAATGGGTTTATCCCATTTTTGTTTTTAAAAAATTAACTAAAAATAGTCTAACTTCATTAAAGATAGGTCAAACTTCACCCATAGTACAATTCATTGAACCCGGGTTTGAAACCCACTTAACATTTGTTCATTGAACAAAAGTGGGTTTATCTAGTTTATTCCAAAACCACCACAAAAATTTTAAACTACTAAGAAAGAGTCGAGTTCAAACATTGTTAAAATTGCATGCAAACTAGAAATAAACTAAAGGCTTTCTCCAGTTTTGAAACTTTCTTGAACAATCATAACAAATGGAAAGTTAAAGTATGTAAACTGAAAGACAACTCAACCAATTCTCATCAAATAACCACCATTTTCTCTTCATTTTATTCCTTGAAAGGATATAATAGGGAAAGAAGAAAATTTTTATGCACACAATATGCTAACCATTGTCAAAACGTAATCAATAAAAGGACACATATCTGCAAGAGATGTAGAATAGGATTTGCGCTCACAGCTTGCAAAAATTGTACTTTTATACTAGTACAAAGGGCCAAGAGTGGTTATAGAAACCACTAGGAGCAAGGGGTTCTCATAAAATAGAGCTCAAGCTCTCTCAACAACAAAAAAAAATGAAATTATTCTCAAAAACCCTGAAGCCAACAAGGTGATGGATGTGAAACTTTGGAGTAAATGCCCATGTTTCGTCATATTGAATGCATTGCCAGCAAGGATACACTATGTCCATGCTTCATCACCAATGTAAATTAAATACTATTGACCACATACCATTTGTATATGCAATATAAACAATCATGGGTTGCTACCAATGCCAAGTGGGCATTGAACCATGCACCATATTAACTTCTAGATCATTCAGTTTCACTTCTCATAACTAATCGAGTGATCAACCACATGAAATGGTAGGGTAATCATTTGTAAGGTCAATCAAATTCCATGCACTATATATACCATATGCCAAATAAAACGACAACATAAAAAAACATATTTTTCACCAACAATAACATATTTATGTAGGATTAAACCACAATCCAAGACCTAATTGTCAAAAGGAAATACTACACTAGCTAATTGCAAGAGAGAGAGAGAGAGAGAGAGAGAGAGAGAGAGAGAGAGAGAGAAAGAGAATCAATATTCACACGTAAGATACTAACAAACCAACTCTAATCACAATGTATTAATCCTTGATAATGAGTACATTGACTCTCCACATGAGGAGTAATGCGCACTAGGTTGGGATTTCCATGTACATTCTCAAGTAAAACGTAACTTTTCCAAATAACAACAATTAACTAAATTCAAAAGTTGCTAATAATAAGAGAAGGTAAAAAATATAGGTGTGAAATTAGTGATAACTCTACATGAAGTCAACATGCATTCCATGATAGAAAAAAATCTCCTAGAATAAGATTAGATTCCAAGAATGGAACTAAAGTCCTAACGGAGTGAGAATTTGCTAATTATGGAAAGTTGCTAAATAAGTGAAGTGAGTTAACTCCAAGTATTAGATGGGTAATGATGCACTTCCATAGGAGGCTAATATTCTTACTAAAGTGATCTCTATAGCCATGAAATAGGAAATATCTCCTAAAATTAAGGAAATAGGAATTTGACTAATGATGGCTAAAAAATAGGAATTGGCCTAAAGGTAGCTAAAAAATTGGAATTTACCTAATGGTGGTTTATGAGCCCATGGTTTTGGAAACTCATGGTATTACATATAGGAATCCACCAGCTGAAAATATACCTGCTATAAATAGCAGCCCTCCTAAATAGTAGGAAAATGAAAAAAATGAGTATGCCATTAAGTATGTAGTTGAGCATGTACCCCAACATCTATGTGACACATTTTGTTAAACAAATTCAAACCTTTTTGAAACTTGTGTCATCCCATAACAGTAATAATTGTTATCACATAGAAACCAAGTTCCTTGAAAAAAAAAAATCTTTGATATAATAAACCATGACTTTGTAAAAAGGTTACTATATATGTATGAGAAGGCTATATAATGTATATGCAATATAAAACCTTATTTTTTTATTACCAATATTATATTTCATTTTCATGAGTAGGAATGATTCTAACACCTTTGTGTATGCAACCAAGAATAATGTAGACCCAATACTTTTAATAAGTGTTATGCCATCAAAGTGAAAATAACAAGAAATCATCACTGCATTAAACTGAAATGTATCACCCATGTCAAGAATCATCATAGATTTGGAACCTTTATCATCACATCATTGAAGGATATATGTATATAATCTAAGGGAAATGATTGAAAATAAACATCCATGATTTTTTCTGATAAGGGACTCCACCTACTGATTATCTATCTATAGTATACATAAATAGGCCTTGCAATCCTCTGTAAGACCTTATATGAGGTGATGATATTTGGAGTCAACAAAAAAAATTGTTTCATATGCACCACCACAAAATGGTGTTTCCAAGAGAAAGAATCACACATTAAAGGAAATGGCTAATTATTTGATCCAATTTAAGGGATTAAGTCTTAATTATTGGGCATCATCCATCAATTGTGAAAATTACATATTAAATCACACTCCCACCAAGGATTTAAAATAAATAATAGTTGAAGAAGAATGGAATAACACTAAGACATATGTAATCCAATTCCATGTATCTAGTAGTGTAGCATGGGCTCACATTCGCGATGAGCAAAGGAAAGCATTGCAGCCTAAAAGTGAGAAGTGCATTTTTTTGGATATTCTAATGATTTCAAAGGTTAAATACTTCATCAACCTCATTCCAATGAAATTATTATTAGAAGAGATGTAAAATTTGACGAAAACCATCTTGTCCTATGAGCCTAATTCACCATTTGTGACATCTTTGTCCTGCTAGTCATCTTCAATGTTTGTTCCATCTTCTGTTTCTATTCTAGTTTCTTCTTCTTTAGATGATGATAGTGAGGATGAAAATCCACTTTTGTCTTTTCACTTTCCTCTATATGAGTCCATTGAACATGAACCTACACTAGCACCACCACTTCTGAGATGGGTCCGTTCAACAATAGAAGCAGTTGATGATCTTTCTGGTGATCCTTCATATCAATGTCAAACATTGTCACAGTTCTAGTGATCCTCTTCTCTTTTGGCTCAAGTTTCAGAGTCTCATGATCCAAAAACTTTTGCAGAAGCTTTAGGCCATCCATATTGGTACAAAACAATGAATTAAGAGTGTCTCTTTTTCATGGCGAATTATACTTTGGATATTGTACCTCTTTCGAAAGGAAGACAACTTGCCATATGTAAATGGGTGTACAAAACTAAGTATGAATTATATGGAAGTGTTGAAAGACACAAGGCTCGATTAGTTTCCAAAGGATTCTTTCAATTTGGAGCCATTGACTATAAAAAAACCTTTTTCCTCATAGCCAAAATGAATTTCATCCACCTTTTTCTATCCCTTGCTACCTCACATAAATGGGAGGTCTATCAAATGGATATTAAATATGTTAAATAGGTCTATCAATGGGATTTACAAGAAAAAGGATATATCTAGAATGACTCCAACCTTGTTTGTCACCTTAAGAAATCTCTTTATAGTCTTAAGCAATATCCTCGAGCTTGGTATTCAAAAATGGAAAACTTTCTTCTTGACGCCGACTTTTCTATATGTCATTCTGGCACTAATGTCTATACCAAGAAAGTAGAGAGACATATCATAATAATTGTTCTTTATGTTGATGACCTTATCCTCATTGGTAGTGACCCTAAAATTTTAAACCATGTAAAAACAAGCCTTAAAAATAAATTTTAAATGACATACTTAGGCTATTTGCATTATTTCCTTGGCCTCAAAGTATTGCAAATCAAGAAAAGAATATTTATTTTCCATTCTAAGTATGCTTGTGACCTTCTTCGTCCTTTTCATATGGATGATTCTAAACCAATACCTTCTCCCTTCTAGTCTAGAGTCAAACTTGTTTCTACTTGTACTTCTCTCAAAGTTGATCCCACTTTGTACTGTCGGTTAGTTGGTAGCCTCTTATATTTGACTCACACTCATCCTGATATTTCCTTTGTTGTTGGTCTTGTTTCTTGGTATATACAAACACCCCATGAAATCCATTGGAAAGAAGAAAAAATGATACTTTGTTATGTATGAGGTACAATTCAGTTTGGGATACATTATAGTTTAGGGGGGACTCATTTTTTGGTTGGTTTCATTGATTCAAATTGGGTCGGAAACCTTGATGATTGCAAGTCTACTACAAGTTATTTTTTGAGCCTTGGTTCTGGACCTATCACTTGGGCTTGTAAGAAACAACATGATATTTCAATTTCTTTAATAGAAGCAGAGTACTGAGTAGTGGTTAAGGAAAGTCAATAATCTTTATGAATTTGATATATCCTTTCAGAATTTGGATTCTAGCAACAACATCCGACCACCCTCTAGTGTGAAAATAAGAGTTCCATCAAGATTAGCAAAGATTCAGTTCAACATTAGCACACCAAACACATCGTGCTACACATGCACTTCATTAGAAAGCTCATTGATGATTGAGTTATTGAACTGCTCTTTTTTCCTACAGAGGATCAAGTTGCAAACATTTTCCCAAAATCTCTTA
>JZKD02S2349646.1:867606-884779 GCA_000966675.3 Picea glauca | reverse complement strand
GTGGACACTTGGCATTGATCCAAGAGAGGTAGGTTTGCCTCTCCAAGTATAAATAGATCTCATTTCTCACTCCCAACTCACCATATCTTGAGCTATTGTTATGTTACTTGATTTTTCTCTCTCTCTCTAGTCATTCATTCCATTTCACTTTCATTCTATGCTCTATGGTTTTGGAGTATTTCTCTCCAAGACCATTTTTATTGAGTAATATAATTTTGGAGAAGCTTTGGAGGACAACAAGAAGAGTAAAGTGTATGCTTATTGTTCTTATGCATGGGAGGTAACCTTGTTTTGATGTTTTTAAAGTTCTTGCAACAATAGATCTTAGGTAAAGTGTTATCTAAGTAGATTTAATAGAGTGTATGCCTATTGTTTTATATATATTGATGTTTGTGGTTGAATAGAAGTGTCATTTAATTGCAATACATAGACATATTATCTATTGTATGCATGTGGTTTGAAGAGATCTTGCAGGTTCATCTCTAGGGTTTCATTGGAAACTCCTTCTAGGAGAAGGGTCACTTGAAGCTCTCACATACTCCAACTCTCTAGATCTATTGCTCTTCTCTTAATATTGTTGTTCATTCATGTCATTTTCAGCTAACATATAATTGTTTGGATATGTCAAAAATTATATCAAATATATCTTTTACTTATGGAAAGTTCATGGCCCTAAAAAGGCAAGGGTTTCCTTAACTTTTCTTGGTTGTGTGTAGCCATCCTAGCAAGAAAAGTTTGTTGTTTTTATAGGTATATAAGATCTGACTGGAGGCTCTTGGCGGCCCCAAAGAGACACACACAACACTTCAAGACCCCTTGGGGGAATTTGGTAGCTATTTCTAACCCTCCCTTTCATTTTTTGGCTTAGTAGTGCACTACTTCTTCTCCTTTTGCTTGATTATTTGAGGTCATAGTGTAAGAGGGGAAGTGGTACGACCTCCCCTATTCTATGAGCCTTTGGGTAGGTAGGAAGTAGGCTAGATCTAGCATTTTTTCATCTTTTTAGTTTCTTTCTAGCTTGGCCGTGAGGTTTAGAAGGTGTGGGCACCTTCTCAACCTGGGCTGTGGGGTTTGCTTGTTGTAGGTTAGATGGTAGCTTAGCTCACTTTTCTATTTTGCTACTCTTTCATGGTTTTACCTAATAACTAAAATCTCAAAGAAACGAAACTTAACTAAGAAAATATAACTTAATAACCTACCTAGTTGGGAGAGGAATACCCCAAAGAGGTAAGGCTAAGTGTTCATGCCTTACTTTTGATGTGATGTGATCTAATGTTTAATATGTTCTTAATGCTTATGTTCTATATCTATCTCATTATCTTAAGCCCATTGGGAAACACACTTAAAATATTCTAACTAAATCTTGCTTAGTTTCATTTCAAGCATCTTTTATCTCTTTTTATGCACATGGTCTAATCTTAATGCTTCATATCTCTTAAGTGCTTAACACGTAATTGATTCATTGGTTTATTGTTTAAATCTATTGGAAACCACTTACTTGGGCTTGGAATGTGTTGAATGGTTAAGTAGGCAAACATATAAGTTTTGCTTTCATCTTTATAAGGCAAGTTGTTCTTGCCATAGATCTCTTGTTTTGTAGAAAACTATTATTGTGCATGTGATATCATCTTTAATTCTTTCAGCCTTCTCTCTTATTTTTCTTTACATGTGTTGACATTATTCATTTGTTTAAGCTTAATACAACACACTCATAAAGCTAATAACAGTTTTGGCCATATCACTAAATTGCACTTAAAAAGTGCTTTAAAATCTTCTAAACACTCCTCTAATCACCTAAAATGCTACCTAATCAACTTATATACTTAATAGACTACTTTAGGGTACCTTAGACCACCATCTTCACCATCTAAAATGGGTTTTGAGAAAAACAATGGAGGGTAGTGGTAGAGGACTGCCCCGTGGCGCACCAGGTGTGTATCCTCTCCGGGAAGTACTCTTGTTTTGGGTTGACTGGTTTTGCAAGGGTTGGCCTCGTTGCCATACTATCTTGAGTATCTGACAGTTATTTGGAAATAGGGGGAGGAGGCTTTGGTGAAAGCTAATTAAAACTTGTAAATCTTAAGAAAAGCCTAGCTATTAAACCCTAGACCAAACCTTATAGAACACTTGGGGGTTTAATAAATCGAGAGTGTTGATCATCTTCAATAATCTTCATAATAATTGTGATTAACTCTTCTAAATCTTTGTAATTGGTTGATGATATAATATGTTGATGATGATCTCATATATGTGGTGATATGTTTTGATGCTTTAATCTTTTATATCCTGCACACATAGAAGATAAACGTGGTTAGTTTGCTTTGTATCATTTGTATCCTAACATTCTTTACTGTAAGTAATTGTATATGATATTATTCATTGGATTAATTTATTCTTTTGTAAACTTGTAAGTAATTTGTAATCTTTTGTAAAGAACCACCCTTGAACATAGTTGACCCCTTGCCCAATTTCTAGGCACTAGCCTTAGTTGACCTAGGGAAAAGGCCTGCTTTTCATACTAACCCTTGCATATTTCATTGTTGCCTTAACATATTAGGATTAGAATCCGCCCTAACCTTAACAAATTAAAATTAACGCCTAGAACCTAACTCTAACACATCTAGTAACTAAGGTCTACCCCCTTTGGCTTCCCTAGGAGTAAGCCTAGACGGAGGAGGTTCCAGTCAAAGTGATAGCGTGGGATGTGAACCTATGCATTGTGCCTCCAAGGACACACTAAGTGAGCTGGACTTAGCTCACATTTGCAAGTGTGTATAAGGCCGACAACAGTGAGGAATTGCAAAGCACTAATATAGATAATGGAGAGTTTCCTCCAAGTGATGATTTTGAAGGTACAAATAAGGAGGAACAAAATATTCCTCCAAGTGAGGATTTTCAAGGGACTAATGAGGATGATGAATATTTTCCTCCAAGTGAGGATTTTGAAGGGACTGATGAGGATCGTGAATATTTTCCTCCAAGTGAGGATTTTCAAGGGACTAAGGAGGATGATGAAAATTTTACTCCAAGTGAGGATTTTGAAGTTACTGACATGGATGGTGAAGGTATTGTTTCAGTAGGATAAATTAAAGGTTCCAATGAAGATGATGAAGAGTTTCCTCCAAGTGATCATTTCCAAGGTAATAATGAGAATGTTGAAGATTGTCCTCAAGGTCAGCATTTTGGGGGAAGTAATGAAGATGATATAGAATTTACCTCAAGTGGGGATTTCAAAAGTAGTGAAGATGATTATGTCGATGATGGAAACTATCTTGTAGGTGATTGTGTTTCTAATGATGATATTGATATTCCACTTCTCAATGAGATTATCAATGAAGATGATGATGGAACTAGGAATCGAGATCATGTTCTAAATTATTCATGTGAAACAAATCAAGGTGATCAACAATATCTTGTTCGCTCTCCTCACAATGCTATGTATGATTATAGTGAGAACGATATTCGTCCTAGTGATGTTGTTGAAATAGTGGAGAGATTGCAGAGAAATATTATTTCCAGGATGAGGACTAGACCTTTTTATATCAATCCAAATCATTATAGTTATACAAGGTCCAAGAAATAATTTCTCACTAAATCATTTTCCATCGATGATTTGATTTCTAGTGATGGTTGTCAAAATAATTGTTTGAAAAGTATAGACTACATGTATGCCTTGGAGAAAAGGAAGAATTATGTGACATTGAATAAGAGAATGAAAAAATCATATTTATTGGGGTGCATGATATCTACGAAGATGTAGATTTTAACCTTGTACAATATTTTATTGCAGACATATTTTTAATAAAAGAACATAAAATATACAAGGGAAAATACACACATTACACAGATATTTTCCCCTTGGAAACCCAAACTGGGAAACCAACATATTCTATATTCATTCATAATGATACATTGTTTAGAATACAATATACATATAGTAGCCAACGACATCCAAAACCCTAACCCAATGACCTGGATTAGTCAACAACCCTAATTTCTTAGCCAAAAATAGAAAACCATCGAAAAAAACCATGTGATGAAAAACCGTCCAACATTGGACATGGAAATTGAGGTGAAACAAAAAACGAGGCAAAAATGTGACATGTTTCCCAAGGAAAAAAAAATTCTTGGTGGCGTTGCCCTCAAACCCTTGCGTGCCTGGTGCAATGTAGCATACAATAGAGCTAGGCGTGCAAAGAATATAACACATACCCAACATTCTCCCACTTGTTGTTTTCTTCGCATACATGGGGTTACATGATTACATAGTCAACAATTGAGGGAAATAATGCCCATGGATCCTCTACACCAAGAGAACTTCTCATTGCTCACATATTTTGTTAATGAATCTGCAACATTATTCAAAGTGTCCACCTTCATCAACAACACTTTATTTTCTACAACCATGTATCTACAAAATGATATTGAATATCAATATGCTTTTTCTTTGAATGATAAATTGGGTTCTTCCCTAGAAAAATTGCACTCTGATTGTCACAATCTATCCTCACATCTTTCTGTAGCAACCCAATACCTGAAAACAATATTTGTAACCATACTTCTTCCTTACTTACATGAGTGGCTACCATTTATTCAACTTCTGTATTTGAAAGTGCCACTACAACTTGTCTTTTTCTCATCCAACTGATTTCTCCTCGAAATAGGTTAAACACATACTTGTTTGTAGATCACCTATGATCCAGATCTCCATCCTAGTTTGCATCCAAAAATCCATGAATGTCCAACACTCTGTCCAATCCTGGTCTTTCTTGGAAGCATAATCCACAGCTAGCTGTGCCACACAAATACCTAAAAAACCTTTTTACTATTGTTCAATGATCCTTCTCTAGTTTTGACATATACTTACTCAAAACAACCACTTCATGTGCAATGTCCAGTCTAGTACAGACCATTGCATACATCAAAATTCCAACTGCACTCACATATGGAACATGAAACATGTCCTCCTCCTCTTCTTGTGTCTCAGGACAATGATCCATAGATAACTCTACACCAACAGGAATAGGGACCTTGATCAGTTTACATTCCTACATATTAAACCTATACAATATTGTCTCAATATTTTTCTATGATTTAACCAGAGTTTCCTCTTTTTCTGATCTCTTTTAATTTCCATGCCCAAAATGAAATTTGAAGCACCAATATCCTTCATGTCAAATTTAGAGGAAAACCGATTTTTCACATCCTGGATAATCTCCTTGTTGTTTCGTATCAACAAGATGTCATCCACATACAAGACCAAATAAATCAAATGATCACCAATTAATTTAAAATACACACAATGATCCTCGTTGCTTCTTGTGAAGCCAAATCTCATCATACAAGTATAAAATTTTTGATATCACATCCTTGGTGATTGTTTTAAACCATATAGGGCCTTTTTCATCTTGCATATCATCTCCTTCTTTCCCTTCACAACAAATCCTTATGGATGCTTCATATAGATTCCCATATAGGAATGTTGTCTTTACATCCATCTTTTCTACTTCAAAATCAAATGCAACAAAAAAAGATAACAGAGATCTTATAGAAGATAAATTGGAAACAAGAGAAAGAATCTCACCAAAATCAATTCCCTCAACCTAGGAATAACCCTTTACTACTAATGAAGATTTGTATTTATCCACTTTTCCTTCTGCATTCAACTTCTTTTTAAATACCTATTTTCTATCAATGGGGTTTATTCCAGTCAACAACTCCACTAGATCCCAAGCCTCATTTTTATCCAAGGTTTCCATTTTTTCATCCATGGCCTTTTTCCAGAGGTTTACATCCTTTGAATGCATTGCCTCCCTGACAGTTCTAGGATCATCATTAGTAATAGACAAAGAAAATTTTGACTTGAAATAAGATGGAGTATACATTTCCGGTATCCTTCTTTCTTGAACCGATCTCCTTAATACTGGAGTATGAGGATCTTCTTCTTCTGATTCATGTTCTTCTGTAGAGTGTGATTCATCATCCTTTAAATCAAACTCTATTTTCTCAGGTTCTTCCTTACTTGGTAGGACTTCCTGTTTAACAACATCCTTCATTTCTATAAATACCACATCTCAACTATGCAAAACATTTTTAGTTTCCAGGTTCCAAAGCTTATAACCTTTGAGACCATATTTATACCCAATAAAGATACACTTTCCAGACTTCTTATCTATCTTACTCATGTTTTCCTTTGGAACATGAACATAGGCCTCACAGTCAAATACCTTGAGATGTGTGAGAGAATTTTTCTTACCATTCCATACCTCTTGTGGAATCTTTTCATCCAACACTGATGAAGGTGATATGTTCACCAGGTAACATACAATACCCAATGCCTCTGCCAAGAATTCTTGCCGTAACCCGACACCACTGAGCATGCACCTATATTTTTCCATTAGTGTCCTATTCATCCTTTATGTAACTCCATTGTGTTGAGGTGTATATGGAGTATTCTTCTGCCTTGCTATAAAAAACTTCTTATGAAATTATTCAAATTCATTCCTTCATAACTCTCTACCATTATTTGTGCTCAACACCTTAATTATTTTCTCTGTTTGATTTTCAACAAAATCCTTGAACTCTTCAAACATGTCAAAGACTTCAGATTTATTCCTTATGAAATATATCGAATTATTCCTCGAAAAGTCATTTATAAATGAGATATAGTACACATATTTTCCCAATGATGGAACCAACATAGGTACAAACACATCAATGTGAATTAGTTGTAAAATTCCTGCTTCCCTCATTGCACCAGAGGGGAATATTACTTGATTTTTCTTCCTATATACACAATGTTCACATAAATCAAAATACAGAGAGGATTTATACATGCCTTCAACCATACCTTTACCATGTAGTAGTCGAATACCATTCTCTCTGATATGCCCCAGTCTTTGATGCCACAGTATAACCTTTTCTCCAAAGATTGTAGGATTTCTTTCTTCTTCAACTCCAATATTAGGAACAATCAAACTATTACACCCATCACTAATAGTGCTTCCTTGTATGTTATATAGAGATCTTAGGTAGTGTTATAATCCTTCCATCTATGAGTCTCAACTTGAATTTTCCTCAACCTATGATTTTGGTTATCGAGTCATCACCTAGGAAAACATTACCTCCATCGTACCTTTCATATTCACAGAACCACTCCCTGTGGGGATTCGTATGAAAGGATGCACCTGAATCAACCAACCATGCCTCATGATATGCATGTGTGCTTGAAAAGGCCAAGTACGCATCCCCTCCTTCTTCCTTGGAGGTGTTTTGTTCTGTAGAAGGAGATTCTTCAGATCCCTTCTTTTTCTCAACTTTGGATCTAAACTGCTTCTTGTTGTGCCCTTGTTTTCCACATCTCTAGCATACCTTTAGAAAATTTTCAGGAGACTTAGATCCTCCCTTAGACTTAGATCTCCCACTTGAGGACTTAGATCTATTTCTTTCTTTTGAGCGTCATATTTCAAATAATGCATTTGTTCTCTATCATTCCATGTTTTTTCGTCTCATCTCCTCCAACAACAAGGATGAGACCACTTCATCAAACTTCAAGGCAATTGTATTACTACCTATGGCCACAACCAAACTATCCCATGAGTTTGGTAAAGAGAACAATAAACTGATACACTTATCTTCATCTGAAATTTTAATCACAATAGATACTAACTGTCTCGCCATAGTATTGAAGGAATTCAAATGATTTTCCACCGAGTCTCCATCTCTCATCCTCGAGTGATACAAATTCTTTCTCAGGAATAATTTATTTACTAGGGAATTAGACTGATAAAAATTTCCCAACTTATCCCATAAATCTTTGGTTGTAGCTTCATATGACACATTCAGTAATACTAAATCTGAGAGACACAGTCGTATTGTGCTCTTCTCCTTCCGATCCAAATTTTTCCAGTCATATGTTGTAGTTCTTGTAGGTTCAGTACCTGGATCCACCGTGATCCACTGATCTTTGTCCACCAACAAATATTCCATATTTAGCTTCCACAACTCAAAACTTTTCTCACTAAACTTCTCGATATCCATTTTTGAACTTCTCTCCATTTCTTTTCACCTGAAAAATCAATACCATAGATGTACCACTGTAATAAGGCTTATCACAGTCCTGAGCCAAATCCTTGATCACAAAGGAGTCCCCCTGAAGCCAACAAAGACTCATACCAAATGTATCTTTTAACCATGTACAATATTTTACTGCAAACATATTTTCAATAAAAGAACATAAAAGATACAATGGAAAAAACACACATTACACAAAGATATTTCCCCAAACCCAAACTGAGAAAACCAACATATTCTATATTCATTCATAGTGATACATTGTTTACAATACATTATACATATAGGATCTTATGGCATCCAAAACCCTAACCCAATGACCTGGATTAGTCAACAACCCTAATTCCTTAATTGGAAATAGAAAACAATCGAAAAAAACTATGTGTCGAAAAACTACCCAACAATGGACATGAAAATTGAGGTGACATGAAAAATGAGGAAAAAATGCGACATTTCTCCCAAGGAAAAGAATATATGATTATATAACATATACCCAACAGAATATAGGATATGATTATCGCATTGGTAATATTTTACTTTGCAGAAAGGCTTTCGAAAAACTCCACTCAATTGGTAATCTTCGTCTATCAAGCATCCAAACAAGATTGGAAAAAGATCCTGCATTTTATTCAAAGGTGCATCATGGATGAGAGATTGTCCCATTAACAAACACTGCATAGTCATGGATGCAAGAATTCTTTTCCAAACATGGAAAGTCTATGCAAGATAGACAGACAATAGATATTCCAAATAATTTCCCAAGGAATGAAATCTACAAGTTATACAAAGAATATGTTGAAAGTGTTGAAGGAAATCATAATTTTATTTCATATGCATATTTTACAAGAGTATGGAAGAGAAAATTCAACAATGCATGTATTCCTAAGATGTCAAGGATGGGGATTTGCAGTATATTTGTTTCTCTTAAAGAAAGAAGACATAAATCTAAAGGGGTAGAAAGAGGTATATGTTTACAATTTTTTTTGTTTAAATTTGATAGTTATCAACTATGAAAGCATATTATCAATATTTTCATTTTGTGTCATGTGCATATTCTACAGTCAAATCACTTTAAGAACACAGGAGTCAACAATCAAGTGAAATGAAAAAGTTGTACAAACATAGAAAGAAGTTTTATGATGCTCTAGATAAATATATGGGTATGATAATTGATGGCATGGACCAGAAAAAAACACTTCTGCCATATTTTTTCTGTACACCAAATTTTTTTCAAGAAGATAATTTCATTTAGTTTCACTTGGTTGGTTATATGGTTTTTAATGGAAAAATGTGTCCACGGGTTTACTTCAGAGATCCAAATATTCATAATGATGTAAATATTCCCATCACCATAATTCATCATTTGCTCAGTCACTGGTCTAGTAATCTTCCTCAAGTTCTATATCTGCAGTTGGACAACACTAGTCGCGAAAACAAAAATAAAATTGTATTTGGATATATCAGCATGCTTTTTGAACTAGGAATCTTTCAAAACATTAAAGTTGGTTTCCTTCTTTTTGGACACACACATGATCATATTAATTAAATGTTGTAACGTCCCCGACCGTTACGACACCAATACGACGTATGACATGTATCTTTTTCTTTTGCATTAGGAAAGTAAAGACGATAATACGATCACAACAACTCAACTTGACGACATAATAACAAAGGACAACACCAGTAACATATACATGAAAAGCCTATCATATTAGCTCATCATGAAGCTTGAAGTAATTACAAACATTAATCAGATAAGGAATATAACAACTATGCTAATTAATTAATAATCATGCATTACAATATAATTTTTCATTACATCAATTACAATAATCAACACCATCATCATCGGGGAGCACATGACCCAAAGCCAGGTTATCATACTCGCTTATCAATCAATGCGCACAATGATCCAATCATAAGGAATAATGTGGCCACATTGCGATAGGCGCAATAGTAACCAAGGTGCAAACATAAACAATTCTAAGCCTTCAATCACGACATAAAATCCAACGTGCCAGAGATCCAACTTGCATTGTCATACATTATTCGAAAACGGTAAACGAAGGCACTCTAATCAATCAAGCTAAACAAGATGCGGGGAACTGCATTCAATACTTGTAATTTGTGTAAGCAATCTAGATAGAATTCTTGTTTTCTTATGTGGCATTCTTGAGTGTTTTTAGTTACGCAATGGTCTAGAAGTATTCCAATATCACTCAATGATTATATCAAGCACATAACGACCGACCACAATCTAATACTGCAATATATAAGAAAATATTCAAATATACTTTAAACCTTCCAATCAAAGGTTGTATTAATCAAATAAATTCGACTATGCCTTTTAACTTCTCCAATTCAAAAACAAAAAAAAACCATAACCTTTAAAAAGTAGAATTCTTGATGTAAGTGATAGTTTACAAAGCAATACGACTAAACTAATCAATATGAAGATTCCCCTTTCTTTACTGAAGTGTAAACCTTCTCTACTTTCTTTTTAATAGACAACCCATTATAATATTATAAAGAAATAAAAGTATCTTCAAATTAATAAGTTATCATTTAAATTCAACATACATGGATTACATTAATAACATTATTGATTAAACATGTTCCTTAACTTAATGTCTTTTATAAGCAATTATAAAAACTAATATAAGAAAGTATAATCATACTACCAATTCACATGTGCTTTACATTAGCGCTCTGTTATAATCCACTATAAAAACTATTATAAAGCTGCCATTTCACATGTTCTTAAATTAATGCTCTATTCTAAGACAATCATAAAACTATTATAAAGCAATCAAAATCGCCCCCTCTCATTTCCACATATCTTTTAACTTAACGCTCCATTCTAGAACAATTATAAAACTGTTATAAGCAATAAAATCACACAGAAATTAAATTATACTTAAAATACACAGTAGCGACATTTTAAATTATAGAATTGAGTGTAATTGACATATCATTAATACGCATCCAATTAGACCAACCAAAACTTAGTTGGGATTGGGTTTCCCTTCGAGAGTGAAGAGGTGGTTGATTCTTCCATAGGCCCAGCATGCCAACTCGATTTCCAAAGCATAACCAATGCTTAGGGAAACATCATCAACGTAGAACACTGTTCGTTTATGTATACTAACTAGCACAGTCATTCAAAATCGTGGTTGATAAATGTTGAAAGGTGTGGATAGAAAATGAAACGTACAGTTAAAAAATGAAATGCATAATCAGAAAATGAGTTTTTACAACTAGCACAGTCAGCGTACTAAATCCAAAGTTTAATCATTTAAATGTGGATGCATTAAAAAATACAAGGAAATTATAAAGAGGAAATCACATTATTTGAGAGGACTACTAAGAATATATCAACGTCTTCAATTGTTAGCCATCAAATTAAAATTTTAAAATAAAAAGTGATTAATTGTGTTCATTGTCAATAGATGTAAACCTTTTCGGTAATTATGAAAACTGGTTATTCTTATGAATCCGCGGTTATGAATGAGAGATCCGCTATCGAGTTAACAAAAAGAGATTGAACGAGAAGAGCGAGGTTGAGCCGGAGAGAAACTATCGGAGTGGACACGCTGAAAGTGACTTGCGAAATGAAGGCGCAAGCGTCTGGTTAAGCGAAACGTACGCTGCTCTGGAGCAGTAGCTACCGGGAACGCCCAAGGGAAGGCGCATTTAAAGGATGCGGAGGATGGAATTTCTGGAGGAAAGGACCACATGGAACTCACTGGTGAGGGTGCAATATTTGGTGGAAGCAACAACTAATGGGTAGAGTAAGAATGCCACAGGAATTTTCTCGCTGGCGAGGGCGCAATCGAAAGTGGGAGGCAATGAAATTCTGGAGTAATTCGCAGCTCTCAAGAGAATACTGGGAGGGAGATAGCCACGACTTTTATTCGTCAACATGCACAGGAACAATACACAGTGACACAGGCAAACGAGGATCAGACGATCATAATTTCCCCGAAGAACGAAGAACAAGCTAGGATAATTCACTAAAATCTCGGGTTAAAGGGGTTCCACTCAACAGATCAAAAATTTGACAATAGTCTCCCATACAATCAAGAGCGAAGGCAAGGAGACTTCATTCTGAAAATGGTGAGCGAAAAAGATGAACGAATTTAAGTTATTACACTGCCGATTTTGAATTCCTCAATGGTGCCAAGGTGCTCGTATATGTTATCTCCATAAAGAAGCAGGAACGCCTAGATCCCCAACCTTATCGGTGCTACCCAACCTACACATCTAATCCCAATGCTGGGTTCACCTGGATAGGAAAATTAAAGGGTTGCTCGAATTAAGGGTGACCATTCCTTCCAAGGAATTCACCGGGTGATTCAGATTATCAGACAAGGGAATGAGCAGGGACAAGGCTAGGCGCAAGATAACTCTTGGTTATGAGTGAAGTGCCTTTTTAAACTGTGGTGAGGAGAGCAGGAAGCTAAGCTAGCAATGAATCAGATCTAGGAATGTAATTTCTAAAACGATTTTTAAAACTGAAATATACATTCACTGTCATATAATTTCATCCGAATATATTCTTAATAAATCATTGCAACTGAATTTTAATTCTAAGCTGAATAAAATTCATCTGAATTACAAATCACAAACTAATGTACATAATTTCAACACAACATTCGTCATTATCAATATTCATATACATAAAATTTAACCAATTTTTACAAATGAAAATCACACCTGAATAGCAGTACTCTTCTTCTTCCTGAGCCCCCCAAGCCACAAAGGGGTCGTGCACACAAACTAAAGAAAACTAGCTCCCAGCTCACCATGCAAGGTCAAGTTACCACTTGTTATCCGAGCTAGGTGTCCCAACTCCCACAAGAAAAATTAGTCAAGAGTAAAATCCAGTAGCATAACCTTACGCATACCAAAAGTCATCCATTCTCCTCCTCCGCCATTTCTTTTATAGAGTTTTCTTAGTGACTTCTTGCCAAAATGCACATTAAATTCTTTTTATTGAAAATTAATTAGGAAAATTCTCCCTCATACACTTATCACCCGATCCCTTAGTTGCACCATAAATTTATTTAATTAATTAATTTGATTTGACAATTTCTCTCACCCACCTACAAACATTCCTAAAAACACTCATCGATGTCCTTTTATTCCTTTACATTTCCTTAATGAATGACGTCTTTCTTAAAGCTTAGTTGAGTTCGAAATTAGAAAGTTCTCTAGGCTAGATTCCCTCCTACGTTCCACATTCCTTTTGTCTTTAAGTTTTCCCTTTTTGGTCTAAGTTCTGAATTAGCAAGTTTGTGCCAACAATTAATCTTTTAAATATTTTAATCCTCCATTAAAAAAATTTAAATTAATTATTTATGTTTGAAAATTTTTTCATCCCCCCTTTGTTAATTGTTCAATTAGTTTTGTTTTTTGTTCTCAAGTCCTACTCAGACCTAGGATTTAAATTCACTAGGCTCAGTAAAAGTGTTTTTATGGGAAATTTATAATTAAGTTTTTTTTTTTTTTTTTACTTTACTCATGCAAAATTTATTTTAAGGCTGACCAAGTCCTACAGAGATATAGTTTTATAGGTACTTAGGATCATTGAATCACCAGTGTTAAAACCACGATGTGCCCTTCAGTACGCACTACATGCTCCAAGGGTGCCACTCTCTTTCATTCTTGTTTCATTTACGCGATGTGCCCTTCAAGACGCACTACATGCTCCAAGGGTGTCACTCACCTTTTCACTGATTTTGGTAGACGTCAAACCCCTGGAGTCAATAATCCGTTAGGTGACCTTGTGGGAGACTAAGGGCCTGTGAGGAATAAATACCCTGCCTTATTCTGTGCCCCTTAGAATCATCGTGAGCGACTATCACAGTTCGCCCTCACGACATCGTGGATCTCTCAAACTAGGTAATCGTTAACCTACAGTTCGATCCATGATGTGAGTGCTAGTAGGTTGTGGCAAGGTTGTTGCCACACCTCTTCCTCAATATCTCTCGTTGTGATGCATGGCCCCTTTACTCCAAATGTGAGTCTAGTTAGCACGCTATCGTCAACCTGCATCCATCAACGAAACATGTCAGCGATCCAAAATCAACATCATAATATACTAGTCATATGTCACATATGCAATATCAAAAACACTCAAACCATAACAATCCATTCCTTGACTAGATTCAGATTCCAAGGAGGTCCATCGATTCCATCATCATCCTCAATCGGTCCAGGGTCCTGCACACTCAGGAAATACCAGTCAATAACACATGTCGATATAAATATAATACATAACATATCATCAGATCCACAACATCATCATAATTCATAATTGAAACAGTCAATCATATAATGAATGCGATCACTTGCATGAAAGTGTTCTCAAAGAATAAGTCCAATTAGGTGTGTGCAAGATCAAGATGTTACATACACCCCCTCTTGTTTTAAACTTTGTCCCGAATTTTCACAGTATATAAATGATGAAATAAAGTAACTGACAATATCTATATGTCTAGCTATCAAACAAAAATGGAAATTGCTGACGCATATCATATGTGTTGTCCCAGGTCACCGAGTGCAGACTATAGTTGTCCCATTGGACCTTGACCCGATCAAATGTTAGACGTCATAGTTGTCAAATGGGATGGTCTAGAATGTGGATTGGCTCTGTTGTGAGTGCACCCTCATCTGATACTTGTAAGGAACTCATGTCAATAACATGTGTAGGATCTGTAACATAATGTCTCAAAACAGATACGTGAAAAACATCATGCATACGCCTCAAAGAATCAGGCACAACTAATCGATAGGCCACGTGTTAGAATATATAAGATGGTGTGCTCGTTTTACCATTGACGATACCCTCGTCACCCAACCATAGGCTGAAGCCTCCCTCCGAGCACCTTAACCTTGACTGAGAATTCCTCTGGAAGCAAACAGTAGGCTAGATAGCCAAACAAAGAGTAGTGCATCAATCCCCAAGGATAGCGCATCACAAAAGACTGATTAGATGTTCCAAACCCTAGCCAAGAGATATCTAAGCCAATACTGGAACTAGCTATTGCTGCAACTGCACCTGCAACCCTCCTCCAAACCTGGGCACCAAAATGCAACTACAGTGTGCACCAACTGGGAAACTGCAATTCTGAGATGCTATCAAATGAGAACTGGCACCTTGTATTTATAGTAATCCTGCCAGTTTGTTGGGGCCGACTTCTCCTTCTGGGTATGTGTCTATTCAATATATTATTTTTAATTCTATCCGACTTCTTCTCTTGGAGGCTAATAGCCTAATATAAATTATCTTCTTGAGACGACAAGGCTTCTAGGGTTATTAGCCAACTCATTAGGGTTTCTCTTGCTTCCCGGAGTCTTCTATTCTCGTCAAGTTCACATGTGGGGGTAAATACCTCCCGCAGCTACCATAATATTAACACTCCCTCATAGCTAGAGAGGTATTTACAGGTAATGGTCTTGAGAACAAAACATACCATTTACCCGGTAGCATCAATATAGTCGTCTAGACTATTTCATGACTATATCATGAGCATCACCATCACCATCAACTGCATCATCTCTTGAAACCATACTTCATATGAGTAGTTAGATATGATGCTGGATAAATCACTCTCACCATGGAGTGATACAAGAGGAGTAAAAGGTCTGAACTGTTTTCTGTCTGGAAAATCTATGTTCATCATTCATCTGAATGATCATCATCTCCAATAATCTACTGATAGTCTTCAAGGCAATTAGAATAAGAATAGAGCACAACTGTGTCTATTCATAGTAGTACATAACTACAATCCAATGGTTAACTACCACATCAAGTAACACACAAGTACTTGATCAACAACGTATAGTTGCGAACGGTGAAACATATTCACCACAGTAGTCCTCATCTACTGTCATATAGTGTTCATAACAAACATCTGAGAGCATCCTGCATAGAAACAATTTTATGATAAAAATTGTATCATCTGGGCCAATCTTTCACTCACGTCTGTGAGATTTGAAAGAGTGTCTGCCCTCAGTATAGAATATCAATAATAATGATCAGGGCCAATCTTTCACTCACGTCTGTGAGATCTGAAAGAATGTCTACCCTCAATATAGAACATCAATAATAATCATCTAGGCCAATCTTTCACTCACATCTGTGAGGTCTGAAAGAATGTCTGCCCTCAATATAGAATATCAATAATGGGCTATTTGCCCCATTCTTCTCAACCAAGGAAGAATGATTGTTTCTGATTTCTGAACCTGGACCATTTCCCACCCTGGGCCATTCTTTTGACACTAAACAAAGTGTAACCTAGAGAGAATGAGTCTGCCCTCGAGAAATGTTTGGACCATTCCTTACCCTGGGCCTTTCCTCTGACACTAAACAAAGTGTAACCTAGAGGGAATGAGTTTTCCCTAAGGAATGATTGTCCTGGACTATTCCCCACCCTGGGCCATTCTTCTGACACTAAACAAAGTGTAACCTGGAGATAATGAGTCTGCCCTCGAGGAATAATTGTCCATGATTGATGAGCCTGGACTACTGCCCACCCTGGGCCATTCTTCCGACACTAAACAAAGTGTAACCTGGAGAGAATGGTCTGCCCTCGAGGAATAACTATCCGGACCATTCCCCACCCTAGGCCATTCCTTTGACACTAAAGTGTAACCTGGAGAGAATGTATAACCCTCGAGGAATGTATGTCCTGCATCAACCTCCAAAATGGATGAGTCTTCGAAACTGCTCACAACTGTGAACTTCGAAAGAATGACTGCCCGGTGAGGCAGACCATTCTACTTGACCACTACTCAAAGTGACTGCCAAGAAGAATGACTGTCCTAGACCACTCCCCATAATGGGAAGTCGTTGTCTATGATACATCAACAATCAGTCTACCTCCCATGTTAACTACAATGGGAAGTCACTGTCTGTCAGAAATCTCAATCCACTTTCCGAACAGGAAAGCATTTGTCCAATCTGGACTATTTTTCAATGATAAATAATATTTTCAATGCTCCCTCCTAACTGGAGAGTTATTTCAATTACAAAAATAAATGTTTGCATACCTTCTTCTAGTTTGGAGAGTCTTCCCTTCCAGCTAAGAGAGTT
>JZKD02S2349646.1:842307-860047 GCA_000966675.3 Picea glauca | reverse complement strand
ATATATTTCATTAGGAAAGTAAAGATGATAATATGATCACAACATCTCAACTTGACGACATCATAACAAAGGATGACACCAATAACATATACATGAAAATCCTATCATATTAGCTCATCAAGAAGATTGAAGTAATTAATCAAATAAGGAATATAACAACTATGCTAATTAACATCATCAACGATCATCAAGGTGTAAAAAGAATCTAACAACCGCCATGTAACACAAACTTCCATGGCGAGCGGGAAATAATACATCACAATCATGCATTACAATACAATTTTTCATTACATCAATTACAATAATCAACACCATCATCATCAGGAAGCACATGACATAAAGCCAGGTTATCATACTCTCTTATCGATCAATGCGCGTAATGATCCAATCATAAGGAATCATGTCGCCACATTGTGACATGTGCAATAGTAACCAAGGCGCAAAGACAAACAATTCTAAGCCTTCAATCACAACATAAAATCCAACATGTCAGAAATACAACTTGCACTGTCATACATTATACGAAACCGGTAAAAAAATGCACTCTAATTAATCAAGCTAAAGAAGATGCGAGGAACTGCATTCGATACTTGTAATTTGTGCAAACGATATAGATAGAATTATTGTTTTCTTATGTGGCATTCTTGAGTGTTTTTATTTTCACAATGGTCTAGAAGTATTCTAATATCAATTTTACCATCTCAATGATTATATCAAGTGCATAGCGACCAACCACAATCTAATACTGCAATATATAATAAAATCTTCAAGTAGCCTTTACACCTTCCAATCAAGGGTTGTATTAATCAAATAATTCCGACTACACCTTTTAACTTCTGCAATTGAAAAACCAAAGTAACCATAGCCTTTAGAAAGTAGAATTCTCGATCTAATTTATAGTTTACAAAGAAATAAGACTAAAGTAATCAATATGAATATTCCCCTTTCTTTACTCAAGTGTAAACCTTCTCTACTTTCTTTTTAATACACAACCCTTTATAATATTATAAAGAAATGAAAGTATATTCAAATTAAAAAGTTATCATTTAAATTCAACATACATGGATTACATTAATAACATTATTGATTCAACATGTTCCTTAATTTAATGTCTGTTATAAAACAATTATAAAAACTAATATAAGCAAATATAATCATACTGCCAATTCACATGTGCTATACATTAGCACCCTGTTATAATCCACTATAAAAACTATTATAAAGAAGCCATTTCACATGTTCTTAAATTAATGCTCTATTTTAAGACAATTATAAAACTATTATAAAGCAATCAAATCGCCACCTGTCATTTCCACATATCTTTTAATGTAACATCCTTCTCTTACGCACTAAGCAAACTTATTCTTTGAGGACACTTGCTCGCTAGTGATCCGGATTATTATTCTATTAAAAAATTTGATTTTGATTATGAGGCGTTATGGGGTTGATGTCATGTTGTTTTGCTGCATTGACATAGATAGGTGCTATTGACTCAGTTTTACTGAGTGTTCAGGATTTTGGACCTCGAGGATGCAGAGGCATCGATGGAACCCCTTGGACTCCGGATCAAGTCAGGGAGTGAAATAATGGGGTTTGATTGTTTTATATGTGATATTAGTGCATCTAATTAGATGATATGATATGGATATATTTCTAACATGATTCATTGATGATATAGGTTGACGATAGCATTCCTACCAAACTCACATGTGGAGTAGAGGGGTCACGCTCAACTACCAGAGATGTTGAGGGAGAGGTGTGGACAACAACCCTACCACAACCTACTAGCACTCCCGCCATGGTTCGAACTATAGGTTAATGATTACCTAGTTCGAGAGGACCCACAATGTCGCGAGGGAAGACTGCGACAGTCGCTCACAATGATTCTAAGGGGCACGCAATAAGGCAGGGGAATTATTCCTTAGAGGCCCTTAGTCTCCCACAAGATCACTTGGTGGAGTATTGACTCCAGGGTTTTTTTATGTCTACCAAGTCAGTCAAGAGGCGAGTGGCACCCTTGGATCACGTGGTGCATCCTAAAGGTCATGTCGTGTAAGAAAAATGGAAAGAGGCGAGTGGCACCCTTGGAGAATGTCGTGCGTCCTGAAGGGCATGTCGTGCAAGATAGAGGTGAGTGGCATCCTTGGAGATCCTAGTGCATCCTGAAGGGAACGTCGCGTGGTTATTTAATAATTGGATAAGCCTAGATGGCTTTAGGACAAATAAAGTGTTAAGGAAGATTTGAAACCTTTCCCTAAAACAAATGTCACCTAGCCTAGGAATATAAGGTCTAGGTCTAACTTTTAATGGTGATAAAATTTTATCTTCTTAATATATATATATATATATATATATATATATATAATAATTATAATCTTCATTAATCTTGTGACAAGAAGGGGGTAAGCATTTAAATTGATTTATAAAAATTTTTGGGATAAAACTTAAAAAGGGGAAATAATTGTCTTACTTATTATGTTAATTAATATTTATTCATTAGAAAGAAAAAGAGAAGAAGGGTAAGTTTTTGCACTTGCCTTTTTGAGTTTAAATAAAAAGGGGAAAGAGGGAAATCTAAAATAATTAGGAAACTAGGAAAAAGCAGGAAACATAAAAGGAAAAGGGAAACACAAGGAAAATTTAGAAAGTCTAACTTAGTAAGGTATCTAGCGTTAAAGAACCTTCTAAATTAAATTGAACTAGTAAATTAACAATGGGGAAAGTAATCGAAACCTGTAAGGGAATTTGGGGACACCTAGGAGCGATTCTAGGAATGACTCTAGGTGGGTGAGGGAAACAAGGGTAATTCATTAATTAAATAAATTGGTTTTTGGAGGAATGAAGGGGATGGGTGACACATGTACGGGGAGGATTTTTATGAATTAATTTATTAAACATTAAATAAAATGAGATTTTGTGAAAGTAAAGGAGTTCGAAACTCTATATAATGGAGGAAGGAAATTGATGATGGATCTCTTCTATTTGTGTAACGTTACACTGCAGAAATCTATACTTGACTGAATTAGCTTGTGGGAGTTGGGATACCCAGCTTGGTGAGGAGTGGTAGTTGATGGGAGTTAGTTGATTCTTTCGATAGTGTTCATGACCCCTTTGTGGCCTGGGGGACTAAGGGGGAAGAAGAGTACCCCTAGCATTGGTTGGGAGGTACCAGTGAAGTCGCATCGGTTGGCAAGTAGGAGCTGCACGAAGTGCACGGGACATCAACACAGAGTGGACAATTGGGAAACGATACACTTTCTTTATTTTTTCATGGTATATTGTTAGTCTGATTATGCTTTTAGATCTGCATGTTTAATTGGGTAAGGAAAATGATTGTCTTAGCATTCTAGTTGATGACTGAATTTTTCCATAGCCCTTAGCTCGATGTTGATTTCCCCTGGTCTTCGATACTTTCATGTCTTGACCATCTTGTGGTTGATTGATTGTTATGATTTTGATTTATTTTTCCTTCGTCCCTAGCTCATCAGTCCTTGCTTGAGCAGTCGACCAAGAGCTTGATCTATGGTCGTCACTTCGGTGTTAATAGACCTATGGATCTCAACGCCCTTCTTTTCTGTGCGTGGATGATAAGTGAAGGATGTTCCTGTCAGCCGTGTACCTCTATTGTTTGTCCTTGGATGATTGTTTGTCTCGCGCCTTGATGCAGATATTTGACCCGACAAATTATTGATTGACAGTGAAATTTTATCTTTTCTTGTCTGTGTTGTGCCCCTTGTTACTCTGGCAATTTTCCATTATCAAGATTGAAACCGTGCATTTTAAGACTGTGTTATTAGCCACTGGTTGTGACAACGATTTCACCTTGATTTTTACTCTTTTTGACTGCCATTCGATACTCTTAACTACCTGGCGAATTAATTTACTGTATTAAAGAAAAAAATTCTAAAAACCAGAATGTCTTAAACCTTAAATATCTTACAGACTTACCAATTGCCCCGATGAAACCTTTATATTCTTCAAGGTCCCTGGTAAAACCCTCTTATAGTAAGAGGCAGGCATTATAATAATGCTATCTAGTTTAATCTCAGGAGGTTAGAGTTAGGGAAAATTCGCCCTCTACAACTAATTCCTCATCAAACGTCACCTAGCTACCCGCTTCTATGTAAATGGTGTAAATAGAATTTCGTTGACAAATATTGTGTATTGAAGAAGTCTACATTGCCAATTGCTTTAATCTGTGTTTGTTATTTTCAAATCATATCCACCTGGTTATTTCTTCATGCCTGTCGAAAGTTGCACATCAATATCTCACCTTGCATCTCCTCAAAACTAAGCTATAATTATGAAGCCTGCATCTTCTCTTGTTTATATTAACAATTGGTCTAAAATGGCTCTGGTCAACATAAATAGCTGCCTCCTACTTCCGATATCATTGATCATGTTTATTGTATGTACAACGAACAATTAGAGAATGTTTATGGTATAGAGAATGTTTATTGTAGTGAATGCTTATGCAGGTACATTGAATAATCAATGTACCAAATGTTTACGTATAACTAATGTTTATTGTATAGTGAATGTTTATTGTAGAGAATGTTTATGTATGTATAGTGTATAATCATTGTGGAAAATGTAATTCCCTTCTGGTGTGCTTGGTACAACGTTTTACCTGTTCTATTAATGACAAAATATAAAAATCCATTCTGGTGTGTTTGGTACAACGTTTTACTTATTTTTCAATGATAGAAAAGATAAAAATCCAGTCTGGTCTGTTCTTGCCTGAACGTTTTTCTTTGCATTTTCACTTGAAGGCGTTTCATCGCTTTCACTTACTGCTCGAAAGAATTTTCCTTTTGTGATGGCTCTCATTGCCTGGGTGCCTAGCATTTTCCCATGGTTTGCACTTCGTTCTGACGTACCCTAGGGTCGACGTGGTTACCCTCTCTAAGAGGGAATTCTCTTGTATTAATTACCTACATTAACTTGACAGTGAAATGCTAATATGGCTTATGCAATTACTGAGTTTAAAGGTAATAACTCTCACCTGCTGATACAACCTTGGACAATGAAACCTTAATTATGTCAGCCCCTTTTTTTGGCTAGATAATAGCACTCCCAGACCTCTAGTTTAGTCAAGGACAATTGTTTGAACCTTAACACCATTTTATTGGCTAGATAGCTTTCAAAGGATAATTCATTTTTTTAGCACCTTAGTCACAAACATTATGCTTGATAACGAGAATGTTTCTTTTATTTATTTTTGTATTTCTGAGAATAGATCGTATTAATGGTATGTTGAATGGTAATTGTTGTCTAATTTTTCATTTAGATTTTCCCCATTAATTTTCTTTTAATGTTAAATAGGCGGTACATTAAGGACTAATCTGTAAATTAATAGGTTAACTAGTGGGATAAATGCAGGTTGTGCGTTAATTTTGTTAACGTCATCTTTGAGGTTAATTGCCCAACAAGATTGTATTTGTGATCAGTTTAGATTTTTCCATTTCCTATTGTAATTAATGATAATTCGATTGGCATGTTGACTGAAATGTGATTCGAACATGTTGATTAAAAGGGTAAATTATGTTATGTTACCTTAGATTGGTATTTGTGACTATTTTAGACGTGATTAAAGGGTTGGGTTACTGAGGAAGTCATGTGTTGGCTTGCGTATTCCTTTGTTGTCGTCCTCTTGCGTCTCGTCGACCTATTGTTGGGGGTGGGTGCACTCTTGTGTCAATTGTTTCACCTCCTAACGCGCGGGATTTTCTTGAATCCTTGGTTCCATTAGGATTGTTGTGCCAAGGTTGTAAACGAGCCTATCACCTAGGGACGACATGAATCTTGACAAGGGTATTATGGCATGCCCTATTGGATAGAGGTGAACGATAACTTGGCTGGAGTCTATGTTACCCTTTGTGGGCATTGTTCGTTGTAGTCGTTTTGGTGCATGGGTGGTCATGCCTTCATGCATTGGGTTCGTGAGACTTGAGGTTCTTGACCTTGGTCATAAAGGTCGTTGTGTTAGGAGGGGGTGTGGTACCTTAGTTTTAGGTGACGTCATGTTGCATCAAGAGGTTAGTCATTTCTCCTTGTTGTTTTATGCATGTTCTGCCCAATTACCCTTGAGTCAGTGCATGGAATCATAGTTTCCTGTTTCCTAGATGACGTGCTTGCGTTCGCCATCATTTGTGTGGTTAAACTTTTGTCGTCGCTGCCTTTTTGGTCTAAAAAAAAAATTAAAAAAATTCTTCTATTTCGCTTGTAGTCGCAACATGGGATTGTTACATATGGTATCAGAGAGCGTTCAACCCGTGACTTGGGATCACTACAAATTTTGTTGATATGATTTGATTATGATGTTACTAATTAAGCTGACTTGTATTCATGTAGATAGTCATGGTTAGAGGACGTCGCAGAGGCAGACGAAGGGGTGCTAGGGGAGGAGGCACGATGCTTCCAGTAGCATCCACGCCTGAGGGGTCTAGCCCCTAGGGAGACAAACAGGTTGTCGAGTAGGAGAAAATAGCAGTGGGTGATGTGGTTGGAATGATGAGATCTTTTCAGCACATGTATAAAGCACTGATCATCCGTTTGGACAGAGATGAGGCCAGAGCGTCGGCACCCCCTGAGGGTCCACTGCACGCTTCGATTGGTACTGGAATCATTCACCATGAACTTGAGAAGGTCAAATTTACCAAGTTCTTTGGTGCCCCGGACATCGCAGCCGTCAAGGCATGGTTGGAGAATATGGTGATGTGCTTTGCACTTCGCGACTATACCTTCAACATGAAGGTCTGCATGGCGGTCTTTCAACTAAAGGGGAGTGTTTTTCTATGGTGGAAGACACTCCTCCCACAACTGAACATGGTCATCGAAGACGTGTCATGGGAACTATTCAAGGAACGGTTCCGAGAGAGGTACCTATTGGCGGAATTCATTGAGTGTCATCTCAACGAGTTCAAAACCTTACGACAGGGTGGTCGTACGGTTCCCGAGTACAAGGCCCATTTTATAGAGATTCTCTGGTATGATCCACATCTTAACAATGAGAAACCTAATGTCAACAGGTTCATGTCCTTCCTTAATGGCAACATACATGCAAAGGTTAGGATTTTGATGCCTCAAACCTTGCATGAATCCGTCCAGAAGGCCCTCATAGCAAAGGAGGAGCTTATCAGCGGGGGTCAGAGTAGGAGTCTAGTGAGACCAATAGGGTAGGTTTCAACTGGTGTGCAGCAACATCAAACACCAGCCAGAAATACGCCAGGATATCGTGGCTTCTAGATGGGATCCACTTTCACTACACCTTGGCGACCGATGCCTCCGTAGCAGACACCTTATTGGGGACCACAACATCAGTAACAACGTCAACCACAATAGCAATATTTTAGGCCTGTTCAACATAACAGACCAGGATTCTAGGCTGGTGGGCCATCATCTTCTACTTCGGGTACCAGGATTATTGGACCGAAGAAGGGGTGTTGGACATGTGGGGAGCCACACTACTAGCACGAATACCCATTGGAGAGGACTAGAGCATATGAAGCAGCCAGACCCCCTACTATGGGAGATTTGGGCAAGGCCCATCGGATTCATGCAGTGGTGAATAATCGCCAGGAGGAGAACTAGTCGACTATGCTCGAGATGTTAGGTACTATTGCTAACCATACCCTTAGTATGTTTATAGATCCCGATGCTACTGAAAGTTTCATTTCTGGTGCAACGCTAAAAATGATTAAGGTAAAGGCAGTCGAATAGGACGAGTTTAGCTTCGTAGAGATGGATTCTGGAGCCAAACAGAAGGTTGGAGGAAATGTTATGGGTCGTATCCTTAACCTGGGAGAGTTTGTCACCAAGGCCAACTTGTACATCATGATCTTAGGATCTTATGATGTGATGATTGGTATAGACTGGTTGGAATTGCATGAGGCGATACACAACTGTAAGATGAAATGGTTGAGCTTGGTCGATGACGAGGGACAGAGACATGTGATTGTCGGTCAGAACCAGGGAGTTTCCCTGAGGTTCATCTCTTCCTTGCAGCTATGGAAGAGCATGTGCAAGGGGTGCAAGCTTTATGCGATCCTTGCGTTAAACGAGAAGGGAGTAGCGGAAGGTATAGAACACCTTCTAGTGGTGATAGTGTTTGCAGTCATATTTCTGGAGGAGTTACCTATGATGCCACCAGAGAGGGAATTGGAGTTTACTATAGGTCTAAAATTGGGGACTGAACCGATAGCTAGAATGCCTTTTCGGATGTCGACCCCGGAGTTACAGGAGTTGAGAATGCAATTGAAAGAATTGTTGGACCTGGGACTGATATGTCCAAGTGTGTCACCGTGGGGTGTGCCTGTTATTTTCATATGAAAGAAGGATGGGTCGTGGAGTCTCTACATTGACTATCATCAATTGGACAAGGAAATGATCAAGAATCAGTATCTGTTGCTGAGGATTGATGATCTGTTTGATCAGATGAAGGGTATGATAGTGTTCTCAAAGATCGATTTGCGATCAGGGTATCACCAGTTATGGATCAATGAGGATGATGTCCCTAAGACCACCTTTAAGATGAGGTTTGGACATTATGAGTTGACTGTTTTACTGTTTGGACTGACAAACACCCAGGGGTATTCATGAGTTTGATGAATAGGGTGTTCTGTGAGTACTTCGACAAGTTCATCCAAGTATTCATTGATGATATTTTGATTTACTCTTGGATGACAGATGAACATGAATAAAACTTACGCTTGGTACTACAGTGTTTGTGAGAGCACAAATTGTATGGGAAATTGTCCAAATGCTCATTTTATCAATCAAAGATTCACTTCTTGGGGCATGTCATCTCCAGTGAAGGTGTCGTCATGGATCCAGCAAAGTTCAAGGATATTATGGAATGGTCTGTGTTGACGAATGTCCCAGAAGTACGTAGCTTCATGGGTTTAGTAGGATACTATCGACGGTTCATCGAGGGATTTTCGAAGATAGCAAATTCTATCACAAAATTGCAGAGGAAGAACAAGAAGTTTGTTTGGACCGAGAAATGCGTAGAAGCATTTCAGAGGCTCAAGGAGCTATTGACAACAACACTGATACTAAAGATCCCTGACATGGATGTAAGCTTCTTGGTATGCACTGATGCATCCAAGGAAGGCTTAGGGAGAGTCTTGATGCAAGATGGACAAGTGATCGCTTACATATTGAGGAAACTGAGAAGGCATGAGGAGAACTATGCGACACACAATTTGGAGTTGTTAGCCATGATATATTCCTTGAAAGTTTGGATACACTACGTTGTTGGACGAAAAGTTTAACTAAAGATGGACCACTGTGGACTACAACACATATTTACGCAAAGTAACCTGAACGCACGACAACGATGTTGGTATGAATTTCTTAGCGAGTACGACTTCGAGATTACTTACATAAAAGAAACAGTGAACTAAGTAGCATATGCATTGAGTCGGAGACCATGCATATTTTCGGTGTTGCCTCTTCAGAAGAATCTATGTGGAAAGATTCTAACTTTACAGCGTGATGATGACTGGTATAAAGAGGTCGAGGGTTTTATCAGACAAAACACAATGATGGTACCAATATTTGAAGGATTTATTTTTGACAACGATGGATTATTGAGGTTTAAAAATTGGATTTATGTACCACTGAACGACGAGATGAGGAGCTTGATCCTAAGCGAGGCTCATAGAGAAGTCTACATGGCTCACCCGGGAGTCATGAAGATGAGGGCGGACCTTAAAACCTTATTCTTATGGAAGGGAATGAAGGCAGACATAGTAAACTATGTGGTCAGATGTCTAGAATGTCAGCACGTAAATGATGAACATAGACATCCAAGATGATTACTATATCCACACACTATTCCAAAATAGAAATGGGAGGTTATTTCAATGGATTTTATTGTTGGATTTCCACTGACAGCGAGGAGACACAACTCAATTTTCGTAGTAGTATACACTCTGATGAAGAGTGTTCACTTTATTCCTATGTGTACGACGTATCAGGCACTTGACATAGCTATATTTTTTATCAGTTTGTGAGGTTGCATGGTGTGCATCGGTGTTTACTAGATGATTTTGGACAAGTTTCCAAGAGGCCTTGGGAACCCAACTTAACTTGAGTACTACGTATTACCCAGAGACTGACGGGTAGACCAAACAAACGAACTAGACCTTGGAGGACATGTTGTGCATGTAAGTGATGGACCAACAAAAGCGTTGGGAAGAATTCTTGCCATTGGTAGAATTCACTTATAACAACAGTTAGCAAAGCACCATTAAGATGGCGCCTTTCAAGTTTCTTTACGAGAGACCGTGTTGGACACCTTTGAGTTGGGATCAGATTAAGGATAGGGTCCTGGTGAGACCAGAATTGATCCAAGTAATGGAAGAGAAAATGCAAACAATAAGACAAAGGATTAAAGAAGCACAGGATTGACAAAAGAGTTATGTCAATGCACACCGTGTTAATCGTAGTTACGAGGTTGGCGGTCAAGTCTTCTTGCGGGTTAAACCACATAAGAGTTTGATCAATTTTGCAAAGGGAGCCAAAATATCTCCTAGGTTCATGGGACCTTTCAAGATTGTGGAGAGAAAGGGGCCTGTGGCCTATTGACTAGCCTTGCCTGATTCTTTGAGGCATATGCACGATGTTTTTCACGTATCTGTTTTGAGACATTATATTAGTGATCCTACACATGTTATTGACATGAGTTCCTTGCAGGTATCGGATGAGGGGACGCTCACGGCTGAGCCGATCCGCATCTTCGATCATCACATTCGACAGCTACGGCGTCAATCAATAGATTGGGTCAAGTTCTAGTGGGATAACTATAGTCTTCACTAGACGACTTGGGAGGACGCATATGATATGCACCAGCAGTTTCCATTTTTGTTTGATAGATAGACTTATGATACTGTGATACACATTATTTCGACACTTATACTGTGAAACTTTGAGATGAATTTTAGACCAAGAGGGGGTGTATGTAATATCCCACTCTTGCGCACTAAGAAAACTTATTCTTTGAGGATACTTCCTTGCAATTGATCTGGATTATTATGCTATTAAAACATTTGATTTTGATTATGAGGCGTTATGGGTTGATGTCATGTTGTTTTGCTGCATTGACATAGACAGGTGCTATTGACTCAGTTTTACTGAGTGTGTAGGATTTCAGACCTCGAGGATGTAGAGTCATCGGTGGAACCCCTTGGACTCTGGATCCAGTCAGGGAGTGAACCAATGGGGTTTGATTGTTTTATATTTGATATTAGTGCATCTAATTAGATGATATGATATGGATATATTTCTGACATGATTCATTGATGATGCAGGCGGACGATAGCTTGTCGACCAGACTCACATGTGGAGTAGAGGGGTCACGCTCGACTACCAGAGATGTTGAGGGAGAGGTGTGGACAACAACCCTGACACAACCTACTAGCACTCTCGTCGTGGCTCAAATTGTAGGTTAACAATTACCTAGTTCGAGAGGACCCACGATGTCGTGAGGGCAGACTGCGACAGTCGCTCACGATGATTCTAAGGGACGCGCAATAAGGCAAGGGTATTATTCCTTAGAGGCCCTTAGTCTTCCACACGATCACCTGGTGGAGTATTGACTCCAGGGGTTTTTGATGTCTACCAAGTCATTCAAGAGTTGAGTGGCACCCTTGGAGCACATGGTGCATCCTGAAGGGCATGTTGCGAAAGAAAAATGGAAAGAGGCGAGTGGCACCATTGGAGCACGTGGTGCGTCTTGAAGGGAATGTCACGCAAGAGAAATAGAAAGAGGCGAGTGGTAGCCTTGGAGCACCTACTGTGTCCTGAAGAGAACTTCACATGGTTATTTAATAATTGAATAAACCTAGATGGCTTTAGGACAAATAAAGTGTTAAGGAAGGTTTGAAACATTTCCCTAAAAAAAATGTCGCCCAACCAAGGAAAATAAGGCCTAGATCTAAATTTTACTGGTGATAATATCTATCTATATATCTATGTATCTATCAATCTATCTAACTATCTATCTATATATATATATATATTAATGATAATCTTCATTAATCTTGTGACAAGAAGGGGGTAAGCATTTAAATTGATTTATAAAATCTTTTGGGATAAAATTTAAAAAGTGGAAATTATTGTTTTACTTATTATGCTAATTAAAATTTATTCATTAGAAAGACAAAGGGAAGAAGGGTAAGTTTTTGCACTTGCCTTTTTGAGTTTAAATAAAAAGGGAAAAGAGAGAAATCTAAAATAATTAGGAAACTAGGAAAAAGCAAGAAACATAAAAAGAAAAGGGAAACACAAGGAAAAATCAGAAAGTCTAACTTAGTAAAGTATCTAGCATTAAAGAATCTTCTAAATTAAATAGAACTAGTAAATTAATAATGGGGAAAGTCATTAAAACCTGTAAGGTAATTTGGGGACACCTAGGAGCGATTCTAGGAATGACTCTAGGTGGGTGAGAGAAATAAGGGTAATTCATTAATTAAAGAAATTAGTTTTTAGAGGAATGAAGGTGATGGGTGACACATGTACGGGGAGGATATTTATGAATTAATTTATTAAACATTAAATAAAATGGGATTTTGGGAAAGTAAAGGACTTAGAAACTCTATATAATGGAGGGAGGAAAACGATGATGGAACTCTTCTGTTTGTGTAACGTTACGCTACATAAATCTATACTTGACTGACTTAGCTTGTGGGAGTTGGGATACCTACCTCGGTGAGGAGTGGTAGATCGTCCTTGCGAGGCGAGTTGGGAGCTAGCTGATTCTCTAGATAGTGTGTGTGGTCCCTTTGTGGCTCGGGAGGTTAAGGTGGAAGAGGAGTACCCCTAGAGTTGGTTGGGAGGTACCGGTGAAGTCTCATCGATCGACAAGAGGGAGTTGCATGAAGCGCACAAGACATCAACTCAGAGAGAGCGATTGGGCAACGATACGCTTCCTTTATTTTTGCATGGTAGATTGTTACTGTGATTATGCTTTTAGATTTGCATGTTTAATTGGGTAAGGAAAATCACTGTCTTAGAATTCTAGTTGATGACTAAATTTTTCCATAGCCCTTAGCTCGATGCTGATTTCCCCGGGTCTTCGATCCTTGCATGTATTGACCCTCCTGTGGTTGATTGATTATGATGATTGCGGTTTATTTTTCCTTCGTCCCTAGCTCATAAATCCTTGCTTGAGCAGTTGGCCAGGAGCCTCATCTACGGTCGTCGTTTCGGCGTTAATAGACCTATGGATCTCAACGCCCTGCTTTTTTGTGCGTGGATGATGAGCGAAGCATGTTCATGTCAGTCATCTACCTATGTTGTTTGTCCTTGGCTGATTGTTTGTCTTGGGCCTTGATGCGGATATTTGACCTGACAAATTATTGATTCACGGTGAAATTTTATATTTTCTTGTCTGCGTTGTGCCCCTTGTTACTATGGCGATTTTCCATTATCAAGACTGAAACTGTGCATTTTAAGACTGCGTTATTGGCCACTGGTTGTGACATCGATTTCTCCTTGATTTTTACTCTTTACGACTACCATTCGATACTCTTAACTACCTAGTGAGTTAATTTACTGTATTGAAGAAATAATTTCTAAAAACCAGAATGTCCTAAACCTTAAATACCTTATAGACTTACCATTTTTCTCGATGAAAACTTCATATTCTACAAGGTCTCGGACTTACCCTCTTACAGTAAGAGGCGTGCATTATAAAAATTCTATCTAGTTTAAGCTTTAGAGGTCAGAGTTAGGGAAAATTCACCATCTACAACTAATTCCTCATCAAACGTTACCTAGCTGCCTGCTTCTATGTAAATGGTGTAAATAGAATTTCGTTGACAAATATTATGTATTGAAGAAGTCTATGTTGCCAATTTCTTTAACCCGTGTTTGTTATTTTCAAATCATATCCACCTGGTTATTGCTTCACGCCTGTCGAAAGTTGCACATCAATATCTCACCTTGCATCTCCTCAAAACTAAGCTATAATTATGAAGCCTACATCTTCTCTGCTTTATATCAACAACCAGTCTAAAATGGCTCTCGTCAACGTAAATAGCTGCCTCCTTCTTTCGATATTATTGATCATGTTTATTGTATGTACAACGAACTATAAGAGAATGTTTATGGTATAGCGAATGTTTATTGTAGCGAATGTTTATGCAAGTACAATGAATAATCATTGTAGCGAATGTTTATGTATAACGAATGTTTATTGTATAGCGAATGTTTATTGTAGCGAATGTTAATTGTAGAGAATGTGTATGTATGTACAACGAATAATCATTGTGGAGAATGTAATTCCCTTCCGATGTGTTTGGTACAACGTTTTACCTATTTTATTAATGATAGAAAATATAAAAATCCATTCTGGTGTGTTTGGTATAGCGTTTTACTTATTTGTCAATGACAGAAAAGATAAGAATCGAGTCTAGTGTGTTGTTGCTTGAACGTTTTTCTTTGCGTTTTCACTTGAAGGCGTTTCATCGTTTGCATTTACTGCTCAGAAGAATTTGCCTTTTGTGATGGCTCTCATTTCCTCGGTTCTTGGCATTTTCCCATGGTTTGCACTTCATTCTTACTTACCCCAGGGTCTTCATGGTTACCCTCTCTAAGAGGGCGTTCTCTTGTATTAATTACCTGCGGTAACTTGATAGTGAAATGTTAATATGGATTATGCAATTACCAAGTTTAAAGGTAATAACTCTCACCTGTTGATACGATAGTGAAACCTTAATTATGTCAACAATTTTTTTCGGCTAGATAATAGCACTCCCAGACCTCCTGTTTAGTCAAGGACAGTCGTTTCAACCTTGACACTATTTTATTGGCTACATAGCTTTCGAAGGATAATTCATTTTTTTAGCACTTTAATCACAAGCATTATGCTTGATAACGAGAATGTTTCTTTTATTTATTTTGGTATTTCTAAGAATAGATCATATTAATGGTAGGTTGAATGGTAATTGTTGTCTAATTTTTCATTTAGACTTGCCCCATTAATTTTCTTTTAATGTTAAAAAGATAGTACATTAAGGATTAATCTGTAAATTAATAGGGTAACTAGTGGGATAATTGCAGCTTGTGCATTAATTTTGTGAACATTCTCTTTGAGGTTAATTGCCCAACTAGATTGTATTTGTGATAAATTTAGATTTTTCCATTTCCAATTGTAATTAATGATAATTAGATTGGCATGTTGACTGAAATGTGATTCGGACATGTTGATTAAAAGGGTAAGTTATGTTACTTTAGATTGGTATCTGTGACTGTTTTAGATGTGATTAAAGGGTTGGGTCGCTGACGAAGTCATGCGTCTTCCTTTTTTGTCCTCCTCTTGCATCTTGTCGACCTATTTTTGGGGTTGGGAGCAATCTTGTGTCAATTGTTTCGCCTCCTAGCACGCTGGATTTTCTTGAATCCTTGGTTCCGTTAGGATTGTTCCGCCAAGGTTGTCAATGTGTCTATCACCTGGGGACGACATGAATCCTGACAAGGGGATCATGGCACGCTCTATTGGATAGAGGCGAACGATAACTTGGCCGAAGTCCGTGTTACCCTTTGTTGGCATTGTTCGTTGTAGTCATTTTGGCACATGGGTGGTAACGCCTTCATGCGTTGGGTTCGTGTGCCTTCAGGTTCTTGACCTTGGTCATCATGGTTGTTGTGTCGGGAGGGGGTGTAGTACCTTAGTTGTAGGCGAGGTCATGTTGCGTCAGGCGGGTAGTCATTTCACCTTGTTGTTTTACGCATGTTCCGCCCAGTTACCCTTGAGCCAGTGCATGGAGTCGTAGTTGCTTGTTGCCTGGACGACGCACTTGCGTTCGTCGTTAGTTGTGTTGTTAAACTGTTTTCGTCGCCGCCTTTCTAGCCTACCAAAAAAAAAGAAAAAAAAATTCTTTTGTTTCGCTTGTAGTCGCGACATGGGATCATTACATTTAACTTAACGCTCCATTCTAGAACAATTATAAAATTGTTATAAGCAATAAAATCACACAGAAATTACATTATACTTAAAATACACAGCAGTGACATTTTAAATTATAGAACTGATTGTAATTGCCATTTCATCTCATTAATACGCCTCCAATTAGACTAACCAAAACTTAGCTGGGATTGGGTTTCCTTTCGATAGTGAAGATAGGGTCAATTCGTCCATATGCCCAGCGTACCAACTCGACTTCCAAAGCATAAACAATACTTGTTAGAGGAGGGAATCATCATCAACGTAGAACATTGTTTGTTTATGTCTACTAATTATGACAGCTGGTTACTCTTATGAATCCGCGGTCCTGAAGGATGGGTCCACTACCGAGGTAAGAAAAAGATATTGAGCGACAAGAGCAAGGCTGAACCTCAGATAAACTCTCAGAGTGGACACGCTGCAAGTGACTCGCGAAATGAGGGCGCAAGCGTCTAGTTGAGCGAAATGTACGCTGCTCTGCAGCAGTAGCTACCGAGAACGCTCAAGGGAAGGCGCAATTGAAGCATGCGGAGGACGAAATTTCTGGAGGAAAGGACCACATGGAACTCACTGGTGAGGGTGCAATATTTGGTGGAAGAAACAATTCAGGAAGAGTAAGAATGCCACAAGAATTGTTCTCAAGGGAAGGCGATAGCCATGAATTTTATTCTCCAACATGCACGGGAACAATACGCAGTGACACAGACAAATCAGGAGAAGATCATAATTTCACCGGAGAACGAAGACGAGGCTAGGATAATTTGCTAAAATCTCCGGTTAAAGGGGTTCCACTCATCTGATCCAAAATTTGACAATAGTCTCCCACACACAGTCAAGAGCGAAGGCAAGGAGACTTCATTCAGAAAATGGTGAGCGCAAAAGTTGAACGAATTTAAGGTATTACACTCCCAATTTTGAATTCCTCACAGCAAGGGTCCTCAGCCAATCGATGCAGGAATGGTTCCAAGGCGTTGGTGTCTGTTATCTCCGTAAAGAAGCAGGAACGCCTAAATCCCCAACGTTATCGGTGGTACCCAACCTACACATCTAATCCCAAGGCTGGGTTCACCTGGCTGGGAAAATTAAAGGGCTGCTCGAATTAAGGGCGACCATTCCTTCCAAGGAATTCACCGGGTAATTCAGATTATCAGGAAAGGGAACGAGCAAAGACAAGGCTAGGCGCAAGAGAACTCTTGGTTAGGAGTGAACTGGATTTTTAAACTATGGCGAGGAGAGAAGCTACATGAAGCTAAGTTGGCAATGAATCATAGGTAGGAATGTAATTTCTAAAACGATTTTTAAAACTGAACTCTACATTAACTGTCATATAATTTCTGAAGAGAGCAGGAAGAACAGAACACGAAATTAAACAACAGAGAGAAGGGAACATAAAAACAGCTGAATTCAAACTCAAACTGATGCTGAATTTGTTAGATTCACATGAATTTATAGAAAAATTACAAGCTGCGGGATTGTCTCTAACCCTCTAGAGCTTCCCGTGATTTCTAGAATTCTATTGATATTTTTCTGCAGTCCGCGTCTTTGCCAACTACCACAATTAATTCTCTGCTTCTAGATGTCTTCCTACGGCCATTAATAAACATTAATCTCTGTTTTAACACTCCCCCTTAATGTTTATTAGGATTAACATACATTTATTAAGGGGATACTTATTTAAGTCCTATCATGCTTTTGAACTTTACAAACTTTACAGTACTCAAAGCTTTAGTAAATATATCAGCAACTTGATCTTCTGTTCTGCAATATTTCAACATGATGTTGCCTTTC